>CM040764.1:18061533-18567236 GCA_022829145.1 Albula goreensis | reverse complement strand
GAATGTGGAATTGAAAATGTATCCAACAGCGGCTGCCATTTTATTGTACTCAAAATAATTAATAATGCCAGGAATTGAAGAAAGCTTTTCATTCAGGACCACAAATGTTTCTGCTACAGGAGGTGGGTTTTTCTGAAAAACATTTCTCCCCAGTGCATGACTGTAGTTTGGCTTGACAAAGTTAATGGGTATGATAGTAATGTGTACACTGTCAACACCCCACACACTGCCCAAACCCTAACACTGTCTGTTTGGGTTTTATGTTAGGGTTTTAGGCTGTTATGTGTACTGCAGGTGTTGTGTCTCTGTCTGCTGGCTAGTCAGCAGGATAATCCATTACTTTTCCAAAGGAATCTGATCTCAACTCCATTGCCTTTTGTTCCCCTCGGTAGACATGCAAGAACCCCAAACCAAGCTTTGACACTGCTCCTCAAAATGGCCATGCTGGCTCTTGCTGATCCAGGAGGAACCCAGTCTACTTGACTCCTGCTCATCTGTTGATGAGGTTGTAGCTCTGCAGTCAGAGCCATCTGGCACTGACATTTACCTGCAGTTAATAAGTCTGTGGACTGTGAAATTTAAATATGATGCAGGGAAGGTTTGAATAAGGGAACCACACCACCTGAACTTCATCTCTGATTTAAGTCTTTAAAACCCTCAAACAAACATCAGACGATGCAGTCTTCAACACCTGTGAAGGCTGGAGGACAACATAAAACAAACCATTTACTATTTACAAACTCCTGGAGTGCCAGCACCACAGCCAGAAACCAGCAGAGGGACACAAGACAACAGCAAAATGAATATTAACCAAGAGAAGGTAACCAACACATGCAGTACACACAGCAGCCAGCAGAGGGAGACACGACATTGTAATAAATATTAACCAGCAGAGGGAGACAAAAAAAAACTATTACACATAACAGCTAGCAGAGGGAGACACGAGACCTGCAATATAAATATTAACCAGCAGAGGGCGACAACATATGTAGTACATATAGCAGCCAGCAGAGGGAGACACAAGACCTGCAATATAAATATTAACCAGCAGAGGCGACAACACATGTAGTACATATAGCAGCCAGCAGAGGGAGACACAAGACCTGCAATATAAATATTAACCAGCAGAGGGCGACAACACATGTAGTACATATAGCAGCCAGCAGAGGGAGACACGAGACCTGCAATATAAATATTAACCTGCCGAGAGAAACAAAACCTGTAGTATACACAACAGCCAGCAGAGGGAGACACGAGACCTGCAATATAAATATTAACCTGCCGAGAGAAACAAAACCTGTAGTACACACAACAGCCAGCAGAGGGAGACACGAGACCTGCAATATAAATATTAACCAGCAGACGGCGACAAAAAAAACGGTATGAGACAACACCTGCAGTACACACAGCAGACCTGCAATATAAATATTAACCAGCAGAGAGCAACAACACCTCTAGAGGACCAAATACCGTTGTTAAGCAGAATTCATTTTGTGAGGTGAACGTGAAATGGGATTTGAAATAGGGGTACAAATGTTATGACAGGAAAATCAAACATTTTCAGCTGCAGCACACAGGGAAATTGCTTGGCACCTTGAGTCTCATTTCCTCATAAAAAGTCATAATGACTTTCTATATCCCATAATCCTTTGCATGTCTGCAGAAACGGACAAGCAAGAATTTATTAACCAGTTATTTATTATCCATATTTGCCTTTTATTTAGTGCTCGTTGTAAGGCGTAGATAATTTCCTTCCGTTTAGCTGTCTTAGCTGGACATCTTAGCATGTTCATTAGCCGCAACAACCGTGGACAAATCAAGCTGTGAGGAGCCAACAGATCGATGGATACACAACGCTTGAAAGTGCGATTCGTTTAATGTAGAACGTGGTTGACATACGTAATATTCAACCTCGCAAAGAGTACTTTCCATGAACTAGCAGGTGCTCACACGCGGGAGAATCTTGTTGATCATCGCCACGACTGACGGATGCACTCAGAGCATACGAACCACGTGTTCTAGAACCGCCCCATGGCCAGACGGGATTGGGACCTCCTTGTGTCCTCTGTCTCCCCGACCAGGTTCCTGCCGAGGTCCTCCCTGGCGACTGACAGCACCCTCGAAGGCATGAAGTACATTTGTTTTTTTTGTTGTCTGTCAAAGTGTGTGTTTTATAGGCATAACAGTTTTTGCTGGTGTGTACACATGTATGGATATGTATGGATATGTGTTTCTGGACACTTGTGCATGCTTGCATGTGGGAGTCTGTGTGTAAGTGTCAGTGTATGTGGATGAGTGAGTGTGTGTGTGTGTGTGTGTACATACATGCTCAGCCCTGTCCCAAGCTGACTGTGTCTGTCTCCTCCTCAGCGCTGTTCCACCTTATGCACTGGCTGCCCTGTTTGTACTGAAGCTAACAGGCTAACACATTGCATTACAGTGTGAGGCTGGGTGCTGAAGCCTGCTGTTCTCTCTCGCTCTCTGGCACTCTCTGCTTTTTTCTTCCCTCCTTCATTTTTCTTCACTTAATTCAGGAAAACCCCCCAATTTTGCTCCTCTGCATTAGACTCTCTCTGAGTTGAAGGTATTGTGAATGCAGAGTGGAGGGAGGAATGAAGGAGGAGGGGTTTGTTTGTGAGTTTGCATCATGGAGTGTGTGTTTGCGTTTATTTCCCTCAGACAGGTGAAAGAAGGGCGAGGAGGGGTGCTGGTACTGGGAGGGGTCATGTCATGTGGGGAATGCTGAGCCTAATTTTCCAGAGGACTTTTTTATGCTGTTTTTTTTTTTTTTTTTTTTTGTTTTTTTTTACTCCAAGGGGGACACTGACCGAGGAGACGGACTGGGAGAAAGAGAGGGAGCCTGGCTGAGCTCATGAACAGATCGGGGAAAAGGACTCGGAGGAAAGTGGCTCAAATCTGTCAAGAAGTGGAAGGATCCAGTCTGCCGATCCAGTCACCGTGATCCAGAACGAGCCCAAACCCCAGTCCTGGGACACACACGGAGACGCTGGGACCAGCAGGGCCTCCAGGACTAAAACGAGGCACACGGTGTGTAGAGCTACAGTGAAAGAAGGTAAATTTACATATGCATGCTTTGCTTATTTTCAGAAGGCTTATGATTGGGTCAGTGGAGGCTTTTGTTCTTTAGACTAATCAGGGCTGGAGTTGATGGAAAATCCTATGAAGCAGGAAAGGCCTTCTGTAGACCTCCAGTTTCCTGTGTTGCAGTGAATGGTGTGAGCGTCTGGAGAAAGGCTAAAACAGGTAAATCGTCTGGCTGTAAGTTTCTTTTAAGGTGAATCGAGGTCAGTGAGACAACAGGGGCGAACCCCACCCAAGCCCATCTTCCTCTGTCCTGTGGCCTGAGCTAACTTGTCTAAACTAATTACATTGTCACCCTGCCCGAAGACAAAGTGAGGGAGAAAAGGAAAAAAGAGAAAACTCAGAGGAGGCTGCACAGGGACTATTTGAATTGTTGTTTTCCTTTTCTCCAAAGCCAAACTACCACAGAACTAGTAGATCTCCCGTAGCCACAACGCCTGCCGACTGCAGGAGAAGTAAGCCTTGGCCATGACTTCGATTCCCATGATGACACACTGTAGACACACCACAAATCACATACTACCCGTGTCATCGGAGGGTTATGAGGCCAGCATGTTCTCGGTCCGTGCATCCACAGGCACCTGGGCATTCAGCAGTGAGGCCGGGCCAATTGTTGCCTTGCCAATGCGGACTGGCCAAAGCTGGAAATGGTGCGAACGTAGCTCAAACGCCTTGTAGCAGGGCTCACACTTTGCTTTCAGTGCAAGCGTCTTTACAGCTTGAGGCCTGAATGGGGCTTGTACACTTTGTACACATGAGTAAGGCCTTGGTGTATGTATGAATGTGAATGTACATATAATGATTCATTTTATTTATATCACACCATGTAGGTGTTTTACAGTACAGTCAATATGTGTCTGCTTTGTCTCTTTCCTTCCTACCCCAGGTCCCTCTGCAGGCTGGACAGCCCCTGAAGTTCACAGTCCTGGAGACTCTGGACCGAAACAAGGAGGAGTTTGAGTTCCTCCAAGCCCAGTACCACAGGTAGGCCTCTCATTACAGGTAGAGTCAATATTGATCCTGTCTGCGTGATACCGGTAGCTAAATTATTATTTACGTGAGTTTTTCTAAACTGTTATATGTTATAATCTATTTGGACTGTATGTATAGTGTCTGCAGGTATTTTCTCCCTCCGATGGTTGCTCTGTGTACTGACAGTTCAGTGTCTCCCTCTGGTGGCTCCTATTTGTCCCGCAGGTGTTTCCCTCTGCTGGCTGCTCTTTAAATTGCAGGTGCAGTGTCTGTCTCTACTGGCTCCTGTTCGTTACGCGGGTTGTGCACGCAACAAAACAATGTGCCTCACGTTGCTATAAATCATAAAATTTTGAAAATTATATTTGAGTGGAAATAAAACAACTCAATCATTTACAGAATTTGTGGTTGTGTGGGCTTTGTTTGGCAACTGAGTCAACATTACTCCTGGTATCGGTAGATAAATTTCATAATTACATCAATACAGAGACACTGTCTCTCTCACACTCCCATAAACTAATCTTGGTTCATGGTGAATGCTGTCGGGTAAATCTCTGGTCAAAATGGAATGACTAGACAGACACTTGGTGGTTTATGTGTGTGTGTGTGTGTGTGTGTGTTTATGCTGTTTTGTATTTTTCTTGTCAACAGCTTTGAGCATTGTATATCTGTTTTATAATTCCTGCGGGATCTTTTCATGTGTCAACAGATTTTGATGCAGTCAGACAAGCATCCACACACGGGCTGAACATTGAGATGCACAAACAGGTAAGAGACCCTGTTTTCTTGTCCTTGGATCGTTGGGTTGAGGCAGCATGATGAGGCACTGAAAAGGGCTTGCCAGAGGGGCGTATGTACCCAGCTGGTGCACCGCCATCTGTGACGGAAGGAAAACATTTTGAAATAGATTGAAATGAGAACTAATGGAGGTCAGAATCAGAATATCGCACCACTGCACAATGTGTGGGAAAATGTTGATAATACTTCAGTTTTTTCTATGTATAGCCAATTCATTTCTGTGAATACACGCTCAATAGAATTTCACATACATGTCCTATATACTGTGCCTTAGGTTACATTTAAGGTGCACGTCGTACAGGCCGCCCGGAATGGGGCATTGTGGTTTATAATGGCTGCTGCATGAGCCCCTGTCCCCAATAGCCTTGGCGTGTGTGGCTTCAGGCCCATCAGTGTATGTGAGGTGGATAAACAGTGTGCGTCGGTAGGCAGGGAGGGTTATGGCAATGGGGTATTCCCACCTTATCTTTACGTGTATTTTAAGTGCAGGACAGACAGTGTTACAAATGCATTTGAGAATTTTCTTTCAGAAATTCTGACAGTGCCAGAGCAGGATGTGCCGGCATGGTCGAGGGGAGTGTGTGTACATGTGCGTGTGCATGTACATGTACCCTTGCATTCGTGTTGATGTATCTTGCACATGCACCTGTGTGTGTGTGTGTGCGCATGCCTGATGTTAGCTCCTGTGGCCTGAGCAGGTCCAGGGGTTGTTAAATATTTATCAGTGTTTTATCTGGCTCCCTGTGTTGACGTTGGCTGGAGTGCTGACCTGAATCCCACAGATCAACTGTGCTTATTGGAGGCAGAGCCAGGCTTTGCTTAAACACCCTCACATTCAGCAAACTGAAATTTTCTCCTAACAGGATTGAATCGGGTCTCTCCCCTCCCTGTCTGTAATCCTACTCTCATCTCATTCTCTGTCTTTTCTAACACAGTTCATTATAAGAGCTGGATTAGGATGTGGGTGTTTATGTGGGCCAGTCAAAGGACGTTGAGGGAGGGCTGTGAGTATGTATAATGGGGAGAATTTGAGCAAGTGTGTCCGCACCTCCGTGCATGTGCATATATGCATTTGTATGAGCGCTCAACAGTTCTGATATCATTCCCTTTGTATTATGTTGTCTGAATACCATATTTGGTTAATTGTGCATGGTCAGTAATGTGCATGTCTGCACACTGTCAGTTTCACTCCTGTTCTCCCAAATTTCTCAACCCTGAAGGAGAGTAGGGGTAAAATGGGCCATGGAAATGTGTCAGGGCCCAAGCCTCTCTAAGACATTCTGCTAAGCCAATGATATTGAGTGCATATGTTTGTCTTCTTGCATTACTGAATCCAGAGCAAGTCTGTTAGCAATACAACATATTTGAATGAATCACATTTTTTGGAAACAATTTCAATGTTTAATATTTTAACTGAGGAGGAAAAAAAAAAACACAAAATTAACTGATGAATGTTAAACCATGAATCATGGGGTATGCCATTTCCAGTGGGGGAGAGTTTCAAGTTTCATATGCAAGAACAGCAGACCTCTGCACATCCATGTTTTGGAACCTGCTGACAAAATAGACACACACTAAGCAGCATTGGCTATGTGGGCATACAAGTGTTTGAGAAAAATTGTCTGCACCCTCTTATGTAGAGTTGGTGATCTTGGTCAGTGAGGTCTTCATTCCAGTGAAATGTGTAGTTTCAAAATATCCCACTTGGGAAAGACAGACAGTTCATTAGTTCTGCAATCATTTACATTTAATATGAAAGTACAACAAATTCTGAAACTTGTTTGGCAACCTTCACAGATCTCTTGCAAAACTCCAATTGAAGGGACTCTCAAACAGGACTTCCATCCCTTTGCTGTGCCCTCTGTCCAGCCTCTCAGAAGGAAAGACATTTGATGGCATGAGTAACTAGTTGCCTGTAATCATTTTACTTTTGTGGTGACTGGCCCTCTACCTCTACCTCACATGCAAATGAGTACATGAAAATAGTCCTTAAAAATTGGAAAGTACTAAGGAGGATTAAGCTGAATGAATGGAGTTTGCACAGGCAAGAAACTGATGTCTTTGCTTGTCAGTTGAAGGGAACATTTCATTAAGACAATTGTACCATGTTTGGGGGGGGGGGGGTGAAGGGTTTTGAGAGGCCATTATCTGAAAAGGGGTCATGTAAGCAATGTTGGAGATGTGGCAACCCATACAAGACATTTGTTGAATGTGCCAGAGGACCAAATACCCTTGTTAAGCAGAGCTCATTTTGTGAGGCAAACATGAAATGGGATTTGAAATAGGAATTCAAATGTTAACACAGAAAATCAAACATTCTCTGCTGCGGTAGCCAGGAAAACTGCTCGGCAGCCCGAGTCTCATCACCTTGTTTGTGCCAATAATGTTGGGTAGGAGGCAAGTGGCACATGGTGCGCTATGGTGAGCTGCATGAATCCAGTGAAGAACGTGCTCCTCCTCAGTGCCCCAGTACCACGGTTTCAGATCTAGCGTGGCCATCTTGAAGCTGCGGTTCTGGTTTGAAGTTCTGGTTTGGTATCCCGATGGCTCCTCTGTGTCCAGCCAGGGGAACAAAAGGCAACGAAACCAAAAATGAACCAAACGGCATCTCAGAAGATGAATGATCATTTAGGAAGCACATACCCGCAGCTCATCAGGTTCACTCATGTTCCGCAAAAATCACAGCATGGCGGCCTGAAAACAAGGCCAGGTTATTAAACCACATGGGTTGAGTGTAACCTCATCGGGAAGCAGTCAGTGTATGAACATGCAATGCCTTCAGACACAAAGGACCAATGTCAAGTTTCACATGGCAAAATGAAAGCATTATACCACAATTTCACAAGCTGTAGAAATATTCCCTTTCCCTTACCTTCACTCCAAACACCACATTGAAACTGAAGGGTTGCAGTCATCAAGTTACATTTTAGAACATGGTATTTCAAAAGTGGTTCTCTTCAGCTTTCCCCATACACACACCTTTCCCAAGCACCACAGACTGGGGTACATGTAAACGTGGTATGCCCCTGAATTAGACCTTATATAACTCAGCAGCTGGCTGTATTGAGGCTGGTCACACCCCTAATCAGACCTTATATAGACTCAGCAGCTGGCTCAAATTGAGCCCTGTCACAAATTAAATTGTTAAATGAGGTCCAGGTGTTGAGCAAGCCCATGTGATCGTTAGTGGATTTGGTTGTCTTGGTGCCTCTGTGGTAGTGCCAAAGTTGTTGTGTCAAAGTTTCTATGGAGTAGTGGACTAAAGCATGTGGTCCTTCCTTAGAGGTCACAGGTTCAAGACTTTGTTTCTTCTTTTTTGTGTTACTTCATCTGTAAAGTAAATGTCAAGTCCCCTACGAGAAAAGTGGGTGAGCGTGATGGATCCTGTGGCGCTGGAGACTGGTCCACCCTTCACACTGATGTAGGTGATGAAGGTGGTCTCGAATCTGAGCAGCAGGCCTGATCAACTACCTCTGTAAGAGGAATGAGAATGGGGGGGGGCTCATCCCCCGAAGGTTTCGGAAGGTAAAATGGGGGGGTTATGCAGCTGCAAGCCAGACCTGGCTGAAATTTTACATCATGTGATGGATGCATCCACATTTTGATTATGAGGAACTTTATTATTTTCAGCCACCTTCTGCCAGAACCCTCTCTCCCAGTTTTACTCCCTGCTCCAATTTCATACATATGCACACATCAGCAGACACTTAAATGCACAATTTTATATATGGTGGTTTTGGATGTCTTGGTGCCAAAGGGGGGCAACCCATACCCACAGAGAGAGAGACAAAATGGTCACTTGATAACACACACACACACATGACCCCAGTCATCCACCCAAAACTCAAACTCAGTGTAAAGGAGATGTAGGAAACAGAAATACACACTGGGGATTTCACTCTCACTCCTGAGGCATGAGATGGGTTTCCACCACTCCCTTGCCCCTAATTAATGTGTATTTTAAGAGGCCGTTCTGGTGAACTTTACCTGCCGGGAGCAATATCCCGAGACTACAAAATTCATTTATTTTGTAGAAGTATAATTTGAAAGATCGGGCCTACCTTTGAACTAACATAACACAGGCAGATGTATTCAAAAGGATGCATGTTGTGATACTAGTTAAATACAGTCATAGAAATAATGAAGCCAACCCAACCTGGATGTAGTAACCTAATAGACACTCTAGGGGTCAGTCTGTTTTGGATGTAGTAACCTAAAAGACACTCTAGGGGTCAGTCTGTCTTGGATGTAGTAACCTAAAAGACACTCTAGGGGTCAGTCTGTCTTGGATGTAGAACTCTAGGGGTCAGTCTGTCTTGGATGTAGTAACCTAAAGACACTCTAGGGGTCAGTCTGTCTTGGATGTAGTAACCAAAAACACTTAGAGTGACTTTTAATAAATTGATTTTTAATAATGACCATGAGCAATCAATATTGGTGTCAAGGATGAAGCTCATGCTAACAAAAAGAAAAGGAGGAGGGCCTAAGGTGCTCCTCCTTGGGCAGGCCTTAGATAAGCAGGGGAAGGCCTAAGATAAGAAAAAGAATAAAAAAAGACAAGGGGAGATGGACCCCTCAGAGGGAATGGGGGATTGCCTAGGTGAACCTTTGCTGCTCTGTGCAGACCAGCCCGGCTTATTGTGTAATGCTTCCAGGTAATATACAATAAACCATTTTGCATCAGACTCAGTAGATGTTGTGTTTGTTTGCTTGTATAAGAAGTTGTGTAGTCCCTAGGAGCATTAAAGTGTGGTGAGGGCCCCCAGCTGACTGGCCCAGGCTGGAGCGGTCTTTCCTCCACAATTTGATCAACAGTCTTCACTTTTAAAACGTTACTCATCGAGTATTGGACCTCATTTCCATACCAATTTTAGACCCTGCGTTTTTTTCCCCACATCAGACTTCTTTATCGCATCGGAGATGCGGACACATTTGCAGGGCAACCGAACTATTACTATCACTCTTCAGTATTGTGAACGTAAAATGGGATGCTGCCCACACAATTACAAAATGTGTTGAAGCCAAATCGCCAGGCTCCGTCTATGACTTCTAGGGTCACCCCAGAAAGGGTATGTGATATTGTTGCGTCAAGTTCAATATCGCCACAATTACAGGAGAACGACACCCGATGGAGCCTAAGGAAGACGACATTTTTAAAAATAAACATTAATTCTCCCATTAACCCACCACCTCCCAGCAGTACTGTATAAAATAAATTCAAATGTATTTCTATTTCGTTTAAAGCCTTTATTCCCAGCAAAACAATGCTCTGATATTCTTTGTCATAATTTATCAACAATGAAGTAAATCCATCATCTTTAAGGATTTGCCATCGGTTTATGTGGATCGAACAAGTATACTACAATTTATACAACTTCATAGTGTGAAAACGTATTTTAAACTTGTTTATTCGGTCAGAAATTAACTCACGTTCATTCGCTGCCGCTTCCTTGTAACATTTTACCGAGAGATAAAGTTGTAGTCCGCACAAGAACACATTCATATTTCTTAAGTGAAAATGGGGAGTAATGGAACACGTGTACGAAGCTCTGAGCTTTTGAGGTGCATCCTGTTAGCTGTGCTCCATTGATGATGACTTCAATCAGGTTCAAAGTTATTTGAACTAAATCTAATCGGCTGCTCTGGAACCGAAAACTCGGGGTGTGTGAGTTCGGGGTGTTTTAAACCAGCTTTCTGAAATACCCACTCGATCTGGCTCTGTGCCCTACAGTTTCAGATTTGTAATCAAACAATTGACATGTGGTTAAAGCTTTTATTAAAGGGTACATTTTTTAGATATTGGTTTCAACAGGTAATGTTTACAGCATTTTTTATACGTAGTCCCCCACCCCCCATTTCAGCGCACCATAATGTTGGCCACGATCACAGCTGTTTCTGCTGAGTCAGACGTGTTCAATTGCTTAATTGGTGCAGGTGTTGGAGAGCTCTCGGTATCTAGTCTCGATTCAAGGCTTTTTGGTTGCCTTTGGAGCGTGTAATTGGTGTTTGTCAACATGAGGATCAGAGTTGTGCCAGTGAAAGCTGAGAAGTCATTATGAGACAGAGAAATAAATGGAGCATCTCTAAGAAGAAAGAGAGCACCGGTAAGCTCAGTAATCACAAAGGGCCTGGTAGACCAAGGAGGATCCATACATGTTCTAGTTCAGTACTATCAAAGTTGTACTGCTTGCATCAATTTCATAATAACAATCTTCATCAATTAATTTTATTAACCGCTCTTTCCATCTTTATTTCTAATCCGTCCTGCTCTTCATTGGTTAAATTGCCTTTGGAGTCTGTTATTAGTTTACGTTAGAGTACTCGTACTGCCCATTGAACTTTGGTAAATCAGGTTCTGAGCTCAGATTCCTATTTAAACTGTAGGTGGTTTATAGTATTTAGTATTTTTTAGAGACCGGGTTATTATTTTCAGTGTCTTGATTTTTAATCATGTATTCTGTTCATTTGTGTTTAGGGGACAGTTACTCTTTAAAATCGTGTCTTTAGATGACTGAATTTGTACATTAGGAAACTATATTTAAATAAAATTGATTCAGATGTATCTACCATATTACTGTCAATCTGAAAATGAATCTGGCTTCACGATCAAGGACAATCCAACTAGGATGGCTCACAAACATTTGAAGCTCAAGGTCATCGAGCGCTTATTGTGATGTGGTGGCAGCAAAAATTACCATTGCTAGATTGTTTATTGTAGTTCCCCATTCCATTTTAAAACAAATCACATCTTCCAGTGTAAAACTGTGAAATTAATACCTCAGCCTTACTGTGAACATGCATATGTTTACTATTGCAACTTTTGCTCAGCCTGGTTGCTTTGAACCATTTTCGGTTTCCTGAAAAGAGCCTAAGGAAATCTCATATTTCAGCATGCTGTTATGATTGCATACAGTGGATGTTGCCATGGCTTCACACGGTCAAACGATTTGGTATTTAGTTTCATTACTGGGTGAGCCAAAAAAGATTCTCACTCATTGTTTTGAGGACAGATGCCCATCTCTGTGCTTGAAAGCTGAGTTATAAATAGTTAAAAAAAAAAAAAAAAAAAAAAATAATATGATGATATGAACCCAACAATCTCAAAGTGCTTAACAGAAAATATATATTCCATAGCCAGATAATGCCATAATCATGTGGTTTTTAGTTATGTCATAATGTGATTTTTGTTGGTTACATATGTGTCACTGTCCGCAAACCTGCTCAGCATGCGTGCATATTTACACATCCTCTTGATTCTCTCCGATGTTTTGCCAGCTCATATGTAGTATTGTGCAGTTGTACAGTTGTGATTTTTGCAGACAAATTCTGTTTTGTCTTGTTCACCTCTCAATGCTTCTGTTTTTTGTGTATTTCGGAGAAGACAAGGAAGTAAATTGGCTGGAGGGGGTGTTTACGGAGGCATCAAGTGTGTTCTAAAATATTTTCTTGTCGTATACTGTCCTCCACTCTTCTCCCAAAATATAAGAGGAGGTGAGACAAGTTTATTTGCTTCCCATTGTCAAATTCAGTGTCAACTGCCAGGGAGGGAGCCCTTAGAAAACTTCATTGTGCGGCATAAAATGGGCTTATGGCTGAAATGTGATTGGCTTATTGTAACTGAGGCAATAGTCAAAGTCATTGCCGCCTACATTGTGAGATGTGAAGGATGAGTGTCACATGACCTTCTGCCAATAATCTTCACGGTCCTCTCAAGAGCACTGTGGCAGCGCTATTATTGTGGCAGTGCAGTTGTAAGGAGACAGAGCTTGAACGAGCTTCTTTGGATCAGTGTGTGTAGCAGTAGGGTGTAGCTTAGCAAGAGGAAAAGATATTTTACAAAAATATTTAATATGAGTGCATTTCATATGATGATTTATAATGTACAAATGAAAGCGGAAGGACTGATACAGCAGTCATGAGTTTATAGGGGATGATTTTGAGTCTGACTCTGTGTATCTTGCAATAGAACTCTCTCACATCAAACATTTTTCCCCCAAACTATAACTTCCTCAAAACAGATATGGAGGCCGACAAAAGCCACAGGGTTGATCTTAAATGGTCTGTGAACAGAGGGGAAAGTGAGGGAAGATGCATGTCTGTGTTTTTTGTAATTGATAATCAACACACCCTGTCACAAAAAACATCTGTGATGAACTGTTTTTATAAACAAAATATAAAATGTTTTAATTATAAGTTAACTATGTTATAATCCAAGTGTCGTTTCCTGAAACGTCATCATTTTGAAAATACATGATTTTTTTAATGAAGCAAACTGTATAAAAATGCATACTTTACAAATAAAACATTTCTTGATTTCTTCCATGTCGCTCAGGTGGAGGTGCTGTATTCGGCCACTCACGGAGACTGATCCTGCAGGGGACACCAGCAAAACAGTGACTTTACCCTGCCCAAGAGGAGCTCCCTGAACTGGTCGCCCAGGAGGAAGTAGAAGGCAGGGTTTACAACGCTGTGGGCGAAGACGATTGGGCGTGTGATGATGTAGACACGTTTCAGGTTTTGAACGATGAGTATCAGTGCTCTTCCACTCTTTCAGGCAGAAGATGTAGCCCAGAATGACCAGCAGGTTACCCAGGAAGCCCAGGCAGAACTCCAGGCTGTACATGGTTTTGAGGTAGTACCACTGGAGCAGGTTGAAATGTTAGATATTGCATTTGCATTACCATTATATTCAATTATATATATTTGATAAATTATATATTTCCAGATATGCAATGTTGAAATATATCACTTGTTCATTATGACATTATCTTCAAAGGACGTACAATCTGAAATGTAATCCTAAAGTCAAGTCTTCATGATGGAGAGGCTTCACAAAAATATCTAATTACGCAGAGATTTCACAATCTTCATATATCTGGTGTGGAAAGTGTCAACGAACAAATGCATGTCCCGAAAAATCTGACAGAACTTCTGCATACTGAGCATCTGAACCTCGGAAATGTTTCCCATGCATCAAGTGTGACCTCTGAAATGTGAGTCTCATGGAGACATTTGGACATAAGGAACAAATGTGATGTATGTCTGAAAGATACATTTGGAAATGATTGTTTTGCTGACTAAAAGAAAACAACACAAATACAATATGAATACAGAATACAAAAAGACCTCTGAAATTATCTGATTTTGCATATCAAAAATAGATTGACATGTAATTTCAACCTTGATAATGCTGACTGTGCGAATGTGTGAAGCTGTGCTGGGTTTTCTGCTATGCACAATGGAGGCAAATGCTGTCTCTCTCTGTTTATACAGACACACGTGGTGAAGACTGAAGAGCTTTTTTTCTCTTTCGCTAAACCATGACCGAGGCCATACCCCCACGGATACTGACCACCCTCCCAGAAGGAAGTCTGCACCTGTTTCTAATGAACATGCCTGGCGTGTGAAACTCTTCACGGAAGAGGATGTGACCTGAGTTTATGAGAAGACGTCTGCAGTACTGGGAACCCGTGACCAGGATGCCGGTAGGTACTTGCATTTGCTTGCTCACATAACTAACTGAAGCCAGTCTATAGTCAACACATTCATGAATAGTTTATTGTATATGCAGTGCAGCTTGGAGGCTTGTGAACCTTTGGAGCAGTCTGTATTTTCTCATTTAATTGGTTTTCATTGATGTCTCAAAAATAGAAAGTCAACCTGATTAACTAGAAATACCTTTTCCAAAGTGGTATTTATCTCATGCCTCAGCTGTGAGAGTGAAATCTCCAGTGTGTATTTCTGTTTCCTACATCTCCATTACACTGAGTTTGAGTTTTGGGTGGATGACTGGAGTCATGTGTGCGTGTGTTATCAAGAGAGCACGCATTTATGTGAGTGAATGCTTGTGTGTTTATTCAAATGTATGACAATATATATAATTTTGTATATGTGAGTGTATGCTGGTGTGTGCACATGTATTTGTGGACACTCTCACGTGCTTGCATGTGGGAGTCTGTGTATAAGCATCAGTGTATGTGGATGAGTGAGTGTATTTGTGGATGTACAGTGTGTGTATGTGTGTGTGTGTGTGTGTGTGTGTGTGTATACAGTCACAGCTGACTGCCTGTCTCCTCCTCAACACTGTTCCACCTTAAGCACTGGCTGCCCTGTTTGTGCTGAAGCTAACAGGCTAACACGTTGCATTACTGTGTGGGGCTGCTTGCTGAAGCCTGCTGTTCTCTCTCGCTCTCTGGCACTGTCTGCTTTTTTATTCCCTCCTTCATTTTTCTTCACTTTATTCAGGAAAACCCCCAAATTTTGCTCCTCTGCATGAGACTGTCTCTGAGCTTAGGGTAGTGTGAATGCAGAGTGGAGGGAGGAGTGAAGGAGGAGGGGTTTTGTTTGTTTGTTTGTTTGTGAGTTTGCATCATGGAGTGCATGTTTTTGTTTATTTCCCTCAGACAGGTAAAAGAAGGGCAAGGAGGGGTGCTGGTACTGTGAGGGGTCATGTCATGTGGGGAATGCTGAGCCTAATTTTCACAGGACCTTTTTATGCTGTTTTTTTTCTCTCTGTCTCTGTTGTCTGCTTTATATTGAGCATTATTTTGAGGAGTTACCCCGGTCAGTAGTCAGACTGAAAAGCATGGTAGAGAAAACTAAACAAACATGGGGGGTCTTGATTTTGGGAACAGATGCCCTCCAAATCCTTCCCCCGCCCACTGCCCCGGCACAGCCTTGCCCAGTGTTGGCAGTGAGCGGGGTGCTGCCGAAAGGCGGAGGAGACGAACGGTCCGTGCAGATCATTAATTGTGTGGTCGATCCTCTCTTACCCTCCAGCTGGCCCACATTTAAGTGCAGACATGCAGTATCCTGTTCCTAACTGCCTTTCTGAGCTGTCTTCACTTGTAGTTCTTATTCAGATATTCTTTAAATCAGGGTGAGAGAAAGGGGAAATCACTTTGGAACAGGGAGCTCAATGATTTATGGACAGATATGACAGTTATGGAATGCTTTTGTGTTCTTTTTTTATGGGGGGGTTGTTCCCTTTTCTCTTTTCAGACTCAGCCAAAATGTTTATTCCACCACTGTTTCCACTGATGGCACTGCAGACCTCCGGCCATGGCCAGCCTCATACTCGCTATCAGGCACTCAATGTCTGATTGCTTCGCTGGTGAGCAGAAAAATGAAAAGAGCAGAAAAGAAAATGTTTACTGCACTACTGGAAATGTACATATGCATGCTTTACTCATTTTCAAAAGGCTTACGATGGTGTCAGCGGAGGTTTTTGTTCCCAGTCCCGGGACACAAACGGAGACGCTAGGAATAACAGGGCCTCAGGGACTAAAACGAGGGGCACAGATTTCTGGCTCCTCCTTCCCCAGTTGGAGTGCGGGCAGTGCGGGGTAAAGAGGGTTGTGCGCACCACCAGGGACACCTTCCCTGCCAGGACCATGTACCCACAGGGACGCCATCCGGTGAGTGCCGCCTCTCTCTCTCTCTCTCTCTGTCTCTCTCTCTCTTGTCTGTTTCATATCGAGCGTTATTTTGAGTTACCCCGGTCAGTAGTCAGACTGAAAAGCGTGGTAGAGAACACATGCAGTATCCTGTGCCTAACTGTGCCTTTCTGACCTGTCTTCACTTGTTGTTCTTATTCAGATATTCTTCAAATAAGGGTGAGAGAAAGGGGAAATCACTTTGTTCCTCCCCGACGTCTGACATCCTCCTCTGCGGCCCGCCCGGAGGTGGAGGATCATCGACACCATCGAGCAGGTGCCGTGGGAGACGAGGAGCATGGAGGTCTACCGACAGCAGAACGTAGATTCGGTCACTCTCTGGAGGAGGATTCGCAACCTCCGCCGAGACGGCGTGTTGGTGGACTTTCATAAAAGCGCGAGACTGGCAAGAGGACCACTGGAAACATGTGTGCACGCACACATGTGTGCGTGTGTTATCAAGAGAGCACGCATGTATATGAGTGAATGTGTATAAGTGCTTTTTGTGCTATTAAAAGTGATTGTTGGTTTTTTTGTCAGATGTGCTGTTTAAGTACGAATAAATGGACAGTGGCCCAGTCCCGAGCTTGCCAGTCAAGGCCGAACGAGATTCCAAAGGGTGTGGGAGATTGCCGGAGGGGGTGGGGCCCCGGAGGACGCGGGGCCAGGGAGGCCCCAGAGGGGGTCTCATTCTCTGCCTTTTTTAACACAGTTCATTTAAATAGCTGGATTAGGGTGTGGGTCAGTCAGAGGAGGTGGAGGGAGGGCTGTGTGTGTGTATATATGTGTTTGAGTATGTACAATTAGTATTTCAACATTCTATGTACATGTATTTGTATGAGTGCTCAACAGTTCTCAGATATCATTCCTTTGGCATCTTGTCTGAATACCATATTTGAAAATGTGGTTGGAATGAGTCTATTAGATGAGATGGGTGCTAATTGTATGTGGCGAGCAATGTGCATGTCTGCACACTGTGTGTCTATTTAACTCCCATGTTCTCCCAAATGCCTGTGCCTGTGTGTGCTCATACAAGTGTGTGAGAGAAATTGTCTGCACCCTCTTAGGTGGGTTTGTTGATCTTGGTCATTGATGTCTTGATTCCAGTGAAATGTGTTTTCTAAATATCCCATTTGGGAAGAGAGACAATTCATGAGGTCTGCAATCATGTACATTTATTCTCAATATGAAAGTACAAACATTGAAACTTGTTTGGCAAGACAGATCTCTCACAATTCAGATTGAAGGGACTCAGGCAGGACTTGCATGCCTTTGCTGGTGTACTCTGTCAGCCCCTCAGAAGTAAAGACATTTGATGGAATGAGTAATTACTTGCCCCTAATCATTTTTACTTTTTTTTTTGCAGTCACTGGTCCTCTACCTCACATGCATATGAAGAGCACCTTAATTGAAAAATCCACAGCAATCAAACCATAAAAAGGAAAGTAGTTCTAAAAATTGGAACTAATGATGGGGGTTAAGCTGAATGAAGAGTTTGCACAGGTGAGAAACCAATGTCTTTGCTTGTCAGTTGAAGGGGACTTTTCATTAAGACAATTGTATCATGGGGGGGCTGAGAGTTTTGAGAGGATTTAGACTTGCAACTTAAAAACAAACTGCACATCATTCGGTTTCAGATGCATTCTGTTAAACCTTTAATATACTTTGATCATTGCCTGAAAAGGGGACATGTAAGCCATGTTGGAGATGTGGCCACCCATATGGGACACTTGTTGAATGGGATTTTAAGTAGGAATTCAAATGTTAAAGGTGAATCAAACCTTTTCAGCTGCAGCAGCCAGGAAAAGGGCCTGGCAGCCTGAGACTCACTACCTCTTTAGTGCCAATGTAGGGTAAGAGGCAAGTGACATGGTGTGCTATGGTGAGCTGTATGAATCCAGTGAAGAATGTGCTCTCTCTTTACCCAGTACCATGGTTTCAGATCCAGTGTGGCCATCTTGGAGCAGCGGCAAGGTCTGGTTTGGTATTCCGATGGCTCCTTTGTGTCCAGCTGAGAAAAGGCAAAGCCAAAAATTAACCAAACAGCATCTCAGAAGATTAATGGTCATCTAGGAAGCACATGCCCAGAGCTCCCCTGGTTCAGTCATGTTCTACGAAAGTCAGAGCATGGCAACCTGAAGACAAGGTAAGGCCAGATTATTAAACCACTTGTGTTGATTGTAACCTCATTAGGAAGCAGTCAAGAACATGCTCCTCCTCTGTACCCAGTACCATGGTTTCAGATCCAGTGTGGCCATCTTGGAGCAGCAGCTTTGGTATGGTTTGGTATTCCAATGGCTCCTTTGTGTCCAGCTGAGGGGAACAAAAGGAAATGAAAACAGAGTTTAACCAAACCACATCTCAGTGGGTGAATGATTATTTAGGAAGCAGCCTGAAGACAAGGTAAGGCCAGGTTATTAAACCGCTTGTGTTGAGTGTAACCTCATTAGGAAGCAGTCAAGAACGTGCTCCTCCTCTGTACCCCAGTATCATGTTTCAGATCCAGTGTGGCCATCTTGGAGCAGCAGCTTTGGTATGGTTTGGTATTCCAATGGCTCCTTTGTGTCCAGCTGAGGGGAACAAAAGGAAATGAAAACAGAGTTTAACCAAACCACATCTCAGTGGGTGAATGATTATTTAGGAAGCAGCCTGAAGACAAGGTAAGGCCAGGTTATTAAACCGCTTGTGTTGAGTGTAACCTCATTAGGAAGCAGTCAAGAATGTGCTCCTCCTCTGTACCCCAGTATCATGTTTCAGATCCAGTGTGGCCATCTTGGAGCAGCAGCTTTGGTATGGTTTGGTATTCCAATGGCTCCTTTGTGTCCAGCTGAGGGGAACAAAAGGAAATGAAAACAGAGTTTAACCAAACCACATCTCAGTGGGTGAATGATTATTTAGGAAGCAGCCTGAAGACAAGGTAAGGCCAGGTTATTAAACCGCTTGTGTTGAGTGTAACCTCATTAGGAAGCAGTCAAGAACGTGCTCCTCCTCTGTACCCCAGTATCATGTTTCAGATCCAGTGTGGCCATCTTGGAGCAGCAGCTTTGGTATGGTTTGGTATTCCAATGGCTCCTTTGTGTCCAGCTGAGGGGAACAAAAGGAAATGAAAACAGAGTTTAACCAAACCACATCTCAGTGGGTGAATGATTATTTAGGAAGCAGCCTGAAGACAAGGTAAGGCCAGGTTATTAAACCACTTGTGTTGAGTGTAACCTCATTAGGAAGCAGTCAAGAACGTGCTCCTCCTCTGTACCCCAGTATCATGTTTCAGATCCAGTGTGGCCATCTTGGAGCAGCAGCTTTGGTATGGTTTGGTATTCCAATGGCTCCTTTGTGTCCAGCTGAGGGGAACAAAAGGAAATGAAAATAGTTTAGCCAAACCACATCTCAGTGTGAGAATAAAATTGCCATTTCAATAGTGATTCTTGTCAGCTCACCATACTCACCTTCCCAAACAGCACAGACTGGGGCATGCTCAAACCTGATATTCCCCCTAATCAGACCTTATATAACTCAGCAGTTAAACGAGGTCCAGGTGTTGAGGTAGCCCATGTGATCATGTAGTGGGTTTGCATGTGTTGGTACCTCTGTGGTTGCACCAGTACTGTCAGGAGCTCTGTGGAGTAGTGGCCTAAGGCATGAGGTCCTTACCTGGAAGTAACAGGTTCAAGGCTTCCTTTCTCCTTTTTTTATGGTCTCCAGCTGTAAAGTAAATGTCAAACCCCCTATGAGAAAGGCAAGTAAATGTGACGGTTCCTGTGGCGCTGGAGGATGGTCCGCCCTTCACACAGATGAAGGTGTTGGTCTCGAATCTGCGCAGGGGGCCTGAGCAACTACCTCGAAAGAGGAGCGGAGGATGGGGGAACTCATACCCCCCCGGTGTTTCCGTGAGGTGAAATGGGGGGGTTATGCAGCTGCGAGCCAGAGCCGGCTGAAATTTTACATCATGTGACGGATGCATCCATTTTGAGTAACTAACCTTATTTAGTTAGATAACTAACTAGCAGAAAAGGGGTGTGGCCTGTGTGGCCACGCCCCCTCTAACCCCTCCCCTCCTATCTCATTCTTCCCTCCCTCCCTTCTCTGTCCCTCCCACTCTTTCTCACCCTCCCTTTCTCTCTCTGTCTCCCTCCCTCCCCACTTTTTCTTCCTATCTCACCCTCCCTCTCTCTGTCCGTCTTCCTCATCCTACCTTCCTCCCTCTCTCACATTATTCCCTTACCTCCACCCTTCTATTCTAATTTGTTTGCTGTCACTGTCTGACGTCTTCCTATTCTGCCCCTCCACTTTCTAAGTGTCAACGCCCCATGTTGATACAACTTTATGTTGTAAAATTGTAAGTGTTTGATACTCCTGGGAATCGAACCCTGGCCGCCCAGACTGCAGCAAAGCGCACTACCTCTACACCACCGGAGGTTGTTGGAGAGTTATTGACAAAGCCTACAAAAAGCTTTGACATAAACAAACTTCACATCGGGAGGCAACGGTACCACCACTACACCACAGTGTGTTCGAGGATACGTCATAGGTTTGAAAGCACAAACACACAAGTAATAAGTAGATAATCACACCAACAGTAATTCTGCCAGCCATTTTCACCATTGCCCCTCGTTGGTGTTTGTGTTCACCCAATACCTGAGACATCATGACTCCCAATCTTATACATGTTCCAGACTTCAATACCCGCGTACCAGCAAGATACATCATGAGAAATTGTTACAGAGTACCGTCATAATAAAGCCATCCTTGGGCTTACTCCTCACATATGTTTGTCTCATCCACGGTTGTTGCGGGTATTGCTGCAGACATGCAAAGAATTATGGGATACGGAAACTCGTTATGACTACCGTGTCTCCCTCTGCTGGCTATTATGTGTACTGCAGGTTTGGTGTCTCCCTCTGCTGGTTAATATTTATATTGCAGGTTTGGTGTCTCCCTCTGCTGGTTAATATTTATATTGCAGGTCTCGTGTCTCCCTCTGCTGGCTATTATGTACTGCAGGTTTGGTGTCTCCCTCTGCTGGTTAATGCATATTGGTTTGGTGTCTCCCTCTGCTGGTTAATATTTATATTGCAGGTTTGGTGTCTCCCTCTGCTGGTTAATATTTATATTGCAGGTCTCGTGTCTCCCTCTGCTGGCTATTATGTGTACTGCAGGTTTGGTGTCTCCCTCTGCTGGTTAATATTTATATTGCAGGTTTGGTGTCTCCCTCTGCTGGCTGTTATGTGTACTGCAGGTTTGGTGTCTCCCTCTGCTGGTTAATATTTATATTGCAGGTCTCGTGTCTCCCTCTGCTGGCTGTTATGTGTACTGCAGGCTTGGTGTCTCCCTCTGCTGGCTATTATGTGTACTGCAGGTTTGGTGTCTCCCTCTGCTGGTTAATATTTATATTGCAGGTTTGGTGTCTCCCTCTGCTGGCTATTATGTGTACTGCAGGTTTGGTGTCTCCCTCTGCTGGTTGTTATGTGTACTGCAGGTTACGTGTCTCCCTCTGCTGGCTATTATGTGTACTGCAGGTTTGGTGTCTCCCTCTGCTGGCTATTATGTGTACTGCAGGTTTGGTGTCTCCCTCTGCTGGTTAATATTTATATTGCAGGTTTGGTGTCTCCCTCTGCTGGTTAATATTTATATTGCAGGTCTCGTGTCTCCCTCTGCTGGTTAATATTTATATTGCAGGTATAGTGTCTCCCTCTGCTGGCTATTATGTGTACTGCAGGTTTGGTGTCTCCCTCTGCTGGTTAATTATTTATACTGCAGGTTTGTGTCTCCCTCTGCTGGCTGTTATGTGTACTGCAGGTTTGGTGTCTCCCTCTGCTGGCTATTATGTGTACTGCAGGTTTGGTGTCTCCCTCTGCTGGTTAATATTTATATTGCAGGTCTCGTGTCTCCCTCTGCTGGCTGTTATGTGTACTGCAGGCTTGGTGTCTCCCTCTGCTGGCTATTATGTGTACTGCAGGTTTGGTGTCTCCCTCTGCTGGTTAATACTTATATTGCAGGTTTGGTGTCTCCCTCTGCTGGCTATTATGTGTACTGCAGGTTTGGTGTCTCCCTCTGCTGGCTATTATGTGTACTGCAGGTTTGGTGTCTCCCTCTGCTGGTTAATATTTATATTGCAGGTCTCGTGTCTCCCTCTGCTGGTTAATATTTATATTGCAGGTCTCGTGTCTCCCTCTGCTGGTTGTGTCTCCCTCTGCTGGCTTATGTGTATTATGTGTACTGCAGGTCTCGTGTCTCCCTCTGCTGGTTTGTTATCCCTCTGTGGCTGCAGGTTGCAGTGTCTCCCTCTGCTGGCTGTTATGTGTACTGCAGGTTTGGTGTCTCCCTCTGCTGGTTAATATTTATATTGCAGGTTTGGTGTCTCCCTCTGCTGGTTAATATTTATATTGCAGGTCTCGTGTCTCCCTCTGCTGGTTGTTATGTGTACTGCAGGTTACGTGTCTCCCTCTGCTGGCTATTATGTGTACTGCAGGTTTGGTGTCTCCCTCTGCTGGCTATTATGTGTACTGCAGGTTTGGTGTCTCCCTCTGCTGGTTAATATTTATATTGCAGGTTTGGTGTCTCCCTCTGCTGGTTATGTGTATTTATATGTCTCCCTCTGCTGGCTAGGTCTCAGGTTTGGTGTCTCCCTCTGCTGGTTAATATTTATATTGCAGGTATAGTGTCTCCCTCTGCTGGCTATTATGTGTACTGCAGGTCTCGTGTCTCCCTCTGCTGGTTGTTATGTGTACTGCAGGTTACGTGTCTCCCTCTGCTGGCTGTTATGTGTACTGCAGGTTTGGTGTCTCCCTCTGCTGGCTATTATGTGTACTGCAGGTTTGGTGTCTCCCTCTGCTGGTTAATATTTATATTGCAGGTCTCGTGTCTCCCTCTGCTGGCTGTTATGTGTACTGCAGGTTTGGTGTCTCCCTCTGCTGGTTAATATTTATATTGCAGGTCTCGTGTCTCCCTCTGCTGGCTGTTATGTGTACTGCAGGTTTGGTGTCTCCCTCTGCTGGTTAATATTTATATTGCAGGTCTCCCTCTGCTGGCTGTTATGTGTACTGCAGGTGTCTCCCTCTGCTGGCTGTTATGTGTACTGCAGGTTTGGTGTCTCCCTCTGCTGGTTAATATTTATATTGCAGGTCTCGTGTCTCCCTCTGCTGGCTGTTATGTGTACTGCAGGTTTGGTGTCTCCCTCTGCTGGCTGTTATGTGTACTGCAGGTTTGGTGTCTCCCTCTGCTGGCTATTATGTGTACTGCAGGTTTGGTGTCTCCCTCTGCTGGTTAATATTTATATTGCAGGTCTCGTGTCTCCCTCTGCTGGCTATTATGTGTACTGCAGGTTTGGTGTCTCCCTCTGCTGGTTAATATTTATATTGCAGGTCTCGTGTCTCCCTCTGCTGGTGAATATTTATACTGCAGGTTTCGTGTCTCCCTCTGCTGGCTGCTATGTGTACTACAGGTGTTTGTCACCCTCTGCTGGTTAATATTCATATTGCTGTTCTCTTGTGTCCCTCTGCTGGTTGTTGTGTGTGCTGCTGGCTGTTGTGTACTACAGGAGTTTGTAAATGGTGAATGGTTTGTTTTATGTTTTCCTCCTACCTTCACAAGTGTTGAAGACTCCTGCGACATCTGATGTTTGTTTGAGGGTTTTAAAAATTGAAATCAGAGATGAAGTTCAGGTGGTGTGGTTCCCTTATTCAAAGCTTCCCTGCATCATATTTAAATTTCACAGTCCACAGATGTATTAACTGCAGGTAAATGTCAGTGCCAGATGGCTCTGACTGCAGAGCTACAACCTCATCAACAGATGAGCAGGAGTCAAGTAGGCTGGGGTCCTCCTGTATCAGCAAGAGCCAGCATGGCTCCTCACTCCCCTCTCAAATGCACGCATGCACGCACGCACGCACGCACGCACACACAGCCCTCCCTCGACGTCCTTTGACTGGCCCACATCAACACCCACATCCTAATGCAGCTTTTGAAATGAACCGTGTGAAAAAAGACAGAGAATGAGATGAGTAGGAGATGAGGAGGGGAGAGACCTGATCCAATCCTGTTAGGAGAAAATTTCAGTTTGCTGAATGTGAGGGTGTTGAAGCAAAGCCTGGCTCTGCCTCCAATAAGCACAGTTGATCTGTGGGATTCAGGTCAGCACTCCAGCCAGCATCAACACAGGGAGCCAGATAAAACACTGATAAATATTTAACAACCCCTGTGCCTGCTCAGGCCATAGGAGCTAATATCAGGCATGCACACACACACACACACACACACACACACACACACACACACACAGATGCATGTGCAAGATACATCAACACTAATGCAGGGGTACATGTACATACACACAGCACACATACACACACTCCCCTCGATCATGCTGGCACATCCTGCTCCGGAACTGTCAGACTCTGTTGCATTTGTAACACTGTCCTGCACTTAACAAAAACACAAAGATAAGGTGGGAATACCCCATTGCAATAACCCACCCTGCCTACCAACACACAGTATTTATCCACCTCATATACACTGATGGGCCTGAAGCCACACACGCCAAGGCTGTTGGGGACAGGGGCTCATGCAGCAGCCATTTTAAACTACAATGCCCCATTCCGGGCGGCCTGCATGACATGCACCTTAAATATAACCTAAGGCACTGTACATAGGACATGTATGTGAAATTCTATTAAGCGTTTATTCACAGAAATGAATTGGATATGTAAAAAACCGAAGTATTTTCAACAGATTCCCACACATTGTGCAGTGGTGTGATATTCTGATTCTGGCCTTGATTATTTCTTTCAATCTATTTCAAAATGTTTAATTTCCATCACAGATGGTGGTGCACCAGCTGGGTACATAAGCTTTTCAGTGCCTTATCATCTTGCCTGAATCCAACGATCCAAGGTCAAGAAAACGGGGTCTTTAACCTGTTTGTGCATCTAAATGTTCAGCCCATAAGACATATCATAGTTCTGAGAGGAATACACAAACTACCGTTAAACATCAAGCCAGTGAGTTCCTGGGGTCATTAAAACACATAGCTACATAGGAAAACTAAAAAAAATAAATCTATTTTATGTAGAGTGTGTGATGTGTGTGTATTTGTGTACGCCTGCTTGTTTGAATTCATCAAAGATCTGTTGACACATGAAAAGATCACATAGGAATTACACACACACACATACACACACACACACACACACACAAACCACCAAGTGTTTGTCTAGTCATTCCATTTTGACCAGATATTTACCCAACAGCATTCACCATGAACCAAGATTAGTTTGCAGGTGTGTGTTTAAGAGAGAGAGTGTGTCTATACTGATGTAATTACGTGTTTTAAAATACATCTCTTCCATTGACTGCTATACTTGTGGCCGTTTTGTGACACAAGTCGCTCTGTATACTGACATCCAATGTGAATATTTTAAATGAAAAAAATCTGAGGGTTCTTCTGTTTTTCTTTTTTAAATGCATTTAGAAAAATTAAAAGACAGTGTACATGCTTTTTGCTACTGTTGTCACGATTGTCTAATAAATATTGTTGCATGTGCTGAAAAAGTGCACAGGAAAATGTTTGTTATATGTGTGTTTTTCCTTTTCTCCAAGTGTTATGGGTGATGGCGGATATGATGAAGTTACTCTTGCTCTTAATCTTGTTTATTCTTAAAGAAAACCATGTGGTCCACACCCATAGCCTTTGAATAGTAACAAAGAGAGAAAGTAAATTCAGAAGTATAACAGGACAGCAGTTTAGAGGGAATCATCCAGAATGCTGCAGCCCGTCTGATCTACAACCTCCCTAGAGACACTCATGTGACCCCCTTGCTGACTGCCCTCCACTGGCTGCCTGTTATCGCTCGCATCAAATTTAAAACTTTGGTGCTAGCACACCAGGCAATTAAGGGGACAGCTCCAGCTTACCTCCAGAAGATCGTCAGACCCTACACCCCAGCCAGACCCCTTTGTTCTGCCACCTCTGGTCACCTGAGGCAGCCCCCTCTCCGCTCCTGCACTTCCAGGTCTCGTCTGCTGTCTGTCCTGGCCCCCAGTGGTGGAATGATCTTCCCATGGAGGTCAGAACAGCAGAGACATTGGCCACCTTCAAGCGCAGACTGAAGACTCACCTCCTCAGGCTGCACCTCTCCCCTCCCCTCCCTTGCTCTTTGTAATGCGTGTATTCCTATTTGCTCTTATCTGTGATTGTTTTTTTAAACTATGCTATTTGCTCTTAATTTGTGATTGTTTTTAACTAGGCTGTTTAGTAAGTCTGTAGTCTCTAGGGGAGTCCTGATCTATTCGATCACCTTGGCACTTGGGACTTTACCCCTCTCTAGGTTTATCTTTGCACTTTTTGTACTGATCTTATGCACTTTGCCTTGTAAGTCGCTCTGGATAAGAGCGTCTAACAAATGCCCGTAATGAATCAATAACAACTGAACAGGGTAAGCATCACCTCTTTATATAGTCACATTTTCATGGTTCAAACCTATTAATTGGTTACTTGTGACATCACATCCTGTATCTGATGCCATGTCTTATGCCTATTACCTAACTTTACTTGCACTGATTCAGGGGTTCAGATTTGCCATGTTAGGGATTTGGGTGCCAGATGTTCTGAGAGTGTGAGGAAAGTTGCCCAGATCAAGCACATATCTCCAGAACAAATATGTAACTAAAAGAGGACAGAGAACGTGATGACTAGGGAATGACATAAGTCACTTGAAGTACACGGCGTAGACGCTGGCCACAGAGAACAGGGAGCTGTTTTTGAAAGCGTGCGAGGAGAAGGTGTCATTGACAGGGTCCCACAGGCATCTGCTGCCAATGCGCATGTTCTGCTCGCTCAGCTGCCCGATGTTGATCTGCACAACGATCTTGTAGCGTGGAATCATCAGCTCCTTCACTCTGGCTTTTATCACCTGGAGCCGTTCAAACACGCCACATCTCAATCACGCTGAAGCAATGTGAACACCAGATAACCAACATGAAAATGCTCAATCTTTATCTTTCATTTTATACTCCCCAATTTGTGCTGGGGAAGAGATTAACATAAGAGACTTCTTATTAAAATAATTTCACATTTGCAGAATTACTCTGGACATGACTGAAGGTCTACAATTATATTCTCAGGGACCAGATGAAAGTTTTTGTTTTTCTCTGTAGTAGTGAGTGAATTTTGTTTATTGTACACTCTCTATGTACTTTAAATTATTTCCTATATTTATTTATATTTAATTCCTATATATCCTATAATTATTTCCTATTTCCTAGCTCAGTTTACAGTTACAACTACAGTCATCGTACTTTATTGATCTCCTGTTTTTTTGGAATACTGTACAAGACTCAGAGCCATGTATCATGTACAGTGTTTATGAACTTAATATCTCATTCAATATCTAATTTTATTCTCTTGTATAATGACTGATCGGCTTTGCACTATACAGAGTACAGTGTTACTGGCTGCGCTCTTCAGGTTTGTTGGTAGTTCACCAGATGACTTATTTATCATAATGCTCTTGTAATTTCTTTTGGACACTTGAATTCCAGATTAATAAATGAGTGCATAAATTTATATGCATTCATACATATATTGAATTAAGGTTCCATTATGTATAGCGTATATATGTGTGTGCATATATATATATATATATATATATATATATGTATACATACACACGCACACATACCTACCTACCTACTTACCTACCTACATCTACACATGAAAGCATAAACTAAGCTGTCATTTGAATGCATGTATGTGTGTAAATATGTGTCTGTCTCACCTCTGATATCGTCTTTGTCCTCTGCCTGCACAGCTCTGCCTCCTGTAGGTAACTTGTCACCGCATCCTTTAGAATGTTGAGCACTGGGAATGATATTTCATTAAAGAGCCTAATTTCGCTTTGACTTCAGTGAATGGTGCCGTTGTTTGTATTTCATAGTCCCACATGAGAATTGAACATCCCACCAAAATCACTGAATCATTTAGCACGTCAGTTAGCAATGAACATCACCAATGCACTCTGTCTGACTGGACTACAGCAGGGGCCTCACCAAGCTGATAGGTACTCTCCATCTGCACAGCAGGCAGATGTCATAGTGACCAGGCTCATCGATGTAGGACACGGTGCTAATGGAAAAGCAAGGAGAGATGAGGGAAGTACAATGTTGCATTATACTTCCTGAGTTTGGATAATACAACAATAATCTAAAGATGGGGTTCTCTACAAGGGGTACACAATCCTGACTGAAATCTGTTACTTGCAGATTAGTTTCATAAGGTGTTTCAGTACTGGGTTAGAACAAATGCTAACACCAACGCTAGACCTTCTGGAATAACACTGCACACCTCTTCTCTGAAACATTATGGGAAATATTTTTAAGAAAGACATTGAATTTAAGTGAATTTAACTAACTTTGCCCTTCAACTTAGAAAAGACTTTTGCAATAAAAGTCATCATACAAAAGGATTAATGTGAATTGAACACTGGCTAATGTGCCAGCTACTTCAGTAACCTCGAGGGGATGAACCTCTACAATTTCAATTCAGCTGTTATTTACAATGATGAAACACTGATTCTTTCCTTTCAATGCAGAGAACCTGCAAAGCAAGTGAGGGACAGAAATACCCACTCCTTTGTCTTGCCAACAGTTTCTTTGGCTCTGACTTCATGGCTGTTGAGTGAAGACACGCTGCCTCTCTTCTTCAACAGACAAGCTGCCTTCTCTTTTGCCAAAACTGACTCCCCGATTCCTTACCAGTGGATAGAGAGATAAAAAGAATGAGCAGAGAAGAATATACACATTCTTCAAGAATCTAGATGTAGGCCCTGTATGTTGAAAAATGAAAACATCCAATGGATATTGGGATCCACATAATAGTTGTGCAACTCCTATTAAATTATTATTATGTAAATGTTACAAGACTTGAACAAAACATATAATATCCATATGCATACATACACATTTATCACTTGAGTCTGCATATATTTTGTACAGTGAAGCTCATGTTCAGTTACACGAACAATTGCCAAGTAACTGATAGGCAGCGATTCATTTCTCTTCCTTCTTTGCTTTACTATCCAATCCAAAATAAGCATGCTGGCAAAAAAACGTGAGCTAGCAGCCAAAGATGGAGAGACTTACACTTAAAGTAAAACAGCTTATAGAAGTTGATAACGGATTTTCTTTGAGTGAGACTTAAATTACAGGTGCATTGTCTCCCTCTGCTGGCTACTGTTTATACTGCGGGTGTTTTCCCCTTCTTCGGTTATTCTGTGTACTGTACTACATTTCAGTTTTTTTTTTTTGAATGCAGAGATGACAAAGGTAATGGCTCGGGATTTCAGATGAACACTGTCCCACCTGAAGTACCTTACCAAAGGAGAATAGGAAAAGCTACTGAGTTTAAATATATGGAGTTTACATATAGAAATTATGTCCAGCTTGCATAGTTATGCGATTTAGGGACTCTCTATTTGTAATGTGTATGATTTTACTTAATGTAACTAAATAACTAATTTTATTTATTGTTTGTATGCAGGCTACTTCACCTGAGGTTCCCCTGGGAAAAAATAAAGTCATGCCATTTTATTTATTTTTAAAATTCTAGCCCGTTTGTTGTGGTACAGTATGTTGCCATGGTAAAGATAGTGAAGATACACAGAATCTCGACGAATTATGATAAAAGAATCTAGTCTTGGTTTATGGAATCCTTGTTATGACCTGGGCTCAAAGTTTTGTGACGTTTCAGCACCTGCCACTTCTTGCTAATCGTTCAGTCAGAGCTTTCGGTCAATCGGTTAGACGGGAGAAAAGTAGTGCACCAGACGATTGTAACTGAAAAAGGTTTTTGCAACATCTGGAAAGGGAATTATCGCAAATGGTAACAAAAGAAGATTCCGTTTAAGAATACAAAAGGTACATATAAAGACATATTTATCCTATATAATTATACATTGTAAATCTGTTTTTCGTACTTTTCGTCATTTAAAATGACAGCCTGTTTACAATAATTACAATCCTGTTGTGGCGATTGTAGCTTATTTAAAACGTTACAACGTATAGCTACCTTACTGTAGATTTCGACAGGGTTGGTAAAAAAATATATATATGGCTGACATAATTCTAAGTCATTATGCTGGTCATCTTATATATTCAGTGACAATGTCACTAAAGTGACGTTTTATTTATTTTATTTTTTGTTTTTACATAGAAAGGCATCAAAATTAAATACAGCCGGTATGACCACAATGCTTCCTAATAGTGCCTTAGATACAAAAAATGAAAAGATCTTTCGATGTAGGCTTATCAGTTTTTAGCCGATAACTTGAGTCAAATAAGAAAAAAATATACGAAAGCATAATACAGTACATTAAAAATGCTACTTCCCCTGCCATTCCTCTGTCTTTCTATCTGTAGCTGTTTTCAGGGAAGACACCAAGGTACTTTTCTGGACAAAAGACAGCAAACTAGACAGGACCATGGTGAGATTGTGGTGCTGGGGAGGGACTGTATTTACCCTGAATGCAGGGCAGGTGAAACCAGTAGCTTCCAGTAAGCACACACTACTTTTGTCCACAGCAACCGATGTACAGTTTTATACTATGATGGTATTCTTACTGTCAGATATTGTGGAAATGCCGGGCCCACATAGGTAATCAGAGCTTGTTTCCTCTCCTAAAATTCTGGCTAATCATTGCCTTCTCCAGTGGCAATGAATCATTTATACTGATGAAGTGATGATCTCAGAGTAGGCTGGTCCTGCCTCCTGGATGTTCCAGGGTTCTGGAATTCCATCATCTATGTACACAAATATTAAATTCTTCCCACAAAATGTCCCAAATTTCAGTCCTTTCCAATCCTGTGCCCTTTTTTGTGTGAAACACACAGTGTGAATATCACACTGCCCACCATCCCTGCCTCCAGGAGCCCCTGATTTTTAAAAGACAGTGGCGGCAACCAGGTCTCCTAGTGGACTAAGCCTGCTCTAGTTTACTGTTTTAGGATCAACAATTCCCTTAACAGTATTCGTAAAACACTGATCCACATCACTCTCCCTGCTTCAGGACCGAAGGCGGCTCCGCACCAGCCAGGACTTGAGCTACTTTGCCCTGCCGAACCGCCAAAATTTGGGGCTGCCAGGTGTGTAGACAAGCAGTACAGCACACACACTAACAGCAATAAATACAACAGAAGAAAGACATTTACCATTACTGTTGTTGTAATAATATTAAGAACAATTTATCACCCATATGTGATGCTTTTCAAGCATGTCATGCAAAGCGCTTCACAAACAATAGTGACAATTCAAAAACAATAAAGTCACGCAGGAAGCAGACGTGAGCCCTGTGACTGGGGGTTTGGGTCCCATGTCATTACCGGCCATTGCCATTGTCTCCCATTATTTCAGAGTACACAATGAAGTCAGGCTGTAACAAGTGCACAAGCAGTGAACTGTAATCAAGATGCCTTTTTTCTGCCCTGTCCCTGCAGAGATGAGGGGCGTGGAGAGAGAGCGGGGCTTTAAACAGGAAATGACCTCACGCTCAAGCACCCTCAGCAGCCAGCCTCTTGTCAAGGTAAATGAACAAGCAACATTTATGAAAACCAAAAGAGAAAAAAAAACTACAGTGACAACTAAAGGAGCAAATTGTTTGCAGGTGTCTGCCATGTGGCTTTGCCGAATATCATGCAGAGCAGAAACTAGTTCTTGTGGCTGCATATTTGCTCTGCGTTGCTGTCTTGTTCATGGAGTTCATGTGCCTGGTTTGTGTCCTGCTGTGGTCAGGGGCTAACAAACAGCCTTGGGTCAGAGAGGGAGAATAAGCTTGGCCCATCAAAACGCTTAGACACCACTCTCAGAACTGTCAGCAGGAACAGCATGCAATTCCTTCAGGTGAGCAAAACATCAGGGAATGCCAAAACTGCACCTGGGGGAATATCTGACGAAAGAGATGGGCTTCAAGTCTATTCTGAAGAGAAGGATAGTTTTTGATTCATGAGAATTAAAAAAACAAACTGTAGAACTCCACCTAAACAGAGCACCAATGAATCTTCTGAGCACTAACATTTGCTTAATGTATACACGAATTTAGGTAGGACAGTGTATCACAGTCACCTGTCCATTTGTCTGGATAGGACGATACACCACCCCTGTGTCGGGACCTGGTGAAGGTGAAATCGCCCCAAATCCCAAGGCGTACAGAGATAGGGCTGGATCTGGATGAAGCCCTGGCCCGCCTGCTCAGCGTGAGAGCTGAGAGAGACAGCCTGGTGGAGCAGCTCAGGGTAGAACAGCACAATCAATAGCAGTTTGTTCACTTCATCACAGTGGAGCTGTAAAGCCCAGTGGTTTACTTATGTGCGTACTGGTTGTGTGTGTCTGCCACTCCTGTGCAGGTGTCACAGGAGCAGGCCATGAGTGAACAGTCCTGCCTCATGCAGTGGGTAAAGGATCTGCAGGCCACAGTAATGAAGGTGAAAACACAACTCAACCTACTCACTGCTGCTCGTTGAGCCACACAGAACATGCTGACATTCTTACACATGGACATGTGGATGTGCTTATTTCTGTACCTGTGTATGTGTGCATATGTGGCTTGCGTAATCCTTTTGTTGCCTGTATGTATGGTAATTGTACTGGTGCTTACATAACGCCTGTGTTATTGTTTTGATTCTTATATGCATACGTTTCCATTTTGAAGACTGTATTTTGGGTTGGACTTTATGGTGCCTTTGGTCCCTGTGTTGACCCATGCTGGTGACTGTTACCCATTGCCCTTTTCAGCTGGACCAGGAGAGATGTGGGTTCAAGAACAGACAGTCATCAAAGGATGACCAAGTGCTGGAGCTGGAGAAGCAGATCCATACCTATGGCTGCAAGCTGGGTGTTGCTGAGGAGGAGATTAAGAAAGCTAAGGCAGAGTGCAGCTCAATAAGGTGAGGAATGGACACACAGCTGCATTCTAGAGGGAGGGGGTGGGGTCCTCTGCTGGTCTGACCTCAGTGGGAAGGTCACTCAACCACTGGAGCCCAGAATAGACAGCAGACGTGACTGGGACCATTCATTATGACAGAGAGATGTAGGCTGGTATGGCGTTTGGGCATTTCAGTGTGTCCTGCTGCATGTGTGCATGCCTCCAGTGTGAAAATTCCAGTGTGTGTCACTGGCAGATATTAGCTAGGTTTACTGACCATGGCTGAGAGAATGGCATGAGTCAGTGCAGGACTGAGTCATGTCTTTCAGGTGTTTGTATTTTGTTCAAAGGGAGCAGAAGATGAAGTCAGAGAGTGCATTCAAAGACAGTGAGCGCAAACTGATGGCCAAGACCAGGGAACTACAGAATATCCTGGAAAAGTACAAGCAGCTTGAAAACAGAAATGGTGTGCACTCCCAGCACGTGTGTCTTACTATGTAGTCCATAATCTCTAGCATTGTACAGCACAAACTCTTAACTACAAATCTCATCACCTCCAGCATCATACAATATGGTTCTTCACTACAAATCCCATTGACCCAAGTGTAACACATCTTGCATTGCTCTTGTCTACAAATCCTATCACACTCAACAGGAGAGAGTGAAAGTTTGGTAATGTAATGTATTGTTGTGCTTCAGACTCACTGTTTGAGCAGTTAAATGGTGTGAGGGAAGGGGTTTACGCCATGCAGTCAGCTACATATCAGCTCTGTCAGGACAAAGAAGCTTTCCAGGAGCAGCTGGAAAAAAAGGTACCGACACTGTGGAACGTGTTCATAAAACCACACTTTTCTACTCTACACTGCAGTTTAACAGAAATACTATATCATCCCACTGTCATGGCATTCCACATAGTACTATTCTGTTCCATAGTTCACTGCTGCTCCACACAATACTACACAGTTCCACTGTCAGCTCCACACAATGTTACTCTGCTGCTGAGTACTCTAGAGGAGCCTGGATAATGCTAAGCTTTTGCGATGTATGATACTTTTTCCCTGTTTTCAGTGTGATAATGTCCATTATTCTTTTACTTTATGTCATTCTGAGGGCTATTCCATTAACCTGTACTCCATGAATAATACATTTTTTCCACATATAACTCACGGTTAATTGTTTCTTTGTTTTATATGCATTACAGGATAAAATAATTGGAGGTCTGAATAAAAAGGTTGAGAAACTGGAGACATCAGCAAAGTAAGAACTGCTTTGTATGTGAACAAGGCCTCATTGTTAACATGAGCTGGCTGTAATAGCACAGTAGATGGGTAGATTTGTGAAGTTACCTGGAGCAAGCTGAACTCCTGACTGCCTTGTGTGCCCAGGAGCCTGCAGCAGGAAGTCAAAAAAGGAAACAGGGAGCTGGAAGCCATGCAGCAGAAACTGAAAGACACAGAGGAGAAGCTGGATGCTGAGATAAGTGAAAAAGAGGCTATGCTTCAAGCACATACTGGCCTGCAAGACGACCTTGATAAGACCCAGTTTGACTGCCAGGTGAGAGGGAAAAGAGGTGCTTCTTGGCTTCCTTGTTTGAATACTTAGGAACATTGTAATGCCAGTTGAGTGGTTAAGAGTTGCATGACAGACTGCAGCTATCATGAGCAGTATCTGGCTGGACTCTCTCCAGGCCCTGCAGCGCAGTTTGGAAGAATCCAGACAGGAAAAAGACGTCCTGCAAGAGAAAATCCAAGGATTTTTGACTGACAGCTCCTGTTCAAAAATATTGCTGTCCTCCAACGTAAGAATCAATCTAACAATAGTGATAGCAGCTAATGATAGAAACTGTATCAGATAAAGCATACTGCATGACATGATCACATTCATTGCAGAAGCACAAGTTGTTATGTAATGACATGGTAACATTTCATAAATATAGTTAGCTGTTTTATGATACAGGTATCCATTTCTATTAAGGAGTAACTCATTTTTAGCAAGTAGCATTAAGAGGCAAGTACATTGTATTTAATTGTTTTTAGCCCTTCTTGTAGTTAGCAAGCTGTTGTATATTCCCTAGATACATAAATAGAGCTTTGTCACTCAAATGTAAATCAGTATAACATGCAAATTAATGTTTGACATACATTTCTGTTTATGCCTTAATTGCATTTCAGGAAGAAGTCATTCAAAACCTGAATTTCACAATTAAAGAACTGGAAATGTCAACAAAGTAAGAGCTGATCAGTGTGTGTACCTCATTATTAAAATATACTGACTGTAACATTGGCAGAACTTGGGGAGGGGGGGGCAGTCTGTCACTTTGAGAAACTGAATGCAACTTGCAGTAATGTGAACCCTTTTTGATGGGCTCTGTGTGCCCAGGAGTCTGCAGCAGGTAGTGAGTGAGCGCGACTACCAGCTGAGCTCTGTGCAGATGAAACTGAAAGAAACAGAGGAGAGCCTGGATGCTGCTCTGAGGGAGAAAGAGGCCACACTTCAAGCCAACACTGGCCTTCGAAGTGACCTCGACAAGATCCTGCTTGACAACCAGGTGAGTGGGACATGGTAATGCAGAGCATTCCTCATTACTGGGTGGACAAATTTCACCAAGATTAAAATGTATGCATCACAATTCTTGTGAGTGTTGTATGACTTATAGTGCAGCACTAATAGGCAGTGTCTGATTTGCTGGACTCTCCCCAGACTCTGGAGTGCAAGGTGGAAGATTCCAGAGACGAGGTAGAGCTCCTTCAGAAGAAACTCCAAGAGTCCATTACTGAAGGCTCCCGTAAAGAACTCCTGCTGTCCTCTAAAGTAAGTGCCGACCCAGCCCTGGTTGGCAAACCAAAATGCATGTGAAAAAGGCAGAATATATGCAATTATCAAAGACTTGGGCGTGAAATGAAAAATCAATGAAAGCAAAGCAATTCCATCCAGTCTACTTGGGTTTCACATTACCATGACAGCTGCATGCATGCACTCTAACGTCCCTCGGAGAAACACATATTTATTTCCAAGTTTTGTGCTGTTAAATTGAGCTGGGAAAATACTTTTGAAAAGTGAACTGTATGAAACTGAATAGGTGAACAGAAATGACACTTTGAGGCTGCAATTGTTGGTTTTGTGAGACTCACCCATATGTTTTTACAACTGCATTTTTGCTATAGTTGAGAAAAAGTTGAAATAAGCTCTTAGTATCCAACGTTGATTTCCCAGATGAACATTTCTTGACAATTTCCGCTTTTTTTCTCCTGGCTGTGGTCTGTTCCATCCTAAATTGGGATAAATTTTGTCATATTCAAAATAAGTGCAGGTACAGATGTATAAATAATAATAGAGAGTTCTCAACATTCAAATTGATATCTACAGTAAAATTTCATTTGCAATTAAAATGTTTTTCAGGAAGAAGTCATTGATGACCTGGTGATCACAGTTGCTGAACTAGAGAAAACAGTCAAGTAAGAGGTTACATATGTGTGTGTACCTGGCATTGTTAAAATTATGCTAATTGCAATAGCAGCAGTATTGAAAAAGGGGGATTATACTTTGTGAAATGACAGAAGGTGAACCCCTGACTATCTGTGTGTGTTCTCAGGAGACTGCACCTGGAAATGGCCAGGGGGCACAGGGAGCTGGATTCCATGCAGAGAAAACTCAGACAGACAGAGGGGGACCTGGATGATGCGGTGAAGGAAAAGGCAGCCGTGCGTGAAGAGAATACGAGCCTCCGAGATGACCTGAAAAAAAACCAACTTGATAACCAGGTGATTGGAAAAGAGAGGAAAAAGGAGCACGTGCAACACCTGTGCAAAGATGAAATAACACTGATTATGTGCTTCCATTTTTATACACCACCAATTTTGTACAAGTAGTTATTTACATGAAAATTTTTGCTGAATGTTTTGTCAACCCAGTGTAGTGTAACCCATGTATTACACATTAATTTTCTCTACATAACTACTAAAATAGTACGTTGGAAGGAGAGATATGATTTTTGATACCAGTGTGTGGGGTATCTTTGCTCCAAGTAAGAGCAGAATATTACAGCACTGAGAGGGGAGGCCTTTGGTGATTGAGTTTTATGCAACAGTGGGCAGCACTCTTGTGCAGTATCTCAAACACAAACTGGCTGTACTCTCCTCAGGCCCTGCAGCGCAACGTAGATTCCTCCAGACAGAGTGTGGAGCTCCTTAAGCAGAAACTCCAGGAATGTGCCACTGAGAGCTCTCAGAAAAGTGCATTGTATTCATCTAAGGTAAAACCAGCCACAACTGAACATATTTAGTTTTATTCGTCAATGAATATTCCAGTTGTTGAATTCAATTTTTTTTGCTTATGGTCTGTTCAATTTTGAACTGTATTCTTCTCTTCATCAGCCTTTCTTTAACCCACACCATACTGTTTACATACTGTCCCAGTTTTATTTTGTTTCCACTGGCCCGTACTGTTTGGCAATGGGGCATGCTATCACACTTTGCATTTTGAATGTAGCAAAATAAACGATAACAGACAGAAGTAAAGTAAATATACTTGCTATTTATTTGTATTTCAGGATAAAATTATTGAAACCCTGCAGCTCAGAGTACAAGAACTGGAGGTGTCGGCAAAGTAAGAGCTCAGTGTGTACAGAAGCTGTCTTTGTACTATTGTACTATACTGTACTATTTGAGCTGATAGCATTACTGAAAAGGAGGATGTCATTTTGAAAATGCAATTAAGCTGAACCTGTCTGCTGCTGTGCACCCAGGAACCTGAAGCAGGTACTGAGCGAGCGAGATTCTGAGCTAGAGACTGTACAGGAAAAACTGAGCAGCACAGAAAAGGAGATGGAGAGAGAGAAGGAGCTCTCCCTTGAAGAAAATACAGAGCTTCAGGAAGGCCTTGACATAACCAAACAAAATAACCAGGTGAGTGGGAGAGAGGTAAAAGGTGCCTGGCTCTACAAGTGGAGCAAATAAGGATGTAGAAGTAATACTTACTAAAATCCCAAGCTAATAAATAAAATTTCACTCATATCTTTAGCTGTTTCTTGCTGTTTTGCTTTAAAAACAAAACACACACATTTGTATCTAGATCTGGTTGTAAAAGAGTTACCGTGTGAGCGACAGAATGTGACCTCAGCCTACATATTATTAATATTTATAATCATATTTAATTGCCTTAATTGGCCCATTACAAGTGAATCAACTGTGATGCTCAGGAGACCAGAGCACCACTGCACAAACATGGCCTCTTCTGGTCACATGACAGTTGTATTCATGTGCAGCATCTAATAGGCTGACTGGACTCTTTTCAGGTCTTGCAGCACAAACTGGGAGAATGCAACCAGGAAATAGATCTCCTCCAGCGAAAACTTCAGGACTGTTTGACTGAGACCTCCTGCTCAAAACTGTTGTTGGTCTCTAAGTTAAGTGCAGATCCAGAGATGGGCAGAGAAACCTATACATATGAACAATGCATGAAATGTATGAGGAAAACACCCTTTTCCAATCCGCTGCACAGTACACTGATTTTATTAGCAGGACTGCTTTCACTTCACAATATATTCAATGTGATATTCAGTTTCGATTGCTATTTACATATACTTTCTTGTTTCTGTTTTTACGTCAGTCAATTTTAACATTTGAGATATGAGAAAATAAAGTTGCTTTCAGTAAATGATGACAGACTGTTCTCCACACTCTGATTAAACACTGGAGTAATGCTCAGGTCATTTTATTTAATTGCATTTCAGGAGGAGGTCATTGAAAAGCTGCAGCTTGCTGTGACAGAACTGAAGGCATCAGCAGGGTAAGGCCAGACCAGTCTGCGAAAGGCCTCATTGTTAAACATGCTGACTGCAATAGCAGCAGTATTGACGGAGGGTATTACTCTGTTAAACCACATGCTATAAACTGAACCTTTGACTACCTCTGTATGCCTAGGAGTTTGCAGCAGAAGGTGAACAGAGGGAACAAGGAGATGGATGCCGTGCAGAAAAAACTGAAAAACACAGAGGAGAAGTTGAATTCTGTAGGGAGCACAAACAAAAGCATGGCCCAAGAAAATACCGTCCTCCGAGATGACCTTAACAAGAAGGAACTTGATAACCAGGTGAGGGAGAGGAAAATGTGGTTCACGTCTCAAAAATCAGGTTCAGATGGAACATTACAACTTTCATAAATTATTTATTATGTTCTATGGTGATATTGTTTTTTCCCCTAAAATAAAACTTCTAAATGCCATCCATCCATTCTGTTCAGTGGATAATTATTCAGACAGTTTATGACAAGGGCCTTACTCAATGGTGCATTAATGATTCCCCCCAATAACGGCACCTGAAACAGTCTTTTCAAAAGTCCACTTTTGATGCAGGTCATGCCAGTGCATTTAGTGTGTTTGCTGATCTGGGGAGCAGTTTAACAGCACAGCACTGAGAGAGCTTGCTGGGATTGAGTATAATATGACAGACAGTAGCACTGACAAACTGGCTGGACTCTCCCCAGGCCCTGCAGCTCAAGGTGGAAGAATCCAAACAGGAGGTGAAGCTCCTGCAGGAGAAAATCCAGGACTATATGACTGAGAGGACACAAACAAAAATGTTGCTGTCCTCTAAGGTAAGTATTGAAATATCTGTAGATAGAATCAAATATGGATATGTACAATTCATACAAAAATCATGCATGGTAGGAGACAAACCATTTTGTTGGATTTGAATAATCGACTTCACAGTTCACTTGTCTGATATATCAGTTCAGTATTTCAGTACAAGATTCCTCTTCTGTTCTTCATATATAGAACATCTTACTGTTTATATGTTTAATTCCTTTCCTACTTTTTCTGTTCTGCTGTACCATAATGCACTGTCTTGTATTATAGGATGATGCCATTGGAAAAATGAGACTCACTGCTGAGGAAGTGGAGACGTGTGCAAAGTAAGAATGGATCAGTATGTGTCTGCTGTGGAAGGAAGTGGGCTCATTGTATTTGCAGCAGTATTGAAAAGGGGGATGCTGCTTTGTGAAACTGAATGTAGTAAGGTAAACCCCAGACTGCCTCTGTGTGCCCAGGAGTTTGCAGCAGGAAGTGAACAGAGGAAACAGTGACCTGGAAGCCCTTCAGAGGAAATTAAAAGACACAGAAGAGAAGCTGGATGCTGTGATGAGAGAGAAAGATGTCACTCTCCAAGAAAATACTGGCCTTCAAGTCAAACTTGACAAGATCCTACTTGATAACCAAGTAAGAGGATTAGGGCACACATTTCTATATGCCCAAGAAAGATATCCAGAAAGTCCATTTGTGATAAGCACTTTTCTCCAAGACAAAGTCAATACCCCACCTAGATCATTTTGGCCAACAGTCCACCTCTTTCATCTGACGCCCTCACTGCTCACATCTCATTGACCTTATTTTTAGACTGACATTGTAATTTAGAATGTGCCTGAAAATATTTAGTTGTTTGGTCTCAGGCTTACATGCAATGTGGCTAACTCTCAAAGCCTGTTTTTTCACAGAGGGTAGCTCTATTGGTGATGTGCAAACAACATACAAAACATGCAAATGCACAAACCAAAATGTCTAATGTTAACGGTTTGCTGTTGTGTCTTGTTTAACACCGACCAACTTCACCTTTGTTTTCACTGAAGGACTGTGAACTTGTTTATGTGGGGTTGTAATACTTGACTTCATTTAGGTTTGCTTGATGGAATTAATATTTTTGTGGCTATAAGCATTCAGGATTCAGAGATCATGGTTTGAACATGGCGGGAGGTTAAGTGTGTGCATGACAGACCGCAAAAGTACCTAACAGGCTGGCTGAATGTCTCCCAGGTGCTGCAGCGTAAAGTAGAAGAATCCAGCCTGGAGGTGGTGCTCCTGAAGAAGAACCTCCAGAACCATATAAGTGAGAGCTGCCGTGGAAAGCTCCTGTTTTCCTCTACGGTCAGTATCAATTCATCTCTTATCTTCCTGTATACCACACCACTTGTTGTTCTGCTCCATTGTGCTTGCATTTTTGTATTAATGGAGGGTACATGTTATCACAATCTGAATTTTATGGTGCTGCATATTCCAAAATAATCTCTGTTGTAAAAATTTAAATTTTAGGAAGAATCCAATGGGAGTCTACCATTCAGGATGCAGGAATTGGAGGCATCAGCAAAGTAAGAGTTTATCAGAGTGTGTGCACATCCTCTTAATGTGTCCTGATTGTAATTAAGAGTGGCGTCTCTTTGAAAAAAAAACCACATGCTCTGAGACGAACCCCTTAATGGTTGGGTGTGCCCAGGAGTCTGCAGCAGGCAGTGGGTGAGCGAGACTCAGAGCTGAGCACCATACAGAGGAAACTAAAAGGCACTGAGAAGAAGCTGGATGATGTGGTGAGGGAGAAAGAGCACATGCTTCAAGTGAATGCTGACCTTCGAGGTGACTTTCAGAGGGTCAAACTGGATAACCAGGTCAGTTGGCCAGTAATGGCACATGATTGCACAGTCAGCTGCACCACAAACACACGCCTTTTTGACTTCAGCCAATCCAGAGGCACCTGACAGTCGGCAGCACTCACAAACTGGCTGTACTCTCCTCAGGCCCTGCAGCGCAAGGTGGAAGACTCCAGACAGAGTGTGGAGCTCCTTCAGCAGAAACTCCAGGACTACATGTCTGAGAGCTCTCAGAAAAGTGCATTGTTGTCCTCTAAAGTAAGCTCCAGTCCAGTAATAAGTATAAAAAGCCAGTGCAAAACACAGTGAACAAACATATTTCTGAATTTCTGCACTCTTCTGTTCACTGATGACTGTTGATTGATTGAGTGAATTTTTTGCTGGCTAATGCAGAGCTGTATTTTACTCTTGCCTTCCTTTTTGCTGCTTGATACTCAGTTACAGTGTTGTTCAAAGCTGCACCACACTTTTCACTGATTCAGTGCTGCTCTACTTACAATGGTACAAGACTGTATTCCACTGAACTGTCATTGGTCAGTTTCATGTCATTTATCACATTCTGCATTTTAACACATTGAATTTAAATGGTAAATTGCTTATTCAAATTAGTCAATGGGGCAAAATTCAATTTCATTTTTATATGTTTTTCAGGAGGAGGCCATTGCAGTGATGCAGCTCACAGTTAAGGAACAGGAGATCTCACTAAAGTAAGATCAGATCAATTTGGTGTATAAGGCTTCGTTATTTATTGTTTGAATGTTCTGACTGTAACAGAAGCAGGATTTAAGATAAAGGCTAAATACGATAAGCTGAACCCTTACCTGCCTCTGTGTGCCCAGGAGTCTTCGACAGGAGATGAACAGGGGGAGGAAGGAACTGGACACAGTGCAGTCAAAACTAAAAAACACAGAGGACAACCTGAGTGATGTCATGGGCGAGAAAGAGGACACATTTCAAGCAAATGCTGACCTCCGAGCCAAACTTGACGTGATCCGCTTAGATAACCAGGTGTGTGTTAAAAGACCACGTGGCCCTGAGGAGATAAATGTTGGTTGGATTGCGAGTGTAGGATTTTTGGCACATAGAACAAGTGCAATTAGGGTGTGTCCAAATCCATTTGTGCTTATAACATGGTAGCGAATTGCAGTGCAACTTGCAGGCACGAGTGTGGGAAGGGTTGGACTGTCCAGTTTAATATTTACCTTTAGATGTACCCTGGGCATACCATGCAATTACCAAACCATAACCAGTAACTAACCCATTCCCTTTCCTGCATTTGCATCCTGATGGACTGTAAGTTCTGTGTGTCTCAGTGCAAAAAATAATGGCATTATTTTGCAAGGCATTAAAAATATGAAGCATAAATTATAGTATTTACGTATATATAAATTGTAGTAAAGTTTCATACTGAATTATCTAGCCATGCATTATAGTTTGAAAACACATGCTACAAAATTGGCAAAATAAATTTGCTGCTCAATGACAGCTTTCACATGAATATTTTCACTATGTCGACAGCAACAAGGCTTCAAACATTTCGATCCATGTCATTGTATTAGGTGACTACCAACAGGAACAGTGTAATATCACAGCAGAAGGGCTTCTTGTATTTGGGTGCTGCTGGATAGTCAGCAGACTGGCTGTTCCCTCCCCAGGCCCTGCAGTGCAAGTTGGAAGAATCTAGAGAGGAGGTGGAGCTCTTGCAGAGGAAACTCCAGGATTCTACGTCAAAACTCTCCAGTACTAAAGACCAGCTGACATTCAAAGTAAGCGCCAATCCAATCAGTCTCGATGAATGTTTGGATTGTGAAAACACATGCGGTCTGTCTTGACTGCTTAGTCATAACAGCACCATAGTCTCCTGTGCAGTAATGCTGCATAGTGTACAATGCTGAGTAGTTATAACCTACGATTCATTTTTGCAGTTAAGGATACATCACTGCATTAAAATATAGCCATGTTATAAGGCACATTGTTGTTATTGATCATGTGGATACAGCTGAGCATTCACTGCCAAAATGAGAAGCATGAAACACCTTACAAAGAAAGTTGCTTACTATGCAGTTGTAAATAGGTCCCACCTTCTCATAATTTGTATTTTTTTATCTTATTTATGCAGCAAGTTGCACTGCTGTACTCTGTAGTACTTCATACCGTAAGGCTTTACATTATACTGAACTGTTTTAATGAAATATTCTCCTTCACACTGCACTGCATTCTGCACTAGAGTAAAATTATGTTCATTTTTAATTACATTTCAGGAGGAGATTATTGGTAACTTGCAGCTCACAGTGAAGGAACTGGAAACATCAGCAAAGTAAGAGCTGATTTCTGTCCACTCAAAGCCTCACTCTTATAATGCACTATTTGTAATGGCAGCAGTACTGAAGAGGGTAGATGTTATTTTGTTACAATTCCTGAAATAAGAAGAACCCCTGGCTGCCTATTGTGTGCCCAGGAGTCTACAGCAGGCAGCAAACAGAGCTCACAAGGAGCTGGAATTCACACGGAAAAGACTGAGTAACACCGAGGAGATCCTGTCCGCTCAGCTGAAGGAGAAAGACACATTGCTGAAAGAAAATATGGCCCTCAGAGACAAATTTCTCAAGGCCCAGTCAGGCAATCAGGTGAGTGAGAAAAATGTATTATTTTGTCTAAACTAGGCTGTGGAAGGGATTATGGTAGTATATATATTGCACAGCATACTTGGTATAGCTTGTATAGAGGCCATAATATAGTTTTTATTACTGAACTTGTCAGTGTTTTAGCTGTGTTTTGTGTTCAACTGAACAGTATAATACCAGAGCACTGAGAGGGCCTCCTGGGACTGAGTGTTTTATGACAGACAGCAGCACTCATGTGAAGTATCTGACTGACTGGCTGGACTCTCCTCAGGCCCTGCAGCGTAAGGTGGAAGGATCCACCCAGGAAGTGGAGCTCCTACAGATGGAGCTCCAGGATTTCAGCATAGACGTTGACAGCCTGCAGTCCTGGGTTTCCACCAGCGTAAGTGTTCTATTCCAGACAGTGATGGGAAAAGAACTCTGGACATGACATGACATTGTACTCTACTACAGATAATCTGTTCTTAACCCTAAACTTTTTGTTGTCTTGTTCAGTACCACATTAGACAGACTGTTGGATTTGTCAGAACTGCTGCTTGTGGCTTTCACTTGCCTGGCCTACATTCTGTTGCATTATGACATAGTACCATAAACCTCAGTGTGAAAAATGTGAAAAAATTCTATTTTGACAGAAGAGTTTTTTTTTTTTCAACAAAAGTGTCAACAAACCAAAATTCTATTTTGACAGAAGAGTTTTTTTTTTTTTCAGGAGGCAGCCATTACACGCCTGCTTATGTCATTTGAGGGACTAGATCAGTCAGAATTAGAGTGAGTCCTGCTCTCTGTGTGTACAAGGCTTCAGTTTGTAAATGTGTTGGTTATAATAAAAGCAGTACTGAAAATACAGGCTGCTACTTTGTGAATATAAATGTAACAAGCTGAGCCACTGATTGTCTCTGTGTGTTCAGGAGTCTGAAGCAGGAGGCATTCAGAGGAAACAAGGAGCTGGATGACCTTCAGAAAAAACTAAAAAACCTCAGTACAGACCTGGGTGCTCTAACACCAGGGGAAGAGGACACCCGAGAGCAAAACTCAGCCAAGAGATGAAAAATAAAGCTGTACCTCGAGTTTGCTTTCTCCATGTGTTGAAGTTACAAGCTATACTGTTAATAATCAATAAATTGGTAACATTAATTGAGACTGTCGTGTAATCCTGGTTTGGCCAGTAAATAGTATGGCCGAATGGTTCGTCCACACCATGATCACTGCAGCTTAAATGGATGTAAGCATCTTGGCTCACCTTTGACAATTTTAGACTCTGTGACAATTTTACATGCAGCAGTGTACATAGCATTACAGGAGACCAAGTGGTGACTGGAGAAAAGGCACATCTTCCCCTGATGACAGCTGCCATCGTTTGGAGGAAGTAATGTTTTTGTGAAAACCCAGGGAAGTCTGTGTGACTCTGAACCATCCAGGAGGGATGAGGCCAACTGTGTTCTGCTCTGATTCTATAAAAAAAAACTTTTAGATTTGGTTCCTGATGGATAATGGTTTCAGTTATATATACTTAGAATAAGCTACACTACCTAGTTACTCGATGTTGCTTCTGCTGTTCCGTACCCGTGATTTTAAAACGACTTTTTTTTTATTTGGGTTTTTTGTAATCGTGCATGGCGCATGTCATCAGTTATCTATTAATCGAGAAACGGTACACTTTCACATCACATGTCCCTAAACAGGCATTCACGATTGAACGCTCGGGTGAGAAATGTCCCTGTGTGGACACCGTACACTGTGTCAGATTCGACGTAGTTTTTCTCCACTGTTGTTCTCTGTTGGACTACGAGTGTCAGGTTGGAAGAACTGCCTGTCACTGCGCCCTTGCACTTTCAGAAGCAACGCTAACACCTTACAGATCTTGAAAAACATGTCTCCGAAAAACCGAGTGTTTGTGGTTGGAGTGGGGATGACAAAGGTAGACAGAAATTCTTATGTTGTCAAGATTTTTGAAAATTATTTCCGAGCTATAGTACTAATGTTAGTTGTGCTTATCAGACAAACCCTGTATCATCTTTCAAATAACGTTTGTGTAATCACGAGTTAGAATATATGTTGACTGTTAGTATTCCATGCATTTGCTAACAAATCGTTTGTCCTGGAAACGTTTTAACTATCCGGAACGTTGACTGCCTTGCTAATTTTGAGAGCTGTGCAATAGGAAGAAAGTGGAGCCAGGCAAGATTAGAGTTCGAAAACTAGCTTAGACTTTGGAGTCTTGAAAAAGAATGTACAGCATTCTAATTTTCATATTATTTTTATTTTCATCTAAGATTCATATCCGTTTGTCCACTGATTTAACTTCACGTGGAATGTTTCTCCTGTACACCTGGTTAACTGCACGATTGAAGACTTTGAACAGTGAGTGTGTTACACTGTTTAAGTATTCAAGTCTCATTCGCACTTGATACTGTTGAAACGATTAGCTATCGGAACACAAAGTCCAAAATGTCAGGGTCATTCTCGTGGTTTGGGATCTAAGTGTAGCAGTGTTTCCTGCTGTAGGTCTAATGGAATCAATTGTTCATCTGCTGCCAAAACATAACCACCATAACACCATTTTTAATCAGTGTTCAGTATGACTACGCATAATAACTATTGCGCAGTCCAAGGTGGGTATCAGCGGACCATCATGACCTTTGCTAAAGGTTTTTTTGATTCGGGACAGCCTGCAACTGTTTGTCTTGGCAGTTTGAGAAGCCAGGGGCCAGAGATGAGTTTGATTACCCTGATATGGCCAAGGAGGCAGGTAAACAAAAGTTGAATATGTTGTATTGTCTTAAATTTTACATTACATCTAAGGAATGTAACAGACACTCTTATTCTGAGATAGATATATACTGAAGTGTCAAGACTGGCAATTTAACCTGCACCCTCTCAGTTATATGAACAAATGAACATTATCATAGAGGAAGTATAAATATGAACCTGCTAGATCAGTTGAGAATGATACAGTGTTATTGATTATTTTTTAGTAGCACTATAATTTCAAATGACAAATATTTACAAATATTGTACACATTCATATATGGTAAGGAACCCCGACACATGGCCATTGATTTGAGTTGGAGTTGTTGTTGAGCTGTGTTACGCTTCTCTCCATACATTAGGACAGAAAGCCTTGGCAGATGCTGGAATCCCTTACTCTGCTATTGAGCAGGCCTGTGTGGGCTATGTGTATGGTGAGTAGCTGCAGTTCGCTTTGACAGATACGTCAGATATCAGAGCCTACTCACAGTGATGCTGGAAATCAGAGATGTGAGCTAGAATGTGAACCCACTGTTCAAAACCCACTGCAGACCAACCTCCCTTACATATTGGGGGTAATACTGATGATCAAGAGAGGAAAGGAAAGGAAACAAGAGTGCAGCTGCTACACTGGGCCTCTAGCTCAGTGGGGCTCATGACATCATTTATTGTGCAGTGTGCCTGGTGAAGGCAATGGTTCAAAACCTACTGTGAATACAACCCTGTGTGCTCTATAGGGGATTCTACCTGCGGACAGAGGGCCATCTACCACAGCCTCGGCCTCTCGGGCATCCCCATTGTCAATGTCAACAACAACTGCTCCACCGGCTCCACCGCTCTCTTCATGGCCCGCCAGTTGGTGCAGGGAGGTGAGTGGCTTAGTGCCATACAGTTTCCCCACCCTCCAATACCCTACCTGTGCACTCAGACAAAATGGCACTTTTTACAAGGTTGTCTTGTCTTGATACGTTCTGTGTCCATACCTCAGGTTTGGCTGACTGTGTTCTCGCCCTGGGGTTTGAGAAAATGGAGAGAGGTTCGCTGTCATCCAAGGTATGGACCATCATCCCCAGCCTGTGTGCTCACGGCAACATCTGCCACTGGCATAAACCAAATGTGTTTTACAATCGTGCAATACAGTGTGCTCTATAAAAATTTAATTAAGAAAAGACATTATATAAGTAGAGATAAAGTAGTGATAAGAAATAAAGAGGTAAAAAGTAAAAGAGATAAGAAAGGAGAGAAGTGCAATAAAACAACCTAGTCCGAGTAAAAAAATTAAATGAATAAAATAAATAAAAAAGTGGGTGAAAGGATAAGGAAGATGATAAAACCATAAGAAACTACAAGTCTGAAAAAGAGTTTTAAACTTGTTTAAAGTTATAAGCTATTTCTGCTGCATCCCAGTTCCTCTGTTAGGGTGTTCTAGAAGCAGACCATAGTGGGTAAATCATGCTTCCACAGTCCTTATTATAGGAAAAGCTAACAAACCAACACTAGAGGATGTGATGGATTTATAGGGAGATGGGACATGTGACCAGGTGATGTAATTAGAATGGCTTCCTTTTGCAGTACATGGACAGGACGAACCCCATGGACAAACACATGGAGGTGATGATCAATCGCTACGGAATGGTCGCTGCTCCAGCTGCCCCTCAGATGTTTGGCAACGCTGGTCGCGAGCACATGGAGAAATATGGTAAAATGCACTATGCATTTATATTCTATTAGTTTTGTCACCAGCATGAAAGTGGAGGAGGAAATATTTTGCTTTGGAGCATATGCAAAATATGCAAAATACAGTTCTCCCAAAAACTGATCTCTAGGTTATGTGACCTGCAATGCTTGCAATTCACCCTCACTGACACAGAATGCACACTGACACAGACTATGCAGGTTCAGTACATCATCAGATCTGCCCATTTTCTTGGACTATTGACCAACACTGACAGTGAATTTGTCAGTGCTTAATAGTGGATTAATTGCTGCATCAACCAGACCAATCTCTTTGTACATACTTGAACAGAATACCTCTTTGTGTAATAATACTAACAACAGGTATCCCATATTTGTTTCATCCAAATGTTTCATTTGTTTTTTGATTAGACACACATACAAAAACACGTATGTACCATTAAAAACTCACACTGCTGATTTTCCTTTGTCAGGCATCAGTTGAATGTTTAATTCATGGTTCTAGTTTAAAGTTGTTTTTTTTTTTAGGAACAAAACCTGAACACTTTGCCAAAATCGCCTGGAAGAACCACAAGCATTCCACTAACAACCCGTAAGCTTTACACTTTGTTCAGTCATTGCAAATTTTGCAACACGTTCAAAAGTGTTGTTTGGTAGTTGCTATCAATATAAATGAACACTTAACATTTATCTTTCTAACAACATACATTTCAAAGGGTAACAAACAGAAAATAATGTCATTACCATCCGTAATGTATGAGTGTTATTGTGTCCTGGATGCTTTGGCTGTGTCAGGTGTGAGTGGGATGCAGAGAGGGGAATTGGGAAATGTAATCTATTCATGTGTCTGTCAGCTACTCTCAGTTCCAGGACGAGTACAGTCTGGATCAGGTGCTGAAGTCCAGAAAGGTCTTTGAGTTCCTGACTCTGCTGCAGTGCTGGTGAGGATCCCTTTGATCTTTCTGTGGTGCAAAAGGTCTTGAATTTGGGGATGCCGAAGTTCCCTGAGCCTCAGAATATAGAATAGGGTTTGCTTACGCACGACTGTTAATGGAGTAATTGATTATTATAACAATCTAATCATGAACATTTAAAACCACTTTCCAACCCTCAGAATCCAATACGTTCATTTAATGTAAAGTGGGCTGTTAATTATGCAATACTTTATGGTGTTATAGTCCTGAAAACTAATAATATAACTTTGAGGTCAAAGCTATTTCTTGAAGCAGTGAATACATCTTAGTGAAATGCTACCTCAGCTTAGGGACATCGCTCTTATGTTTATGTGAACGTGTGTGTGCTTCCTGGTTTAGCCCTACCTCAGACGGTGCAGGAGCAGCTATTCTGGCCAGCGAGGGCTTTGTGAGGAGCCATGGTCTGGAGGGGAAGGCCGTGGAGATCATTGCCCAGGAGATGGTAACAGACATGTCCACAACCTTCCAGGACAATAGCTGCATGAAAATGGTGAGGAGAGTGGGGCTTGGTGACAGGACACTTATACATCAACATATGTCAATAAGAAACTCAAAACTGATCAACATAAATCTTTGCATACAGCAGATAGTCAAAATCTGTACATTCCTGTTTGATACAGTTTGAGTAGGTAAACTGTAGGGCAAAAACATGTACCTTTTTCATTCATGAATTTATGTTTACATGAGACCCACCAAATGAACCCTCTTAGGGCACTATTTGTGCCTGCCCAAATGGATAATCTCATTTTGGGATGTTAAGGAAGGAGAGAGGATATCATGTGATCACTGCCTGGTCTCAGCCATTTACCCAAAATATAGAACTGTTGGACTAAAGTAACTGCATGACTGGTTAGTTGGTGTTTTTTTATTACTCTGTGCTCTGGTAGAAGACAAACAAGTTTCACTGGCATTAAATATCTTTCAACACCAAAATGAAGACTTCAGTCTGGATTTATTGCATTTTCTTATGAGGGTACAAGAAGGACCATTTCAAAGGACATTTTCCTCTGCACACGCATGCAGAAATAGTTTTATGTATAGAGTCTGGTGTAAAAACAATTATTGCTCAGCTGGCACATGAAGACATTTCTAAACCAAACAAAGATGTGCAGCACAGATTGTGAGGTTACTCGCTGATTTTTGCTTTAAAAAAAATAGCCCTAGATGCTGTCTAGAGTCTGAATCACTGAGTTTGAGGCTGGCCTGTTCCTCCAGGTGGGCTATGACATGACACAGCTGGCTGCCCGAAAGTGCTTTGAGACAGCTGGCTTGAGGCCCACTGATGTGAACGTCATCGAGCTGCACGACTGCGTCTCGGCCAATGAGCTCATCACATATGAAGCTCTCGGGCTTTGCGCTGAGGGTAAGCCAGTGGCGGCCTCCAAATAACAGCAACTGTTCTACAGAAAGACGGTTCAGCAACTGCCAAAACTGACTTCTGACAAACTGTATTTGTGAGGAAAAAAAATGTTGCCATTAATTTGCCTTTGTATTTCCTCTGCCTCCATCAGCACATCTGAGGATGATTTTGTGGTTGGTTGGTCAAAATTAATTTTGATGCATTTTGATGTTTTCCAAACATTTCCAAACTTGCTGTGAAAATTAGGAGGGTCTATGGTTAGGTGTACTTGTGCTGTACTGTCTGGCATCACTGTTGTAGAATAATTTGCATTTTCATAATTTGCATAACAGACAACCAACATTTTGTTTGTTCATTTATAGGTTAAGGTTATAGGTAAGATGAGACTGAAAAAATGATTATAACTATTATAACACAACTGAAGCAAAGTGTGAGTGAGGAAACCACCATTGCAGTGTACACTTTGTAATACAGGCATTGTTGCATAGAAGTGTCACATTAAGGGGGAATATGAGTGCATGTTGACAGTGGAAGGAGAAAAAGGTGAGTTAGTTAAGTTTGGAAAGAGACTGGGAAAAGATTTTAGGAAAAGAGTTTGGGAAAGCTGGGAAGAATTGAAATGTCATGGACAATTAATTTCTCTACCCATGATGGCATAGTTTTCCCTCCCAGTAACACATCCACATTTGTCCCCTCAGGTGAAGCGGGAGAGCTCATCGACAGAGGAGACAATACATACGGGGGCAAGTGGGTGGTCAACCCAAGCGGAGGTCTCATCTCTAAAGGACACCCACTGGGGGCCACAGGTGAGCATGGCTGCTACAGACACACAGCATCACACACATGCCTTTAACAAAGCTTAGAGTCTAGCACAGTGTTTCCCCAACCCACTGCAATAGGGAGCACTGCCCTGCATTTCTTTGTTCCAGTAACCTACAGCATTAGACTGCCAACCATTGTCGGAGCTTAACAAACACATGGCATTCGTGACATCACGGAGACTGCAATTATGTCACAGGTTAATAATGGCCCTGGGGTTAGTTCACCCAGTCTTTTTGAAAGTAATCAGCATACACCATTAAAAAGAGAACTTTTTGTGTCCTCAGATCTACATTATTTCTGTTGGCTTTATGGCATGTAGACCTGCAGGCCTGAATTTGGCCAGCAGAGGGCAGCAGTACTCAGGATAACCTGCATATTATGGGGTGGCTGCATCTTCCCAGCATTGCCAGCCCACCCTTTTCGAGGCAGGGTGCAGGGGCATTAATTAAGCCAGAACGAATGTGCATGAATGGGAGGCTTGCCCCGCTGCCCCTCCACCCCCCTTCCCTTCCACCCCCACCAGCAGCTGCTCTACCCTGGGGAAAAGGAGCTCAGGTTAGAGGTGAAAGTTCACTGGCTCCATTAGAGTGATGAGTTTTTTAAAAAATAATAAAAAATACTCATACATAATAATGTTTGAGGCTGCATCTCTATCTCTCTCTGCATATTGCTCTTCTCTCATAGTTTCTTCTCCTGGTGGTCTCTTATTCTGCTGTGTTCGGTGGGGCTCTCAAACACACCCTGAGTGAAACAGGGAAGGTTCAGTGTCAGGGACAGAAATTTCTTTTTATAAATATGAAATTTTTAATGGTGTCCCCACTGCCAATGCCTAGATTAATTGAAAATAACACTTCATTAGTTAAGCCAATTTTTTTTTTAATTCAGTTATCATGCCAAAATGTGTAATTTATCTTATTTTATCTATGTTATCTTGATAGTTATTAAACAGGAAGACCAGTGTATATATTAAACAGGAAGACCAGTGCAAGAAATGTGACCTCCCACCAAATTAGTTAAACTAAATTTATAACATTAAAGTGTATTTAGCAGTGTTATTTCAGTGATCAGTAGAATTTGCATTGGTAATGTGGGGATCTTAACATTCAAGCACTCACAGACTTCCTTTCTGTTATGGATTGATTATGTAAGACAGTGTCAGATAAACAGCATTAGTGTTTAAATTGTTTGTATGTCGAACAGCTTTACTTTTCCCAGAACCCCCGCCAGGAGCATCTGTGGTTTCACTTGACAGTGTTTCTGCAGTGGATATCCACCTTGTTACTTGAAAGAACCTCACATCAAACATGAGCAGAATATCAACAGTCTACAATGTTTGTCCATGCGTTTTGGTTTGCAGTTGGGTTTTTGGATTTTTATGACTTTTTTATACTGCAGTTCCTGTCATCAAAAGTCTCTAAAATCTTGGTTTTGTCTGATCCTCTGGCTGATCTTTTCCTGTGTACTTTTGAGTCAGGGGTCATCAACTCTGGAGCTGGACCTGGAACAGCCATTGTCCAGTTCAGTGCTAATACTGACAGCTAGCAGACCCTGCAGCTCTCTTGAAGCAGGGCTGGGGACCTGCAGTCTTACTCCCAAAAGCACCTCTGGGAATGGTGTGAAACCTGCTTTCTGCAAGGTCAATGCAGATCTTTGCATCTCTTTGATAGGGAGAGCTGCTGAAGCACTCACAGAAACTTGCATGCAGGAGTGTTTGCCCCTGGATTGCAGGGGACCAATGTTTGATGATAAGATGGTAACTACCTGGGTCAAAAGGGCCAGCATGGGCTTTACTGTAAGTCTGTTATCGTATTGGCGTAGTGATGGAGGGAAGAAAAAGCCCATTACCCAAATGGGATGAATGCATAGCTTTACTGCCAACACAGGAGTGAGGTCTGTGCAGATTAGTTGGGGTGGGGGTACAGGGGCTAAATGTCGGCAGGCTTTTCCTCTAAGATGTTGAAAGGTTAACAAATCCAGAGGAGCAGGGCAAGTGCATGGTTTGATAGATGTGGGAAAGTGAGCATGAGGGTTGGGGGGGGGGGTGACCATGAACACTGATTTGTTCGTGAAATCCAAAGCCAAAATGTGTACTGCAAGCAGTGTGACGTTAAAGCAGTGATTTACCTCTCTGCTGAAAATCAGTCCTTTAGCAAGTTACTACCACTTGTGCACATGACTGTGTTTCTTCTGTGTTTGTGTAAGGGAATAATTTATAAGTGTAATAAGGCAATTACCTGTGTCCATGCTGCTTTCTGGTGTTTATCTCCAGCGATCATAGGCATACCATCACAGAAGGGAAAAAGCGAGAGCTTAAAAAAACAAACATGCAGGGAATCCAATTAGAAAAGTGCTAAGCAGTTCTTTCAGTAAAAAAAAATGTAAAGTGTAATTGAGCAGTGCACAACCCTAGATGGTCAGGGTTATTAAACACAAAGTCACTAAGAACACACAAGTCATAAAAAAATGAAAAACAACTTTGGATGCATTCATAGTTGTACAGAATCTGATCACGGGGGAAAAGAAACAGCTAATTACTTATCGTTACTTGAGTTCAACCACCCTGACTGAGATATCGCTGCCAAGATTTAGGAGATTTATGAGCGGTTTTGCATCCTGTGAGCACCCGACACAAAAACAAACTGAAGTTGACAGGTCAGGCCTGTTCTGAGGCCACCTGCGTGCATTTGTAAGCTCTTGAACTGTCACGCCTCCATACTGCACAGGCTGCGGCAGAAACAGGTGCTCTGTGGGCAGACTGGAGGGAGATCCTGCTTTTAAAGATGAAAGCACATCCCCACTATCGCACGCCTTACGGACCAGCAGGGACACGTTATGTCAATTTGTCAGGTAGAAGTGTCCTTCTAGACACAGAAGAATTGACGTAAGAATGTTGAGCTGTTTCACTGATTAATGCATCATGCAAAAACCTTTATGAAATCAATAAAGTTGAATGGACCTTTCATTAATGTAGTGACTAATGAAAGAGAGATGACTTTAAGCTGAGCATAAATGCAGTGATAGATGTGGGCATAAACATGCAGGCAAAAGGTAAAACCTAATAAATGTTGCATGATGGCCTACATACATACCAGTAAATCATTCTGCTCTGTTTCTTTTATTCTTTAATTTAAAAATGCATACACTAGAGAAAAATATCCATTTCATGTCCATTTACCCCACAGTAGGTATGATGAGTTAAGCAGTTACAGTTTTAAAAGCCAAGCATGCAGATACTGTATGTCTAACATTCAGTCTTTCTGTGTATGTCTGTATGTCTGTATGTGTCTGTATGTGCATGGCTCTGAATGAGATGCTTTTCCTTCAGTCTGGGTACGCCTGTCTGTGGTGTTGCCCGTTTGGCCAGATTTATGAGCAGCAGTTACATGTACCAGCAGTTTGTCAGGATGATATGTTACACGATCGTTCCTTTTATGCATACATGTTTTTGTCGATCTGTGGATGTGCCTGTCTGTGTGTGTGTGTGTGTGTGTCTTTGGGGAGTGTGTGTGTTTAATCTAAATGAAATGCTTTTGCTCCAGTCTGGGTACAGCTGTCTGTCGGGTTGCCCATCTGGCCAGCATTAACACAGCGTGGTCTGGTGCCCAGTGTGGGATCGGAGCCAAAGTGGGGCCTGCGTGACTGCCCAGGAAGGGGCGTGGGGACGGGGGGGGGTGGCTAAGGATTAGGCCTCAGAGGTGGGCAGCCATTTGAATTTACACTGCAGGCAGCCCAACATTCCATGCGTTTTCCATATCAAGCATGTCGTAACATGTGATGTGCACTGCGGCAAAAGTTTGCTTTATCGTGTTGGAGATTAATCTGCACTGAACCTCTTCCTGCACTGATGAACACATCAGGTGCTCTTGTTATGAGCAGTAAAGCCTGTCCAAACTCCTGCGGAAAGATTCTGTAATGGCATAAATTCTATGTGACATGCAATATCAGAGAAAATCACTGGATGTTATCTTGTATGTATTTCAGTCCTCCACCATTAAGAGCCTCTGTTTAAAGCCGCTTGTCAAACTGTCATTCAGTTAATTGTTGTCAGTCATTCAACTGCCTTTAAATCAGGTGTATGATATATCATTATATGTGTCCTACCAGAAAAGTGTGTTAAACAATGCAACAAATATCCATGTAGAGCACTAAAAATAGTCAGCTGCTGTATGCTGGCAAAATTATACAGCAAGCTGTTGAACAAGGAAGAGAGAGTCTCAAAACTCCTCATAGCCTTCAGGAATTTGTGACGTTTCGTTCTGAAATGACCATGCCTAATTTAAAACAATTGCTTTTTCAAAGTCAAATGAGACTGAAAATGACATGCAGAAGATTCTGTTGTTTAAAATATTATCAAAATGTAAAGCATTAAACAAATTCAAAATCTTTACAAGTTCAAGGTTACAAGTTAAGGATTTTTTTGAACTCTGAACAAACTAGAACAGTGGTTATGATAATGATTTACATTAAAATGGACTGTAAATATTAGGAGAAAAGCAGCTGTACAAATACCATTCTGACCAGGTACTAAAGATGAATTCAAACCTGCATCCTAGATTCTAGCCCCTCCCCTGAGACCCCCTTCTCTGGGCAGTGGCTCTTGCTATGTCAGTATTAAGTCAAGGGCAATTTCTTTTCTGAGAGTGTAGCTTAAGCTGAGGTGAAAGAGGCTAGTGAATTGTCTTTGACCTGAATTCAAATCGTTAGGGCTTACTTGACACCTTGATAAATAACGTCACTAGAGGGCTCATTCTAGGGTAAAAAGATGTACCCAAGCAAAATGCAGTCCAGGTCATTACCCAAAAGTTGTGCGGCTCTCCATCTGCAAATATACAGAAGGTTTAGGGAATTTTGCTATCAGCATTTTAGGCAGCGATACAGTACTGACTGTCACGCGTCTCTCTGTATTCGACTATTCAGGCCTGGCGCAGTGCGCAGAGCTCTGCTGGCAGCTCCGAGGGGAAGCAGGAAGAAGGCAAGTTCCGGGTGCAAAGGTCGCCTTACAGCATAACATCGGCCTCGGCGGAGCGGTGGTGGTGACTCTGTACAGAATGGGCTTTCCAGAAGTCGAAAGGTGAGGAGGCATTCATTTCTCATAACATGCATAATAACAGTAATAAGATGCGCGAACATGTGTCGTCCATCTCTTTCGTTATAGGTTGCTACGGTAGTTCCATAACTGCATTCTGTCTAGTTGGAAAAAGTTACCTAACGTTATCTGGCTATAGCAGCAAGTTGGTTACATATCAACTGTCAGCTACCTAAATAACAATAGACGGTAGAAGTTATGCTTTGAGCCTTTGTTATGATTTGGAATGTCTACCAGTGCATTTCATTGAATGTTAACATCCGAAATGCTCGATCAGAATAAATACATGCACTGCTCAAAGCCGATAGTTGACTATGAGGCGTTTTCACCCCTTGGAAGAGCTTGCTTGCTAATTGTGGTTCATTGCATATTCAAAGTTAGCTTCCTTGTATGTCCCTGGCAAGCTCGACAAATGAATTGTCAGTGAAGTTATCTGCAAAGTAACTGTTAATGGTGATCAAATGTAAAAGCGTTTCCGATGTTAATTTCAGTTTTGTGACTACGTAGTGGTCACTTATCGCATATTTCTGTTAATTTAAGACGAGTCTTTTTGCTGATGCGATAAAAGTTAGAGGATGTACCAGGGCAATGCATAAAGATAACATGCTCACGGATCTGTATTACGATTCAGCGCGAGAACCCTGAACTTTGGGTTAACTTTTGAAGTATGGGCTTGAAATACGACCACAATGCGTCAGTGTAGACCATCACCCACCAGTGCGTTTTCATCTCTCTCCGGCTTTATCCTTGCCATGTTCATTCCATTGTCAGCATATGACATGCGCACTTTACGTTTAATGACTTTTTTTATTGTTATTATTACCTCGGGACATTGAATGGCACATAAGCACCTCACACAGTATTGCATGTACTATAATGTAAGATTTCTTCTGAACAATAACGTAAAAACACGAGTTGACCTCTGCACTATGTCGTGCACGCACCATGCACAACTCTTGTGTCACCGTTTGAATGGAGTGTGTGGATGGGGGTGGGAATACACTGGGACAAAAGCCACAGTATTCTTGTATGCATAGTATGTGTGGCAAAAGTCGGTACACTAAGGGGCCAAGGGCAATATCTGGCTTGGTACATGGACCACATTTAAAGGTGCTCTCTCAACTGGCATTGAAACGGGGTAATTTAAATAAGTATAGAGAAGAGTTTTGTTTTCATGAGTGTTTCTTTTTCTTTTGAGTTCAACTGAATCAGTAAGTCCCGCAGTCTCACCCCATGCTTACTGGCTGAATGGTAGAAAAATATAAACAGAACAGCCATGGATTGTGCCATTTTTACTTTAAAAAATGATTCAAATGAGGATTCAACCACTACAGTCAGAAAAATAGTACAACACCATTTCACTAATCAGGGAAGTATAACAAAACAACAATTTTCATTAGAGTTGTGTTCATTCAGAAAGTTAGAGTCGCGGTGTGTAGTGTGTTTATAGACATGCTAAGAGACATCTATGTCACCACTTCCTTCACTGTAAGACTTTTCAAAGCTGTGAAATGAAAGGATGTTTGATCTCCATCTTGCATCTGCTTTTAGATCACAGCGGGTACACGCCGTGCCCACTAGTGCTAGCAGTGGTCTGGAGGGGTTCAAGGCACATGCTGTCTTTCAGGAAATCGAAAAGAAGCTGCTGGAGGTAAGCAAATAAATTATTAAGTTTGTTTCCTCAGCATGATTTTCCAAAAACTGACCTTACCTGTTCATACCAAAACAATAGCTAAGCAACTCATTTTTACCATCACCCAGGGAGGGAGGGTGTTTATGCATTCACTAACTTTGTTGGTTAGCTTCTTCTAAGTTCTTTAAGACCTTCACAGCACTGCAGAGCTCAGCTGATGGACTGCAGTATCAAATGAAGCAGTTACCTGCTGTCAGGACTATCAAATTGTCAGACAACACTGCAGCACTTAAGACTGGCATAAAAATTAGACAGTCCAAAACGGGTAGAATGTGTTCAGTTATCAGCACATGACAAACCCTTAATGACTTGTGAATCCCCAATACACTCCTGTTCCCCTGTGCAGGATGGGGAGCAGTTTGTGAAGAAGATTGGGGGCATATTTGCGTTCAAGGTGAAGGACGGGCCAGAGGGGAAGGAGGCCACCTGGGTGGTGGATGTGAAGAACGGCAAGGGCTCTGTGAACAATGACGCAGGTCAGTAACCTCATTCGCTAAGCAGAATTCAGCTGCCAGCATTGTTATCAAGGGTCTTCTGTGGTCTGCGTTTGTGCAACTGGCAGGAATGCCTCTGCATGCGATGCCCTGAGCGCTAAAATGGAGGCTATAGTGCCGCCCAGTATGCGCTGTGACATGTGCGCACGTTTGCCTTTTTTTTCAGACTCAGTGAGAGCTTGTCCCTGTTCCACTTCCTCCCTGATTCTATTGTGAAATGTTTGTTGCAGAAAAAAAGGCAGACTGCACCATTGCCATGTCAGATGCTGATTTGCTGGCCCTGATGACAGGGAAAATGAACCCACAGACGGTAAGCTTGCAGACTCCTAGTCAAAACTTCATCTCATCAATACATTAAATCAACCACTGCAAACTGATAATGTATACCATAACCAAGTTAAAATTGAATTCGGGAAGTATTCCTTTCAGATATTTGAATGGAAAATTTAAGAAAATATGAGCTGAAATGCTGTACCCCTGCCACTTGACTAGTTCCAGGGAACTACTTGTACCCTAGCTCTGTCTTGGTCTTAAAGATTCAAGTGATTTTTTTTGCATGTACTTTTTACCACTACCTTACGCAAGGTTAATGGAATTTTTTTGCTACATCCTTAAAATCATGTACATGTAATGATTTCAGAATGTTCCCGCTCTCTCGGGTAAATGATTTTTAAATGGCATTTTTTAGAATTTTACAAGCAAGATCTGCTTTATTAAACTTTCCATTGCAGTAGCGCTTTTGTTTGAAAAGTCTTAAGATGAAACAAAGCTGCTGCTAATCCTTTATACAGTGTAGCCCCTTTTGCCGTGTCATGTGCTCATTCATTCATTTATTCATTTTCCCACCCAGCTTATCTGTATTCTGTGTAGATAGTAATGAGTTTCTGTTGGCTGGAGGAAATTTAACCTTTTGACAATGAAAAAAATCACTGACCCAAACAAAGAAAATCTTTGTGTCAATAGGCCAAATTGTAGTGTACATTTATATAATGAAAATATTTATAATGTATCTATCTGAAGTAAACATGACTGAGTTCTGTCAATGACAGTACTCTCCTGGGATAACTTAAAAGAAATTGAATTTTATAAGTGCCGAATTCATAGAAAGGCAGCTTTGAAAAGGAAAAGGGGTCCACTTCATTCCTGAACCTGTGCCCTTGATCTCATGACAGAGCCATGCATCTGTACACAGACAATGCATCCTGGATTCCATTAAAATACCCACACAGTAAATAAATATTCCAAAGTTATATTTCACACTTTCTCTATGCTTTAGTTATGATTGTTGCAGTCATGTTGCAGAAAATACATAAGATCTTTATCAGCTTCTACATTAGAGGGGCTCTCTTCTGTTTAATGAAGTCTGAATTTATTTGCATTCAAGATCTTTGTATCGATTTTCATATCATGCTCAGTTTCATTCAGTAACAGACACAGATTACTACAGTATAATATGCTTGACCAAATACACAGTGGTGCCATGAAATTTCAGGAGCTGGGACTAAAATGACCTGTTATGCACGATAGAGACATTACATCAAACAGTGTGGTTTGTGCAGATGTAGAGAAAGATGGAGGAATATGTTGTCTCTATTATGAGAAAAAGCTGGTCACAAAAACGGCAAGCACAAAATAAAGGACCATAGATACAGAAAACAGGAAATAAGACTTAAATGAAATCTGATATTGGCCTTCAGTTGTCATTATTTAAAGCTTGACTTCAGCTCTTTTCACTGATGATCACGTCACCATGGGGTCACTGAATCCTGCTAATCTCTGCGTCTGGAAAGTGGCCAGAAATAAAGAGGCTAAGCTACCTGTGCAGCATATCACCAAATACCTGCACCTGGTGTGACGACTTCAACTGTATGATTTTAAAGCCTCACCACCTCAAACTTCACTCATTTTGTCCAATTTTCTAAATTATCAAAAGTTTAAAAGCATGTCTTTCCCAACGTCTAAAACAGTTTTGTGCCATTTAAAGGTTTGTATTCATTGAGGTTGAATTGGGATGAACAGTCCAAATACTTTCATGTTCTAGGTTACAGGTGCTTCCCTTCCTCTGAAGTTCATTTATTTCTTGTTTATTGTCCTAAAAGGCCTTCTTCCAGGGCAAGCTGAAGATCACAGGCAACATGGGTATGGCCATGAAGCTTCAGAACCTGCAGCTGCAGCCTGGCAAAGCTAAACTGTGAGGGGGCACCGAGCCTCTGAAGCGCCATCAGAGGGGCACTCTGTCTGCCTGCAGGGAGAGGCAGGGGGAAGCAGCACTCTGGGGCAGAGAGCGTGCCTAATTCCCCTCCTGTGTGTGCGTCCTCTGCAAACTCCTCTCTCTGTCTCTCTCCCCCACCCAACCTGTTCTAACTCAACGAGTAATTAGGGCAATCTAGGTTTGCACACAGACTTTAAAATATTAACTCATCCTGATTAAATTTATCTTTGTGTAAATGATAAATAATTGCGTACGGTTTTGACTTCATGAGGAGGAGGTAAGGTCCTAACCCTGTGACATTCTGTTTCTGTGTTTAAGAAAATAATAGTATACATTTTTGGGAATTGGGTTAATCGCGCAAGACTGCCTCTTTGTGGTTGGTCTGCAGTTAGGGCATGTTGTTTCCCATCAGCCAGCTTCTGCTTGAGGACCATAAAGAGATTTTAGTAAGAGGTGCACTACTGAATACCACTGTCCCCACGGTTAATTGTTAAACTTTGCGTTATAATAACCTTTGCAAGGCCTTCATTAAGCATACATTGCAAGATGTTGTGTTTTGTATTACACATTTTACAGCATTTGTAAAGACCTACACTGCTTTATGATGGCTAATGTATAGAGGGATATATCGTGTATTTTCTACACGTGTGAACATGAGACCGTATGCCACTGTATGTTCGACCTTGTGAAGCATTGCATGTGCTTAAATGCTTTTATGGATGGTAATTCTCTACTCATACAGGGGTAGTGTAGGCTTTAAGAAGGCCCAACAGGAAGTGTAACCCCTTTAGTCCATGTTTATAAAGTGTCTTTAAGGACCATTTATTGTGCCTCTAATGTCTGTCTTAGAGAATAGCAACTGTCCCTCTGGACTGGCAAAGTGTTCTGCAGATCGACCCACAATAAATCACTTTGATATATTGAGGAGTAAAAGAGAAAGTTTGTTCAATTCCATTTTCTGATTTCAGATGTCCTGATTTTACTAAATAAAGCTTACAATAAAGAAAGTCTTTGGCTGAGAGTTGTCTCCACCTTGCTGATGAAGGGAAGGGTGTCTCAGACAGTGTGTTGAAGCTTAGTTCTGCTGTTTGAGATATACCACCGTAGCCTAAACCCAGGCAGGTTCTGCGTTCATGTGGAAGCATTACATGCTGTGTTGAAAAAGGTTCTCTGAGAAAAACCCACTGACCCTTTCCAAGTGACTGTGAATTGTTGTTTCTCTGAAAATGACAGGCAACAATCTAATTCTATGAATGAGCACTGACCCAGTTTCCACAATGCGACTGGCAGTGAGAGGACTCTGCTTCTATTAAATGGAAGTATTAGCAATCATTTTTTTCCCTGCTGCTACAGGTTTCCCAGCCATGAGATAAATCTTTATCTTTGCATCTCTGTTTCCATATCAGTTTTATTCTATACGAAGATCTCATTATGAATAACGTATTACATTATGTTTGTTGGTTCATTGCAATGACTGAGATCCACACCGATTTCAAGTCTGGCCATTTGGTGAGTTGCCCTTTTTCCTCCGGAAACGAGATTTCACTCTTGGTTTGAATCATTAACAAAATGAATGCAGGCATTCTACCGACATTTATGAACAATTAAAATCAAACAACAATCTTGTACTCTGCACTCTCTTAGTGATCCACTTTTTGGGAGCAACAAAAAATTATAACTGTAGACTTACATGCAGGTGGAATCGACCAAACTTAGGCCAATGGAGGGAGGGTTCCACGCCTCTTTATGCATTCACGGGGCTTACTTCCATCAGCCCCCTGCCTCTGGACTGCACTCTCTCTTCAATCAGCAGACAATGGTGGCAGCCATGGGACAGGAAAACAAGAAGCAGGGAACAAAGCAGATTGCAGATTGAGTACAAGTGAAATGTCCTTGAGCTCATGAAAGGAAGCCATGACCAAACCTTGGCCAGATCAGGCAAATTAGAACCAGAGCGTCTGTAAAGTTCAGTACACTCAAATGATGACAACAGAGAGGAAGAGGACTACACTCCCTGTGAATTCAATCATTTGGAGGAAGCACTTATATACAGTACTGCTATTGGATAGTATTAGCTATGATAAGAAAATTTGGTGAAAACGTAACCCATATTAAACCAATACGTCTTTGTAGATCTAGCAGTTAACTAAAAATAGGAAAACTTATCCCCCACATTAAGTTGTAGGTAGTTGCCCGAAGGCCACTGGGCTCTCTAGTTAACCAGTCTTACCAATGGCTTGATCAAGCTGACTGTCAGCCTGCCACATCAGTGTCCTCATATTCAAAGAATATCTAATAAATCAGTAATTCAATAAATTATTCTCCTACAAACATTAAAAATACACTGGATTCATATTATACTAAAATCTCCTGCTCAGCTGTAATGAAACTTCAGCCAAATGGTTTCCAAATCAAAGGTGTTCTTTTTTCTATAGCATTCAGGCAGGTAAATTAATTTGCCTGATATTTAGAATATCCTGGGCCTGTTTTTATCCTGGGTTTTATTCTGTACAAATACAGAGGATTAGGAGCGCATTGGGTCTCTTCCTCAGTTTGACCTCACAATTCAATTTATTTATTCTTTATTTATTTATTTTGTGCACATGCTGGTGGATCAGCTCAGTTTTTTTTCCTTTGGCAAAGAGAATGAGTCCTGCTGCCACAAATGCTGCATAGTAAATACTGTTCTCAATTTTATACCAGTTTCACAAGTGCTTTTGCTATGTTTTTTTTTTTTTAAACAAAATGAATACAGATCTACATTAAATGTTATTTAACCACAATCAAGGGGGAAGTGCAATAAACATGCTTGATATTTTGTCTGCTTCCACTCTTATCAGTTGAAACCTCACATCAAAATCCTGTGTGACCACAGGTAGCATTACTCATCCTTTTTGTAACTTAACATGATAGAAATTTTTAATTAATCTTCTTCAGTCTTAGTACCTATTACATGAAAACGGTCCACAGCATTTGAATCCAGTGAGAGATTTTATTGTCCGTTTCCCCTCCGGCAGTGCTTAAAGAGTCTTACTGTAGTACGTCCCAAATTTAGTGGCCATTTAACATGGCAACATTAGTATTACTGTCTTAGTAACTGCATTGGTTGGGGATTGTTAGAGTATCACTGTGACAGGGTTCTGTTGTGCCACTTTGGCCTACATAGAGGGTAGCACTGTACCATGGTTGGGTCTCTTGCTAGCCAGAGCTATTTTCTGCAGCACTGTGCCAGGGCTGGGTCCCTTGCTAGCCTGGGCTATGTATCCTCACACTGTGCCAGAGTTGGGGCTGATGGCTGGGCTATTTACAGACTGTGCAGCAGCCAGCTCCCTTCTGTCAAAGCCAGACTGTGCTCTTAATCACCCGCTGGGTGCCCGTGCCAACTTGTGGAATTTAAAAAAAAAATCGAGTGAGTGACTGCAGGCTTTCTCGTTTGGCACTTTTGCCTGTTCGACTGTGGTGGAGTGGCAGATTTGTTGCTCTTTAACTTAAAAGGATGACTACGCAAGAGGGATCTCAGCATTGGGTTTTTTTTAACTCCCCCCCTAAGCCACAAAGATACCCGTGCTGCTTTAATCCTCATACCGTGTGAGTTGCCTTAGATAAACTAACATCAGCCAGCTCATTCTTCCCATCACAGGGCCTGAGGGCATGGGGTTGAGATGCTGGAGGACAGAAAGCATTTGCTTCATAATATTGATTCAGAACCTTGTGAATAAATATGTTTTTGGAACAATGATTCTGCCCTGGCAAGGAGCTTTACAAGCTCTAAAATTCTTGTATCTCTGCTAATGTCAACTATTGAACGTATCTTGACAAGCTCTTAAGTTCTCACAAGAACAAAAGACTTGCTTAGCCATTTTGTGCACGATTTAAAACGCTGAATTAAAAAAAAGTAGAGGAACTACCCTCATTTGAACTGGGAGTTTTATACTTTCCAGTGTGCTGCTTTCCAGCAAATTCACCTGCTTATAAATTGCTTAGTGTTGTGTTATTGTTTATTTAATACTGCATAGCAGGGTTTTTATTTATAAATTCTTCTCTGTCGATAACTACTTAGGGATTAATATTGCATTCATGATCACATTTTAGATTTAAATAAATGAATACCAGTGATTTTGCACAACATTTTCATGTAAGGATACCTGGATCAGTGATCATCTCCTCTTTTAAGGATTTCAGATCACAAGATACACAATTTCCAGGTGTCCACTGCTTGACCCTGAATGTCAAAACTGTAAATAGCAAATAAAATACTAAAATAACAAATTAATTATACTTCAAACCATTATACCACATCACTGGCTTACTTAAGTCAGGGGTTTTGCTCCATTTTCTTAAGCATCACCTGTCCAACACACACCCTATTTTCAGCAGACTCAAGGATACACAGTGAGCCATCATCTACAGCTCTTAAACTAAACAATCAGTAACAGACAGAAAAATCATAGATGCTTCTTTGATACAGAAAACTTTATAAAGTTCAGTTTCATTTTCTCTCGAATGTTTATGCAAAGCCTGCAGCAAATACACAGATTGTGCACGAAATTGACTTTATGAGCATTTGTAAAAATATATGTCTGCGATTACATTCTCCATGTTGCCCAACAATCTGATTCGGTTGAGGAACAGTAACAATGATCATTGATACGGCCATATCACGAATATTTGAGGCCCAATGGGAGGCTTGCCTCTGTGGATGCGCAGTTTGCAAATTTGCAACAAGTTTGTGTGAAAACAACGTCGATATGGCAAGGCTTTTTTGCACTATTATGGGTAGTTTCAAAATAAAAAAGGTGAATAAACACAGTACAGTAGCTGACAATGAGAGTGACCCAGTTGTGTTTTATGAAACATTATTTACGCGACTGCATCATAACCAAATATATCTAACGTTAATACCGCACTTCGGAGACCATGACCCTACCCTCAAAAACGCATGCTCATGAAACCTGGCAAACACATTTCATGTTATGTTTAGAGAACAGTTGATTAGGCTACCAATTAAATCTTCTCGCTTGTTAGCTAAAGTGAATGGAGAGAAATTTTGGGCAGCTCTGCTTTCAGTCAAATGACATATGATGAAGAAAATGGCCAAACTAATAACACCCAACAATGATGGTTTCATGCTTGAGCAGAATTGTTAGTTGGCCAACGTTAGCTATGGCAACCTAAAACACTGTCTACGTTCGGAATTAAAAGTGGTTGTATGCGTTTCGTGTTGTAACACACATTAACAAAGCTGGGACTAGTGCTAGATAAGAATAGTCAGACATGTGATTCGTAAATTTGCTGAGAAACCATACCTTGTCTTGTTTGCCCCCAGACAAATCTTAGTTCCAACGTTTGCTAGCTCCCATTGTCTCTGCTGGCTAGACAGCTGCACCTGGGTGATATTCCTTCTTGTTCAATAGTTGATTAGCTATAACGCGCAATCAAGCAGCGCCCTGGTCAGTTGATGGTTACGCTTGTTATATCTGACAGGTCAATGTTCATAAAACTCAGTTTGTGTTGTACTAAATTTTTAAAAGTAAAAATTTGGGGTTAATCTGAAATGTCAGTTTATTTCCAAGCTCAAAGAACTCATCGCTTTTTTTCGATTGCCTTATGTAAGACCCCAATCATAGATTTTTTTTAAGTGCCTTTGTGAGGCAGAGGTACTCTTTACAGTCAAGGTCTTCCTTCTAGTTATCTTATTCACACCAGTCTATGTAGATTAGTCACCATATCTTAAATGCTCAAAACCGTACATTCTGCATCTTCAGTAATGCAGTAATGCATGCCATTGGTCCTCTTCTTACAATAGGTTCTTTCATCTTATTTCAGCCCATCAAACTATCTCCTTTTAACAATAATGTAGCATTCAGTCTTTGTGTCAGATTCAACCGAATGCAATAAAAGAGACCTTCTCTGGCCGGGACTGGCTGGACTGGCAATGCTTTGTTCAGCAGTTTACATGCATTAAGTACAACAGACTTTTATATGTCTGGAGCTTATTAAAAGCCTTTTAATTATGTAAGGTCTACTCTGGAAGAAAGGATGGCCTGTCATTGAAACACCACATTAACTTTTCAGTTCAGCCGTCTCAGCTTTCATATATATTTTTTCCCTTCTCTATAATACTTTCATGAATTCCAGAGTGGAAATGCTCTTCTTTGAGGAAACACCAAAAAAGTGAAGAGACACCAACCAGACAAGATTGCATAATAAGAATGAAAGCACATCACAGTTTCTTATGTATATATATATGTTGTTAGCAATACAAGTGCATCTTTATGTTCATAGATAAAAAAAAGAATTGACACTGTATCATTTGAGAGTTAAAGTGAATAAAACAATAGAAATTTGTATGACAAAAGCAAGTAATTTGTTAAGATAAAAAGAGAAATGCTGTGATCAGACCATACAAACCAAACTACAGGTAGCTTTTTACAATTCAAATATATATAAAGTATAGAAGTACATATATATAGTATATATACATACAGATAGATAGACAGACTGAGAGAGAGAGAGAGAGAGAGTAGTTATTTAGCTGGGCCAGTGGGTGCTTTGCTCTGGGCTGATGTTTCTGGGTAATACCTTGGGTACCTTTGTCATTGTGCTGTCTTTAAGGCAAAGAATCTCAAGGGGGTATCTGGATCAACAAGAGGGCGCTTGGAGCGCAACACAGCTGAGATGGTGAGAGCCACTCTTATTTTGTTTCATTCTCCTCAACTAAAACAATGAGTTTGCATGACTTTTCACTGTCCTACCCTGAGTAAACGGAGGGAATAAGATCCACTGTTCTAACAATGATTCATAAACAATCATATGAAAGCTACCTCATCTTTAATGTGGTTAAAACATATATAGCCAGTTAATGATTTCCATGATTGGCCTAAAAATGCATTGATCTGATGAATAAGAAGATAGCCCAGATGCCTTTGCTCTAAATGGACGTGTGGACCTGGGTGTGTTGGCTGCGTCGCTCAAACTCATTGTTCCAAACTGCAATTTAAACAATACAACTGCTCATGGTTTACTGTTGTCTCCGGTCTTAGTGTAACAACATAACATTATATTTTGTGTGCCATCCTGTGAAACACAGACAAAGATCTCACAAGGGGCCTCGTACGCTGACATATACGAAGACATGATTAAGAGCTGTTCAGAAGGACATACACCCTACACAGGAGTGCAATGCCATGAGTTCTTGCCTCAAGGTTGTTACAAGAAGCCACGTGTTTGTGCCATTGCATTAACGTCAGATGAACATTCTTATATATATAAAAAAAAATCATAAAAAAACATTTCCAGATATATACCAGGGTAATTAGGGAACTGTGCGCCCTTCTTTCAGTTTGTCCACAAGAGGAAGAGTGAACCTGCTTTTAATACTTTGTGCACTGAGAGCATAGAGGCCTTCCACATTGACAGTTGGAGGGGTGATGACCCTGAGACACTGTGCAGCACGATCAGTCAACAGGAAGTGGTGCCTATCAAAGCGGCTTGAGTGCCCATAATCCTCTGCACCAGGTCTTGGATTCCCATAGTCCCTGGTTGCAGGCCCAGGTGGCAGTCTGCACACCATTTGTCCCTCACAGCTTTTCCTCAGTCTCCTAGTTCTTTAAATAATCCATGACCCATGCAAACAGCACATGAGGTCTTATGCCTGTGCTGGGGACCTCCTCTGGAAAATGCAGTGTAATCCTTCACTCATGCTCACAGACAGACAAAAGTACAGCTACACACACATACACATAAATGTGCACGCGCGAGCACACACACACATGCACACACACACGCCCACACATACAAACACACATGCAAAGGAGCACAAAAACAATGCTTATTTACATTTTTTCACACAGTTGTAGAAAAAATAAGCCCCTCCCCCCAAAGAAATGGATATGTATATCCTTCTGCTCTGTGCATGTGCTCAGCCCTCTAAGGAAGAGGGATGTTTGTTCTGTTCTTAGGGGTGCTCTGGGCTCTAGTCCTGGACCCTTAGGCAGCCTATACGTTAGTCTCCAGGCCATTCATGTCAATGGAGCAGTGGTCCTTGTCCTTCTCCACCCTCTTGTGTGGAGGTGAGTGTTTCTTCTTCTCAGCAGGCCGCACCCCCTCCTCCAGCTGGATCAGGCGGGCTACGTCAGGGGAGATGTGATCATGTCTCCCCCCAGCAGCTGGGGGCTGATAGCAGCCGTTCTTCTGGTACGCCATCATCTGCTGGATGCTAATCATGGGTTTGGTCTCACAGATCAGGGGTACCTGGGGAGAGAGAGTCAATGTGGAAATACATTAGATAGATGTGGAAATACATTAGATAAATCATTCTTTGATGCTGAAAATCAAGTCAAACTTCTAGAGAATGGCGGGAAACAAAGAAGAGTACCATAATGTATAGCTACACTGCAGTGTTCTCCAAGCTGCAGGCTAAAGCTCCAGATGACACCAGTCCAAACAGCAGATTGTAAATCTGGTAACATGGGAAGTGGGGGAGGTTGCAGGCTTACCTCCTCTCCTTCCTTCACAAAGTCCTTTCTGCAAATATGTGCCATAATGCCTGTGGCCAGGGCATCCCCCATCACATTCACCATCGTCCTGAACCTGTCCCTGCAACACAGTCATATGGAAGAAGCTTATGTCAGCCCAATGATGTCACCACAGATTCTTTATGACAACCAGATGGCTGACCGTTTTCCATCTTCTCTACCTTGTTAGTCCAGAAATTTATGGTTGGTAACTGTAGCTGACAGTGTTGTATTGAGGAACTACCCTGACAGAACATACAGTAACACAGGTTGTCCTTGGTTATACCAACCGCAAATACTCACTTTATCAAATTAAAATGTGTCAGCTTTAAAGGTGGAGAGATATTGCTAACTGGTTTCTATAGAATCTGCACAGCCCCCACCTGTATTTTCTGGTCATGGGATTTGACTCATTCATGCAATAAGCACATTAGTACGCATACCACTGACATTTTAATGCTGTTTTGGGAAGTTAGGAAAAACATTGCTCACTTGACTTGCAACCTAAAAAATACTTCAAAAAATCATATACAGTGAAAAACATGTCTGTTGAATAATTGTGAGTATGTACTTACAATGCCCAGTCCACGGCTATGATTAGTGTGATGTCATCAGTGGGCAATCCAACAGATGTTAAAACAATCACCATAGTAACCAGGCCAGCCTGCGGAATACCTGCTGCACCAATACTGGCTGCGGTTGCTGTAATGCTGTGAATGGCATAAAAAATAAATACAATTTGTCTCTGAAGAAATGAGTAACTTCCTGACAAATTTCCTTGAAGTGACAATTCACAAAGTCTCAACTGTAGGTGAAGTGAGATATGTAGTGGGTTTCCTACAGCAGGGATGGGAGCACTGTGCCCAGCAGGTGTCCATACAGATGTTCATATTCTCAATACAGATACCAGTTAGAGGCTCATTTGATATACTTGGTATTAAAATCTCATAGTGGAATCCCTTCCATAATCGATACTTCTTATTGGCCAAATGAGGGTGTTCGTGGATGAAAGGAAATTTGTTAGCACCCCTCCTCTACCCCACAAAACAGAACACAGGCATGATCATGGATTGCAGGACTTGCTACAGGGAATTCTGGTTTTCTGTTTTCACCTTAAAAATTTTTAGACCAAAACAAAATACACAAAAGTTAAATGTGCAATCAGCTGTGTTACTGGATCAATTATTACCTGTGTAACAACAAAACCAACATGTCCTGTATATCCTCAGGGCCAGGGTTAGCTGCCCCAGGTCTGACAAACTAAACTAAACGGTCAAACTAAACTGTTTTCAGTGCTGGGGGTTGATGGGTAGGTGCCTACTAAGCAGTCAATATAGCTGCTTTTTTGTATCTCAGTCTTACTGCCCATTAAGCAGTCAGGTTCACACCATCTTAGACTGGGAGGGGGCAGACATTAAGGAGCTAGCACCAGCACCGCAAACAACAGCATGGGGAAACATTTCATACATAATTCTGGCGTGACTGGGAGAGACATGGAAAAGGGGTCACATGGGATTTAAACAGGGAGATTACCAAACTGCCCAGTCTGTGAGGATGCTCAGCTAAATGTTATTACTCTCTGACATGTCATTTCGGAGCCAAACATTTTTTTTATAGAACTAGTTTTATCAAGAGGTTATGATGTATTCATGTTTGTCTGGGTGACAGCCCGTTACCATTCGGCGTTGTGATGACCACTGTGATGGTCATCTGTCATGACAGCTGACAGGAAGCAGAATAGCTGAGGTCAAATGGTTTGAATTTTGGAAAGCTAGACTGCTGGAACAAAATGCAACAAAGCTCGTATGGAAAACTGTACCTATACAGGGTACCTTCTCAATTCAAGTAAAGTTGATGCCACAACATCTAAAACCATAATATTACATGAAGTAGAAAGTATGAGAGCAGTATTTACAATGTGACCATGTTATTGGGGGCGTTAATTAGTCTACATTCATTGGTTTGCTAAAAAAAACACATGCAATCACTACCTGACGAACAAACACTTTGATTGCTTTGCTTCTACTCAGAAGCTAAATGAATTCCTTTTAAAAGCACTTGTCTCTACTCTCTCCAGATTTAAGGAACATCACATTCATGTTGATCAAAATGTGCTTTCAGTAACCATTTTTGTAATGCAGGAAACAATGGTATAAACTGCCATTCAGAAGCTATGCAATCAAGAAACAAATATCATGTTTGTCAAAAGCATCTACAGAAGTCCACAATATAATGACAGTAATTGTTTCAAACAACTCTCATGAATCATGAACAAGCCTATGACATGACTATGATCTGATAAGTACATGTTCAAGCACATACTGTGACACTGGTGAGACCTTATTATTCACACAGCATGGCACTAGGCCACACATAAATAGGCCAATCAGATGTAAATGACAAATATCTGATATGAAGGAGAAAGAAGCATGCTGACTAGTGATGGTAAAAAGGTTTCATGACCTCCATAATGGGTGGAGCTAAAATGAGCTGCCAAACAGTGACCTGTTTGAGCCAAGAGAGAGCTTTTTGCCTCTGCAGCAGAAATCTGTGTTTTCATTTTCACACACCTTCTGACCTTCTTAAAAAGGTCTACAGTCATTTTTTCAGTCAGTGCTCCGTCCATTTACCTGATAGTTATGATCTGGCCAAAGTCCAGCTCATAGTTGTTGACCTGTGCAATGAAGATGGCGGCCACTGCCTCATAGAGCGCTGTGCCGTCCATGTTGATTGTGGCGCCGACGGGCAACACGAAGCGAATGATGCGTCGGTCAATGTGGTTATTCTCCAGCAGGCACTTGAAGGTGATAGGCAGTGTGGCAGAGCTGTCGGTAGAGACAGCGGGGAAAAACACAAACATTGTCACCAAATCAACCTCTGCCTGATCTCTTGTAAAACAAATGCAAAAAGCTAGGGCTTATCAGCACCCATGCAAATTTAAAAACATTCATTTTCATGAAAACCATTTTGCACAATATATCTCAGCTGATGAGTTTGCATTATTTATTTTCATTTATATATTTCATGAAAAAATAACAGCTACCTTTAACACTGGGAATAACTAGATTAAAAATGTTATTACAATTATGCCAAGGTTACCAATACAGTGCCCTTTATTTAGATGAAATTAACACACTGGAATATGGTGGAATGAGAAATCAGCCAGACATGGGCAATATTTGTTTAATCTGTCACACAAGATCAAATCAGGAACTCAGGTTTGATATGGTAAAAGGTTTAGTTCAATGTGTTTGTTGCATCCCCAAGTATTCTGACTCTTCTGAATACAAAATATTCTAAAACATTTCATTGACAATTTAATGGAAAATGGAGCCAAGTTCAGCCTCAGACATGATGCTCAAGTTGATGTAAAAACGGATTTAGTTTATTACAACATGTTTTCCTACTGAATATGTAGTAGAATGAGAAAAATAACATCATAAATAAACAAGTCTATTAATTTTGACATTTTAAATGGCAAATTCAGTGGATTTAAAAAAGCAAGTCCTTTAATAAGGATCACCATCATCATCATCATCATCATCATCATCATCATCGTTATACACAAGTGAGTGGGGCAGGGGTGGGGTCTTTACCTGGAGGAGGTGGCCAGTGATATAAGCAGGGCTTGCAGGATGCCTCGGATATAGACGATGGGGCTCTTCTTGGTGATGAAGAAGTACATGGCAGGCAGGATGAAGAGGCCGTGCAGCACTAAGCCCAGCACCACAGTGATGGCGTAGAACCCCAGCTTCTTCCCCATGGAGGATGGGTCATCCATCTCTAAGATCTTTCCTGCCACCAGGAACACGATGCCAAATGGGAAGTACCTTGGGATGACATGAGCAGACGTCCAAAATTTTAACAAAAATTGCCTGGCTGATAAGAATCACTGCCAAACTTGAGCTGGCATAGGTTCTCTCCCAGTTGCAAACCTGGGCCAAACTTGAGTCACCAAACTTGTTGTGCTACCTGCATGCATGCTATTTGGTAATGGCACTTTAGCAGACTATATAGCACAACATCCAAACGTCGTAGGTATGTCAGCAAAAAAGTTAAAAACTTCCATGACTGCTCCTTTTTGTTCTATGACAAGTCTCCACAGACCTCAACATGCATTGATGACAGATACACAAAAACTCACCAGATAACGATGGCGACAATCTTCAGAACAGCTTCATTCAAGCTCTGGCAGAAGTTGACCAAGGCACTTCCATTTGGCCCCATTCTGCCAAGCATTATTCCTGGAAATATGAAACCATTTAGCTGAACAGGCGAATGTCTCACCATTCTTTTATTATCACATTTTCAGAGAAATTTCCATCCCAGAAAAGCAAGGAAAAGACAAAATTCAATTTCAACAAGACCACTGTGCAGACTGCAGGCTGTAAAATACTGGATGAAAAACCTGCTCATTGCTATTATAGCAACAACAAGAGAGGCACAACTGGCAAATTGGAGAGAAATTGGGAATGTAAGTATGAGCATGCATTTTGGCTCCATGAGGTACCCTTACCCATGGTAGCAGAGAAGATGACAATGCCCAGGACATTCATGCCTTCGCTGGTGCCAGGCAATGTGCGGAAGATGACATCAGGGGGCGGGGTCAGGTCTAAGGAGAAGTTCTGGATGTCGGAGCCGTTGTCGTCCTGGATACCATAGATGAAGACCCGCCGGGTGGTGGTTTCTGTAAGGTCCTGGCTGACTGTGGGCTTGGGTGACTTCATGATTGGAATGCTCCTTGTCCGATACTGCAAAGTGAAGGTAAGCAAACCCAGAATGACGATGGTTTTGTGGGCCACAGTACTTTGCAAGGGTACAGTACTCAAAGGAGCAAAGTATATTATTCGACCACTTTTGCTTTGTAAAGCACAAATAACTAATATAGAATTAGAACTTACCTGCTGAAAAGTGGCTTGAACCAAATTAGCAGGAAACATATTGCTGGAAGAGAACAAAAATAACATGACAAGTCTTTCCCAGGAACAGATAACTTTCAAGAACAAGAAGCTGGTTTGCCCACAGCTATGTCCAACTGACAAGGACTCGATTAATGCAATATGCCTACAGTAATAGCCTGATACCAGACTCAGTGAAATATCCTCCTTGTGTTGTCTGTTACACAGCCTTGGCCACACAAGAGACTAAAGAGTAAGAATTGTTAAATGGGTGAAGACCTTTGCAAGGCAGAATGCCCTGTTATAATACTTCCCTGGTGACATTATGTTACCCGACAGGCATAATATTCACATTTACATTTGAGTGATTCTTCTGTCATTGTAAATTCACAGTAATTGACAGGAAGTTCTCAATTTCATCAATAAGTGCAACAGCATAGAAAAGTGAATTGCAAAATAACAAATGCAGCAAATAAACAGCAATATCCCCTTTTTGTTAATGTGCCTCATGGGCAGAGAGTGTGCAAATCCTGGCTTCAGCCACAGCACCTCCTTTGATTGGATAGGGATGACCTTGCACTCTTTTTAATTTCCTGAGCTGTGGTTTCAAGGAAAAACTGATTCCACCCCCAGAAGGGAGGGGAATCTGTAAGCCAGTCTCCCATTGGCTGAGAGTCTAGCAACCCCTCCCCCTCCACTATGATGCATTCAATGCTACCTCAGCCATGCCATATTTTTCAGCAGCAGGTACATAAAGAAAGTGAGCCATAACCTGGCACACCTGCAGCAGGCACCTTATTTGTCCTTTATAAAGGGCCTTTGACATAAGACGTTACAGAGCTTAAGCCTCATTACCCTGTATACCCAGCTGGGCATAGTATTACACTGAGAAGAGACACTGAAATGCACAGGCCTCAATCCACACACTCTCACACACACTAACACTCCTGCCTGGATGCTCACAACTGTACCTGCTTGTTTAAATTAGTGATACCTTGTGAAACTAGTGATACCAGTGAAATTTTATAATACAGTTATAATTACAAAGCAAATTTTAATTTAGCTGTCAAACAATTAAAAATGTATTATGTTAATCACCTTATGGGCTGTGGTTAATGATATTTTTTTTAAGTTTACCCCCAAAAAGTTAATGGGTTACAAAACAATGTATAAATTCATGAAAAATATTTTTATTAACCACTCTTCAGTGTTATATATGTCAGTGTCCCACAGATTGAAATCAATACTTAGGCGAACAAAAAATGTACTTTTGAAACCCTGACAACCTTTGTCACACTGTTGAAAAACAAATCTGTGTTTTTTTATGACTTTCTTTCAGGAGACCAGTGTGTGCAGTGTGAACCCAGGATAAATTAAACCCCAAACAGTCATATTTAAATAAAATCCAATGTTATGAGTGCTGTAACACTACAGAATAGGCTAATAAAGCTGTGCTCTTCGCAACAAAATGGGATACTGACCTCAATGGCTCTAATTAAATCTGCGGATGTGACTCGCACAATGAAAGGAGGGCCCAAAGGAGCTTTACAGTCAATCCTGAGCCCAGCTGTGCCCCGGGGAAAAAAAGAGCGCACCGACGCAGGGAGCTGAGCGCACACAGTCCCTCACCTTGTCTGCACTTCCTGCTCATTGGCTGATGGTGTCAGACTGAATATGGAGCAGGGACCAGATTTCATTTATGGGCTTGCCATGTCACTTGGTGAACATCATATGGCAGCCTCTGTCAGAGCGACCACACTCCAGTTTCCTCGCCAGACTGTGAAAACACTCATGATCTGAGCTGATCATACAGACCATATGTGCAGACAAGCCTGGACCAAATCAACAGTTAGTCCTTAGCTTTGGCACCACAAATCATACCAAACATTTGCCTGGCTGATTTGCATTAAAAAAAACAAACAAACAAACACAGAAAAAAAGGTAATTTAATACCTTAAATGCTAGTGCTAAAACATTTTGTGGTATTTAAATATTTGTAGTATCTCAGCGTACATACAAAATCAAAAAGAAAGAAAAATTGTGCTGAAAACTAATTTGACAAACCATGGTGCAAGAGAACAAATGAGTCCTGACCCTGCACGCAGGTGATCCTGCCCTACTGACCCACTGTAGCTGCAGGGCATGTCCTCCTGCCCTGGCAGGGGCCAACTCAAGGGGACTCACTCCTGTCCCTCACACGCTAATAAGCTTAGCTTAATAGCAGAGACATTATACATAGGCTTTTCTGAAACCTGTTAGAGGTACACTCAGGAGGACTGCTGTGGGCTGTGTTTTAAAAATGTACTCACAACACCCAGACACAGCGACCACAGAATGCAGAGATTAGTCTTACCTCCAAAAGTGAAAACAATGGGTAGACGGAAAAGTATTTAATGTAATGCTGTGTGTTATGCTGAAAATCTGTAATCTGTTCTGTAATCCAGAAAAGACAAAGACATTCCCTAGAAGGTTGGCGTTAACGTCACGCACAGAGACTATGGTTTCCACGATGCACTCATGTCTGACTTAATTCCAGACTGCACACCATATGACTGAAGACTACATTGCCTGGCTGAGACACAACGCTGTTGGTTTTTTCACTTAAAAAAAAAAGTTTCCTCTTTGAGAGACAATCACCCCCCCCCCCCCCCCCAAAACAGGGCACCTTTCCTGACTAGCAGATTTTCCTTGGTAATAGCTGGCACAATTGTCATTTCTTTTTCTTAAAACCTATGTTGAAAACTTGAGATGTGATTGGTGGATGTGGAACAGCTTCCAGGATATGTGAGGGAGCTTGTAAGATGCAGGGTGTAGGTTTATTCCATACACATCTTAGGATTCAGCAGGCCAGATTTATCATCTAAATATTTATTTTCGTAAATATTAAGTGAAATTACTACATATTGATTAAAAGTATGTTGCATGATTGTATTTCATCTGAATTTTTTTTTCTCCTATATTTAGGTCTACTGCTGCTTTTAACCGTAGCAGCAGATGGTCAGTCATATTAAAGGTGGCCTAACAAACCCCCAGGCCAATAGCTTGTGCCCTAAAGCCTTAAGAAATGAATCTTTTTGTTTTCTGCCATCACAAACGTAAACGGCTCTGCAAGGTAAGCCACCCGAGAATCTGTCTCACGGTAGGAGCAATGCTGCTGATGCTCAGGTGGGCGGGGCTTACCGGATTAGGTCGAGGAGGGCGTCGGCCGAGCTCATGATTGGCTTGCCACTGTCCTCTGAGTCCTCCTTCTGAGCGGCTCCTCCCGGGTGGATGATGGACACCATGATGATGCCCACCACCACTGCCACAAATGTGGTCCACAGGTAGTACGAGATGGTCATGATGCCCAGCCGACTGGAACACTTGGCATCCAGAGCAGCCAGCCCTGACATCAAACTGCAGAAACAACAGAGAACACAGCCTCACTGACCGCACCAAACACGGCAGTGGCAAAAGTACAAATAGTAACATTTTCATGACCTTCTCCAGAGGAAACTCTAAGAAGAAACTTTACAATATAACAAACAATTCCCCAGAACAGCATTAGAAATTTTGTAAAACAAACAACATAAACAGCATGGAGAAATCAAAGGGGGGCGGCTGGGCAGCAAGAAGTGAAGAAGTGCCAAACGCCAGCACACTGTGAACAATGTTGACAGCAAAGCGCACAGCACCTAGCTACATGACAGACAGGATATTAGGGTTTTCCAAAAGATGATCTGATAATTCCCTTTGCTTTTCAGTTGTTTTTTTAACATTACTCTGTGGTGTTGTAAATAGTATTTTAATGCATTGTCGCAATAATATGACTGCATCAGTCTATTTACACTGTAAGTGTGGTCAGTCAGTCAAACATCAGTAGTGATGATTTGTGAGATTGTTTCATTTGTATTATTGTGTTTTAGTGGTAAATGTGGTGAGAGTAATAATGGCAATAGCAGAGATAATGCTTGTGTTCTGCCTCAAATATGATCTTTTAAAGAAAGTTTATAATTCTCAACATCATTATAATGCATCATCTAGTGGCAGTTCATCACAGTGCATAAAACAAAGGCAATTAGGATGTCAAGACAAAATATGAACAAAATACAGAATAATATTAAAGGTGCGCATACAAGCAAACATTAGAGCAGTCAAAATGTGTTGTTTTTAATGCAGAACAGGAGTTCTAATCTATCTAATGGTACCTAATGGTCAACATTTGAATCCTCAAATGTAACCAGTAATAGACTGCACCCTTTCAGAGATTCAGTCCCCAAGTTGGGAGCAAGCGTGGGAGGACATAGCTCACTGGGCTGGCTGGGGTTCCTTGGCTGGGAGGATGGAGAAAATGACATGATGGTCAGAATGACCTGTGACTCACACCTCCACCCTATAAAGATTCTTCCTAAAGCTTTGTTGCTGATGTGGAACAAGCTTGAGCATCCTCAGCTTGCTGTGAACTGTACTCACCGAGCTGTGACAAGACTTACGTCTCCATTTGATTTAATTATATTTCATTACCATCAGAGCTAATCCAAGGCTATTTTATTTTTAGTCATTACTTTTGATCTCTTATTACATTTTTTTTATTAATGTAAGATAACTACATAAGTGAGTTCTGGTTTGAAACCTCACTCAGTTTGAGCAGTCAGTCAAACTCTCAGGCTTTTTCTCTGAATTCATACAATGCCTTTCAAAATATATAGTACAAATAATGCACTGATTTATAAATAGCAAAACCTGAACAATATATAAATAACAAACTAGCTTGATGACATTATTTGCATTAATGATAAATACATGTTTAAATTATTTAAATAATGTTGCCTAAGTACGATATTTACTGCTTTACTGTAAGAATTAAGTAGAACATTGAAACAGAGGAAGACACTTTCCATCTGACAGATTAGACGGAATCTGTCAACAGCAGATTCCTCCACCCCCACATTCTCTGTTCTGGATTCTTCTCCTGGGGTTTCCGTGGCACCTACACTCGTGAGGACTGAGCTGATCGTCACAGCGGCCACATGTCCTCATCTCTGACACAGAGAGCCCCCTGGGTAATCCCTCACAGCCAGTTATGATGCAGCGACGGGATTTGGGATTCATTAAGAAAACGCCTGCTCCTTTCTTAATCTGGCTTCCGCCAATTCAGAGGCTTCAGCATATGGCCACTGCTGTCATAGCCAATCACTCAGCAGCAGTCAGTCACCACCGACTCAGGCACCAACCACCAATAAAACTCTCACCTGTCACATCTCCACCAGAGCAACAGAGAAGATGGCATTCCTCCAAGTTCAATATGAGAGAGCACAATAACTGGTTACCTTATCTGAAGACACAGCTTTTTCATGACAGCATATAGCAATTTTAACAAGGTCAACAGAAATTTATTATGCTATAGCAACCACCAGGTATTCATAATGCGATGGTGTTCATTGCTGATACAGATCCAAATTTCCGGTACTTTGTATTGGAGTAAAAGAGAGACTGCTTAAATCCTAAACTGGCTGGACTGCTCATGAATGCTCAGTTTTTCACTGAATTAAACCTTCTAAGATGCTATGGAAAGTAACATGTTCTGATTTGTTTTTTGCAAGTCCACAAATGACAGCCATGGTTTAGAATGTCCACACGTTTTGGGGTTCATTAAGTCTTGTACTTGAGGATGTGATGGCAGCAGGACCCTTTGAGCGAGGTGCCATGATGTTAGCATCAGAAAAATTAGTGAGAGATTGAATCGGGTAGTGTAGCAAACACACATGTATAAAACACAAAAAGTCTTCAATTATGTCCCTGAATGATTGTTTTACATTCCATGATCTTCATGGGTTAAACAAGTTACTCTAATTAAGAGTAGTTACTCTAAAAGAAAACAAAATAAATACAATTGTCCAATTCTGCAATATTGAAAAAAACTATAAAGGTTATTATGATGTATGTTCTCCATCTGAGTATTACTGATATATAAAAGAGTGTTCAAAAACACCAGAGACAGTTAAAAAATAACATTTCATTTGATAACAGCAGTAGATTCTTAAGGCAAAAAACTGACAGCAAGTAATGCTAAGACCACTCATTAATTGGTGTTAATCAAACAGCAGAGAAAATGATTAAATAAAATGTTTCCAAGCTCTGCTATTACTGTAGATACTTTACAGTGGTACTTTATGTACAAAAGGATATATTCTAATATTTATTCAATTTATTTCATAAACTGTGCAATTTCTCCTCATTAAAAAATTATGGCAAACTACAGAACTTTACATTAACATTTAAGTTTAGCAAGTGACAGATTCAATACAGACTCAATCTCCCAACTCATTGAGGATTCAGTCTGGCTCTTAAAAGTGCCTGTTACATCACATTGAAACAACTGCTCTCATATAAAAGAGGTTCTTTGGGTTAGAAAACATATGTTCGAGATCTAAAGAGTTCAATAAGAACACTTGTGAAAGATCCTCACTCAGCTCTTTTTGTATGAAATGAGGCTAAAAGATGTCAAATGTAACTCCATCACATAACACTGAATCACTGATGAAGCAAACGTTTCAGCCTAAGCTGACCTTAAAAAATGATGAATGCAGATCTTTTATGACACACACAACCCCAGCACTTCATTTAAGGAAATTCATTCCATTTTCAACTTCACACTTGAATAGATCTGCCGGCGGAAAACCATGAACCATGCAGACCAGCACTGTTTCCAATTATCAAAACATCAAACACCACCAAAACATGTATAATAGAGGTCATGTTATAGTCAATGTGCCTTTCAGTCATTTTAAACTGAAACAAATCTTACTGAGGTTTATTTTTTTTTCTAAACCACATCATATCTCTCAGGTTTTTTTTTGGTCTTTCATTAATATGATGCTGTGTGCCATGGTGTGTTTTAGTGGGAAATGTAATTCCATTTTAAACCAGGAGTAGGTCCTGGATATTAGTGCTGCATCTAAGCCTTTGCAAGCAGTGGTTGGTGCCCCACACTGGGAGGGAAACGTCCGGCATGCTGGGCTAGCTGGTTAAAATGCTGGCATGGTATTGCTTCCTAGCTGACCCTTTAAACCATCGGTAAGACTGCAAAACAGACAGCTGCAGAGAGGAAGTATCACACACAGATGAGAGCTGCTCTGCTGGAACATGATGAAAAGCCCAAGCCCAGACAGGAACCCACTTTGCACATGCTTCAGAATTACGCGACTCTATCAGATACTAATAAAATGAAAAAAAAAAATTTATGACTACTCACTTTCCTATCACTAATTTGAACCTTCTGAATGTGGAGAAAAAGACAACATTATCCAAAAAAATATGGTTTTGGTTGTATTTTTTGGATTGTGTGAAAAACTATAAAGTAATCTCTCTCTGATTCGAGGCACTTTTTAAAAATAGCACTCTGATTAAGTTTTCAACTTTTCAACTTTTCAAGCCCGATGTTCCTGCATGCAGAGTACTAAGTCACCAAAGTTCCTTCATTCCACTAAAAAAAACCTTTTTGATATGTTCACCCACCCAAAGCAATTTGACACACAAACAATATTTTTTTACATAATGGAAAAGTAATAAAATTTCATTCACAGTTTGCAGCAAATAAATTATTTTATTTATTGATTTATTTAATAATTTATTAATATAAGCATAGCTTTGACCCAAAGTAAAAAACAAGTGTTTTGTGTACTTGTATTTTTTGCAGTACAGGTATCTCAAATAGTACAAACGTGAACTGAAATATATAATTTAGAACTAAAATGTGGATTTGGATAAACACAAGTTTATTTACATATAAAAGGGTTTCATGAAACAGCCAGATAAGCAGAACAAGAACAACTAAGGGGGAGGCTTATTTGAAAAATTAAATCCAGGGGAAAGCATTCATTTGAATGTACTGTAAAAGTGTTCTCTATGGTACAATGTGGTTCACTAGGTCAAGCATTTCTCGCTGCTCTCAGTAATTCAAATGAAAGCACTGCTATAAATGGACTGTTCCTGCTTGAGGAAGAGGAGCTACAGCCAGTCTCACATTCAGCAGTTATACCCATCACAAGCAAACAATGGGGTACTGAAATTACAGATTGTGGGCAAGCAGTGAACAGGATTTTAACAGTGGCACATCTTTGCATGTGGAATTAGCATATAGACTCCTACAGAACCGTGACTGCTGAACAAGTGGCCATGGTTGCGTTGTTTTCCTGCTGTTCACGCAAGAAGTACCCACAGTAAAGTGTTAAGTAGTGAGGGGGTTCTAAAAGCCAGCTGAAGATGTGCACTTCCCTTTAAAAAAATGATATTATCAAAGGAGAGCATCACCTTTCTCCTCATGTATTAGTAATGGAGAGAAAGTGTGAAAAGATGTAAACACTCTGGCTTTCTTTTCAGTTCAGCACGTTCCATTTTTAAGGGTCTTACTTTGATCAATCAGGTCAGATCAACTCTTCACAGTTCTCAGTTCCTCTGTTCCTAAGCATCAAGATCGATGCAGCCACTGCTATTGTAACTTCAGAAGGCCGTATCATTCAGAATCTACGAGTGGGTGCTCTGACCAACAAAATCAAAGCACTCATTGGTCATATTGAGCTATTTCAGGTTCCTGGTCCCTCATCGCTGACTCAGGTCATCCTGTCAAATTATTCCTCCATGCATTGCTTACTCTGAGCTGCACATTGTTGCCAGAGTACATCACACTCTGTACTTCCAGTGAGCCTCTAACTCCTCAGTACTCACTGCACCCATGTTCCTGTCAGCTTTCTCACTCTCTTTCATTTGTCCTTTTCCATTTATTATTTATTAGACCTGCTCTCATATCCAAACCTTCTCTTTCCTTAACCCTTGCTCAGTCAACTGACTCAGACTGGATATATGGTCAATAGTCATATTGCCAAGTCATAAATTGAATATACTGCAGTTGTCAACTATTTAATTTAGCTCAATATGTCAAATCATTCAAAGAACTGAATTCATTATTTATCTTTTTTATTTTATTTAACCTTTATTTAACCAGAAAAAAACCTGTTGAGACCTGGCCAAGAGGACAGCAGAGAACATTTAAACAATTACATGACATTACATTAAAATTAAAACATTACAGCAATAAAATATGCAACAACATATCATCAATTAACTGATCCACTTCATGAAACATTTACACTCCTCCTACACAGCATTTTGAAGCACATATTTAAACTCACTGAGAGGCATTAACCGGTCCAAATGTAGAGTACTTTGTAGACTATTCCATGCCTCTGGCACACAATAAGAAAAAGCTGTCTTTGCCTAACTCTGTAACAGCATTTAACCACCTGACAGACCTTGTTAAATAACTTTAAACAGGCTGAACATGCTGAGAACTGTAAAAGCATAAACTGTTTATGCAAGATTATTGCTTGCTTTGAGACAGTTGATCTATTTATTTAAACTGTTGGTCCCCAGTTGATCATTTATTTATGTTGCCCTGAATGATAGAATCCGCATAAGCAGGGGTGTCCAACCAAGATACTGGATGGCTACATGGCGCGCTCGTTTTGCGTTGACTCAGGGCAGTTAATGCAATTTGCAAAGCTGCCTTGCCTGTATTTTGGGCTGAATTGATTGCTGATTTACAGGTGAAAAAAACCCCAACATACCCTGTGGCTCTCCAGGCCAAGGTTTGGCCATGCCCATGTAAAGTAATGTTATTGTTATGAGATATGTACCCATACTCACCCATACTCACGCCCTGTATTATTACAGTTCTTTTCAATACATTCAGCCGGTTCCACTGACAAAGACAAAATGTGCTCCCCACGCAGCAGGTCAATCGGATAAGTTTCAAACATTCTCCCACACAGTCTAAAACACTGTCTTCAGAAGAATGGTGTATCACAGATTAAGTGTACTACAAGCCCTATCATTATGCTCATAATTGATAAAAAACAAATAGCACCTGAGGAGGATAAAAACGAGGAGTTTCAGTTAGACAGCACTTTTTTCACTGCTGACCAGAACTACTAATAGCAATTGTGTCTCTGCTTCAGTATCTCATACTCTTTACTTCAGGTAAAAAAAAAAATATATTCGCAGGGCAAATATCTGAGCCATGCAAATGTTTCTTTACTTGCTATTCCCTGTTCACTTGTCCCCCTTCCCTTCTTACTCTCACTGTAGACACTCAATGAGGAATTGTTGAAATCAGTAGGCTGCTGGCTAGGACTATCACAATGATAGCCTGGTCAGGACTAGAAGATCGGTAGGGTAGATTGGAGCACTGCAGTTGCAAGATAAGTCTTGTTTCAGACACAGACGGCGGGTGTTGCGGTTTGATACTCCCTCACTTCTTGCATCATCAAATCCCAGCCACTGTGACCTCAATCCAAGCTGCCGTACACCAACAGACCCCATTTAGAAAAGCCATCAGGAAAAAAGAGAGTTATGAGCCAAAGCAACAAAATTGAAACACGCTGTTAGGTTTCAATACATGTGCTGTGGTAACATTAGCTTTATACACCAGTGCAGAACATGAGAGGGCTTTTCAAGATCACAAAGACACACAATTTACTAGACGTAAAGATGATGTACTTGTTTTTTTTTTGATATCCTTACTTTGCACAGGATTTTTATAGTTTGGGTTATGCATCACCACAAGAGATATTAATGTGAGCACAACAAAGGCTCTCAAAACAAATTTTTTTTTTTTACAACACTAATCTAAGGCCAGAATTATGCCTAACAATCATGCTAAAAGTGTATTGAATTCAAATATATAACTTGAAATTGAAAGTGATAACAGAATACAATGGAAAACAAGACCAAATTCAGTTTCAAGTAGTAAAACACCAACTCAAATGATGCAGTTACGCAAGAATAAAAGACGTTCAAAAGACAATTTGCAGGTAATGTTTAACTTCAACAAATACTAAAAAACCTGTAGTGGTTTTTCACTGGCTCAGTGATCTGCGACAGGGGAGAGGGGGGTTAGTGAATGTATGTACATCATTCATATCCAAAGAGTAGTCCTGCTGCACCTGCTCAGCCCTAAACCTGAGTGAGCTCAAACTAAAAAACGGGCTGGCTGATGATAAAACAGCCTCTCCTCAGATCATATCACTGAGCCACTTATCACCAATAACTGTCACAGCCTTTGATCATGTCAATGGGAAAAATAACCAGATCAATCCATGGGACTCTTTGTACAGGAACCTGTAAACACTCAGGATGTTCAACATGAGACATCAGTACACAGGGATGTCTGCTAACAGCTGCTTGTTATAAACTATGCCGTATTCAAGTCAATAGAGTGACCTCAAGGGGTATTCAGCTGAGCTCCTTTTGGACAAGAAGAGAATATTGATTTTTTGTACAGAACATCAAATCGCTCTTATTTTACATCATGCAGTTACCACAGACCTGCTCTTGGAAAGGTTTGATGCAACAGTGGAATTAAAGATTAACCAATGAAAAAAAAAACAGCCTAAGAATCATGACAATCAGACAAAAACTGTAATAACATGAAAGATGACAAGATTATACCAAAGGTAACCCAGTCACCTTGAAAGCACGACAAACAAAGACTGAGCCCCAAACAGCATATCTGGCCAGCAGAGCTACTGCAGGATTTTAGACAATAAACCCAATATGGGTCTATATTACGCATCGCTCAGTAGAGTGTCACTGTAAAAGGTACTCAGATCTGTAATTTAACAATAAATGGGATAATTTACATACTGGGAACAAATTGATATTTTTTGAGACAAAGGGTACAATTCCAGGACAATCCCAGAAAATACAGGATGGGGAAACCAAGTAAACACAAATGAAGTGTAGAATATGAATTATAAAAATGAATACATTCATTAAATGAAAGTAACTGCATGGGGGCTCTAAGGGAATGAGGGTATGCTTTAATGTATCACATTCAAAATCTGGAGACGTCTGTTACCAGTGACCTGACTCTGGCAAACACTGTATGAAGAATAATGCATGCTGTAAAAAAAAAAAAAAAACTCTATCATAAAGGCTTTATCATAATTGTGCTCACCTGAAATACTTAATCATAACAAAACTGAGCTTCTTAAGGATGCAAGTGAACTGGTATTTACAGATCATATTTGTTGCCAGATTGTTGGAACAACAACAGCACACTTAGAGTTAAGCAATGTTTTAGTGAAAGGTGGGTCACACAAATAATGAATGGGTGTGAGTGCACCCTTTACAGTGGTTAAATGAGTTTAGCAGGTAAATCCAACCTATCCATATTGTTTTAAGAATGAGGAAAATAAAAGGGGCAGAAAAACTGTTTTCTGAGTGAAAAATTGATTAACTAGTAAATTGTTTTACAAACCCTGGAGAACCCATGGATGTTAGCTGCTGATGCCGTGCAATGTCCCAGGGATTATTCTGTTTTTTTTTAACTCACATTTGACGGTTAACCTTATCTGCACCATAAAGGCAAGCAGCACAATACTTTTTAAACACTGCCACCATCATACTCATTATGCTTCTGAAAGCCTCTGCCTATCTCCTGCAGGTGTGTCAGATATATTCAGCGGTTAGAATTACATTATGTTTTCAATCAGAAATGTTCATCTAGAGGATGACTACAGAATCACTTATTTTTATTTTTATTATATCATTCAGAGGAAGCTGTGCTGATGTTGCTGACAGGGGCCCAGCTGGTCCCCAGTGCCTGCCCTCCATCCTGGGGTCAGAGGAGGCCATCCCTGCTCTGAAGGTCCACAGAGATTTATGGAGATTTGGCTGGGTACAGAATATTTAGGTATGGGGGATCAGATACCAGTTGCCAAATCACATGCAACTGGCAGCATCTTGCAGTTTTTCCTACTTGCTGTGATCATTTCATTTGCTGTCAGAGTAAAAATCTTCCACCAGCCTCTTTAATTGTCCCATCTTTAATTTAACATGTCCCATCAACAGAAAGCAAGCCCCACTCTGTCCATCACAATTTCCTTCTACATAAATCCTTCCCACTCACTCAGGTTGATTGGGCCATATGTGCAGAAAGTAGCTAATGACAGGGAAAGGGAAAACTGTTCCAACTATTCTCAAAAGGCTGTATTCATATACAGATATTCTCAAAACTGCACAGGAAAATATGGAAAAATGAAGGAATAATTTTTGTTTAGTCATTTGTTTTTAGAAACTCTAGACACTGTCACTCCTCTGTCTTTCTCCCTTTGTAAGTGCCATGTTTGCTGGCTTTATTCTGACAAGACAGGGATGTTGACCCCGCAAAATGTCTTGGCTGAAACGTCTTGTCTGTGCTGTCTGAACTCCTGTACATGTGAGGTATCTTGGCAGCAGAATTTTTGGGCCATCTGGAGCTTACAGCCCTGGACCTACAGAATATGTGCAAGAGCATTACAGTAATCCCCCTCCCCCTCCACCCCCCCTTCACATGGCGAAGAGGCGGCTGAATGGGAGGGCTCTCACTGCCGTTCACTCTTTCACTGTGCACTGCCAGGCCACAGGCCGGCAACAAGAAAGGGTATCATATATGTTTAACAAACATCATGAGAATTTATAACAAAACATGAGAATATATTATCAGCAAAAGGGGTGATCCTCTCAAAAATGTCTACTGTTTGTAATGAACAACAAATGGTTCTGCAGAACTGTACATTGTGTGCATTCCATAGAAGAAAAATGTACTTTACTGCAGCGAATCTAACGTTACCGAATGCAAATGCAAAGTTGATATTTAGTTTTTTCACTACCACACCATTTCCCAACTAAGTTAGTGCAGCTGAAAAACAGAAGTAGGAAGTTGACCTTCCTTTACAGAAGTTGGCTAAATAGCTTGATATATTTCTTCATAAGCCAGAACTGATTTCCTCTCCTTTGATTTGCACAGCTGTTTTAGTGAGCTCCTGCACAGTGTTCCATCAAGCAAACAACAAGTTTAGACTGATGAAACATTAATGCTCTTCCATGACGCTCAGAGTAATGGAAGACGGGGTGGGGGGGGGGGGTGGGGGGGCAGATGGTTGGGAAAGAATCAGTACACAATGTTATTGTTGACTATATTACATTAAACATGTATTATTGTTATTGGAATTGCTAAATAGATATGTGATTAGTTGGCACCATGCCTAGAGACTAGTATATTTAACAACCAGTGCAGGCAAACACACACACAGCTACAAAAAAAGCCACCCGCTTTTTAAAGGTAGCTTCACCAGCTGGAATGTAAATGGGGGAGTTCAATTTCTATTCCTAGCTGAGAGTGTGACCAGGTGAAATTATTTATATTCCACAGCAGCTCTAACACTATACTCAATATTAGAAATATAAATGTAATGTAGGGTTGTTGCAGAATATTAACTTCCTCCAATTTAAACTCTAACAGTTAGCATTACATTTCTGTATCACATCTATTTTTCCTGGCATTTTACACAACATTCATTTGCATTTCAAAACATGTCGGCAGACTTTCAAATGTCAGGATTAATAACTGCATGTGAATGTCATCCACTTGCAGAATGAATCTTCACATGCTGAACAATTTCTAACTATAAATAAAGAAAATGCTTAAAAGAACACCAAGAAAAACCATTCTAAAACAATTTTCAAATGCCGTTCCTAAGGTGTCTGTGGAGATTTTATTATGGTTATTTTCTGTCACTGAAATGTGAGGCTGGTATATGCAGCTTACATTTAAGAGTAATTTAGGGGACTGATCCGATACACAGCTGACAGCACTCAGCAAGTTTACTGAGATACTGCATCACGCCGTATGATCCACCTTTTCCAAAATCCAAAGATTTACTGTGTCACCACAGATGTTTGTGACCAGTGAACAAACTGCTCAAGCTGAAATATTGTTGGTGATAGGCAAATCTCTTTAAAACACTGGTCGAGGGATGCAGGGAATGGGTAAACAAACTGCATGCTTGATGTGAAGTTTCTCTTCACTCTCTCAGAGCATGCTGAGCATCACATAATGCTTAGCCTGAGGAAAACTGTTTTTTGCACACCAGAATCCCCACTGCAGGACCACAGCACCTTTGAAATGTGAAATCACAATCAGAGACAATGCAGTCACATGTGCATGGCCCTGCAGTAAACATTTAAACACACACCAAACTCTAGATCAAGATTTACTATGAAAACATGTATATGCAAAGACAACAACCACAGAATTTCTGAGAGGCATAATACCCTCAGCTTAGTGACCACTGCCCACCAATACTGCTGCCCAGATTATTAAAATGCTCCTCTCTCAAGTCATGTCTATACCAGTTTAATGCCTTTGTATTGGACTTCCACTGTTGAAACCATTGGTTTTTCCTCTCCAATATCCTGGGGTATTAACTTGCCATTTTATTCTGGCTTTATGTATAAGAGCAATAATGGCTATATGAGTGGGAGTTGAAAATCATGGCGATGATTCATTAAAGCTTTGGGTTTAACATGCGCATGTATTTTCCCTTCTGTTGCTTTCTGTTTTTGCAAACGCTCTCCATGTTCACAGCGATTCCAGGGATAGATACACTACTGCAAATTTGGCTCACCACAATCCATTTGCTCATGTTTCCAGCTAAGACGAGCTGCTGCATGGTGAGCGCCACATGCATTAAAAAAGCAAGCCCGTATATTTATGTATTTCTGTTCATACTGAAAACTGGGTCCTTATCACTATGCACTTTCTGTTAAGAAGGTAAGTATCATTAATGGGTTTCAGAGGAGGCTTTGTAAATGTACAACATGTGCAGTACAGGTGGCACACACCAAAATCACTCCCTGGCTCCCTGCAGCTGTTTACACACATGAACAAGAGGACGACAAAATGAAAAATTTAATATAAAAACATATTAAAACATACCAGAACAATTTAATTAATTAATTGTAATTAGCTCATGAAAAATGCCACTGCTATTTAAAATTGACATTTTCGACTTGAAAGCTACTGTACAGAGATGAGAGTGATGATGGGAATCCATTTTGGTTATAATCAGTGCTCAGAGGAAGCACACAGTGTATGACTCAAATGCCATGAATGGTTTGAGATTTTGAATTATAGCTGGCATGCAAACACAGAGATGACACCCAGCAATAAATTGACATGTCTAAAATTCTGCCTTTTCTGCATCTACGAAAATAATACCACATCCTCTGGTATTCATTACAATCCATGTTTAGTTCTTTTCATGTAAGGGTTATTAGTTTTATTTTATTAGCATTGCAGAGCTGAAATTCTATTCTAAAGACTTTCAATGCATCACAAAGCCGAGTTTGACTGCACCCATCTGCAGATTTTAATACTCTGGTTTCTATTTGGTGTGGACACCCTTCTTAAATAAAGTCAGAAATTATGAGACAAATGGTTGAATCCATCAAACAATGGGCAAATTAATTCCTGAATCTTTCAGATTATTCCAGTTTTAATCATGCGGAATACATTTTAAAATAAATGCCAAATATATATCTATACTTTTAATAATGCATATATAATCCAGGAGAACACGCAATGTTTGTGAAGTCAGAACTTTGGAAAAGTTGATTTGTACTGCACATATGTGGGCTGCAATGTGTGCAAGTTTTTTGCAAAGTGGAAAAGAATATTTTGTATTTATAATTTTTAGGATCAGAGGCAATGATTCAAGAGGCATGGCTGTTTTTTAAAGCCTGACGTTGATTAAAATACACAGAATGAGAAAATAAAAATCAAGGCTTCATTGGATTGTTATATTTTTTCCTGTAATCGGGTTTCTGAGTGTAACAGAGGGCAGATAGTATAAGAGCATGTGGGTTGGCTTCAATACCTACTGAGCCTTAATTAAATGTTTTCATTCCTTTCATTAACTAGATTTTGAAACCCTGTACAAATTCAACTTTAATATTTTCAGTAGACCAAACCTCATTCAAGTGAAATAAATTTCTAATGTGTATACAAAATGTACACACTTCACCAACAGATATTAAATCATATTTTTAAACTGACAACAGTCTGTAAAATGTACACTCTCCAAATGATGTTATGATTTATTTGGGCGTAATACATCATTACACACGAATGTGTACATTTTTTTAATTTGACACAAACACAGGAGGCTAATGTCTGGAATCTTTGCAGACAAGCCTCCCTTTCACATAAAAGCCAGACCATAATTTTTTTCTGTTCTTCAGCAAAGCGATCAGCTGCTGTGGCAGTGATTGCTGCCTGAATCAGAGTGTCCATGGTGGGATCAGTGCCCACACTGTTCCTCTCTGACAGGGGAAAGCCGTGTTAACTGCCATTCTGCGTTTACTTACTTCTAATTAATTCAGCCTTTACATGCCTGCTGGCCTCTAGCTGGGAACCTAACGTGAACTCCTGTACTTGTTTGACTGCGGAGTTATCTGGCAGGGAGAGGGAATGCTAACCCGGCCTTCTGTTCATCAACTGGGAATCGGCTCTTGCTCTGTCCTTTGGCAAAGGGATGTAAGTAGCTTATTCTGTAGAGTATCCTACTGTAATAATTCCATTGCATGGTTTTAATCTCCAGCCAGAGCTGAAGGCCTCTTCTCATTAAATTAATAAACTTGCGCATGAGGTTTATGACATTTCTGCTGCCTGAAAAAGCTGGAGAGTTAATTTGTTTGTCCCTTCTGAATTTCATTGTGGAATTTTATGTCAAATTGATGAAAGCCTTTTTCTCTTTTCTCCATATTTGGAATTTAAAATCAGAAATGTTAGCCAGTTGCAGAACTACAGTCATCCTCAGTCCCCGATCTGGGAGAGGAAGGACCAGCATACACATCCTCCAAAACCTGTTTACCCACTCTTCATTCCATCAGCTGAGCTATGCACCTCTGACACACTCTATAACAAGAACATTACGTCATTGCTGGCTTCACCCCTGTCTCTTAACACCTGTATATGATGGTGGCAGTGCTGGGTAATTTTTTGATAGTTAGATTCTGATCATTTTCACATTTTCTGTTTTACATTGGGTTAACTCCGTACCCACAGCGAATAATTCCAGTTTGCTGCAGTAGAAAATAACAGAGTAAAGCATTTCACCTGCACCTCATTTATTCACCGTGTGGCATGAAAGCCATAAAAAGTAACAGGCCAGAGATGCCACATCTGTCATAAAAATGGTATTTCGCATGTATCATATACATTTGGCGCAGAATAAATGGTTCATTGCCCCCTGTCCTCTGCAGTGTGCTGAATAGGTGCAGAAAACTGAGCAGGGAACACACTGAAGTCACTGACATTGAAATGTCAGGGACAAAAACCAAACAATACAATCTTGCTCCATCGACTGCTCATTGCACAAAAATAAAATACACCCAGTGTCATCTCCCTTCAGGGTCCTCACAAGTCATGTCCCATTCACTTAATTCTAACATTCCTGATAGATAAAAAACGACCTTGAGGGCTTGTTATAAAAGATCAAATACTGCCAAAGAGAGAAATAAATGATAAAAAATAAATAACTCTGGCTCTTTGCTATGCCTCCTCCCTGCCTGGGTAATGAGGACAATCAGTTACTTCAATGACCTGCATTAAAGAGCGGACAGATGTGATGTGATTGTGATGTGATTGTGATGTGATGTGATTTTGATTCTGATTGTGATTGTGATGTGATTGTCACATGATTGTGATGTGATTGTGATATGATGTGACGTGATTGTGATTGTGATATGAATGAGATGTGACGTGATTGTGATATATTTGTGATGTGATGTGATTGTGAGTTGGTATAAAAGCTGCCTACCTGGACACAACCAGCGGCAGAATGAGCATTTTCAACATCCTCATCAGCAGCTCTCCTGGGAACTGGAAGTATTTCACCTCCTGCAGACAAGAAGAAAGCAAGGCCAGCCTGTGAGAAATACATGCGTGGAATGTCCTATAGAAACAGAGTGCTCATCAAAGACTAAATAAAGTGAAGTGGTGAATCATTACACTGCAAACTGTGTGAAAGATGCATTTCATAGTTAAGCCAACATTATATGCAATATGCCGTAAGATTGCTGTAAAGCAGTGTTGCAGTTTTCATGATATATATGACATTTCTGACAAGATAATTTGTTTTTACAAATGATCAATTCAAAAATAATAGATGGTGTATAGTAGATAATAGTACCATTGCCTATAGAATCAGTACATGAACACTATGATCGGAGTACATAGTTCTGAATCACCCCACTTCACTTGACACATGCATACAATTTTTTCATTGAGACCTGATTTAATTAATTTGGTACTGATCCCCTTTCCGAATTAAAATCAACACATAAAATTAGTTAATTGCAATAAAAAGGTGGCATTGCTATGCTATGTATGTATGTGCTGCTAGCCTACTTGTATCTCTCTTCACCCACTGAATTGATAAATGACAGCAAAGGAATACTGACGACTGAAAATTAAACTGTTTCTTAATCATAAACCATTTATTTGACCCAAAGTTTTGAGCTGAATCTGCAAAGACTTCACTTTAAATCCGGTTATGCCTATCACTGCAAAGTTGGAGAGTGAGCCGTGAGTTTGGCATGAGCCAAGGTCCTGATCCCCTATAAGAGGGCCATCTACCCAGCACACCATTGGAGGGGCCAGGCTACTAGGTGCAGCAGCTACAGCACCCATGCTGCTATATGGGAAGAGGTGTAGCAGTGTGGCAGTGTGGCAGTGTGGCAGTGTGGCAGTGCACATGGGAAGCATCCAGATGTGGCCAGGGCCTATTCTGATTAACACTTCTCCTAAACTGATTGACCACATACTGTGATATATTTTCTTGGGGGGGGGGGCTTCTTTTAAACACTGAACTCCTACATCACCATTTTCTGCTTCTGTTGTATGACTACATTCTAAAATAAGGAAGTATATTTGGCTGGAGGGGGGTCTTTAATCCTTGTTTCTATTATCAGAAATACATCATACCTCAAGCCTCTAAGCTTTTCAACAGGCTCACACATCCAGATCCTCAACACTGACAGCTCTGGACATTCTGCATAGCATTATTTTAAGCTAAATAAAGCTCCTCCCCAGCCAAAATGTATTTAAATTAGCAGGTGAATTAGCAGTGTATAATAACAGTGTGCATGCATGTTTTTATGCACAACACTGTGGTTCCTCTGATAGAGAAAGGATAAAAAGAATTTAGCAAGAGAGAGAGGGACGAGTGAGAGAAAGTGAGAGATGTGTTCAGGACAGCGAGAGAGATTGGATGAGGGAGAAGAGGATGGGTGTAGGAGAGTAGAGAGATGATGATAACTGCTAAAGAGCTTTTCTGTTCTGCATTAGGGAGGCAGAGCTTAGCTTGCTGTTTTAGAGCAGGATCAGAGCTGCCAAATGGCTGGTGGCAGAGGGAGGCACGAGCCGAGGCTGCAGCTGGCATGGGACTCTGGCAGCCTCCGCCAAACCGCAGTTACGTGGGCATCCTGCAGTCCATTTCCCTTATCAGAACCACTGCTGCTGGGCATAAAGACCCAGAGTAAACAGGTTCAATATGCCATGACAAATATTTCAAAAGGTTCAATACGCAGTTCAATGATAAAAGTATTTGCCCCCTGTATGATTTTCTTTTGTTTCATATATCTGACAATGAATTGTATCTGATATTTAATAAAATCATAACATTAGATAAAAGGGACCCTGAATGATCAAATTACACAAAAGCTTGCTTCTCATTTCATAAGTGTTAAAGTTATATATATGTTAAAGTTATGTAAGAGCACCACAGAATAATTTTGGCCCATTCCTGCAACTATTTCTTCATCTCAGAGACATTTGAGCATTTTTGTGCATGAACTGGTAATCTGAAGTCCTGTGGCAGTTTAGGATCTTCCAAACACTCTGATATCGACTCGCTTGCCTGTTTTGGATCATCGTCTTGCTGCATAGCACTGCTGCACTTCAGCTCTCTCCAGCTTCAGCTGACTCAAACAAGCACTTTTGGAAAACCTCTGATTAACAAAATGTCTATTGATTGTGTGTGCTGACAAATGCCCTCTGATTTTAAAGGTGAAAATTGATCAGATTTATACTTGGCAGTGCTGGCCCAAATCAGACCTGTTTTTTCCTAACTGGTTGGCCTTTGTTATTTCTTTAATTAGGGAGGGGAACTTAAAAGATTACATTTTGAACCAGGTTGAGGATGTAACTTACTTTCTCATTCTATACAATATCACAACACAAAAATATATGATCAAATTCCCTGCGACAATAAGTAAAAGTTCAGAAAATATTTTCACACACTGTAAAATGATTTATAAGTCTTTCAATATGGCTGGGTTCATTTTAGCTACATACTTTCAACATGTCTGGCATATATCATAAAGAGTGTCGTTAGTCTTTCATTCATAAGTCCAAACTTGGAATACTGAAGTGGTAATTCATGGGTCACAATGGCAACCTGACAAATAAGAGGATATGGTTTATATTCATTGTTAGATGACTGTTTAAAGCTTTGAATACTTGATTTTCACCTTCAGAATGCAAATGACAAATAAAGAGCAAATATTCCCACATCCTTTTGGATACACAGGAGAGTACTGATATCCACACTAACAGGACAGGGGCAGGACTTTTCTTTCCTAGCCAATCAAAGTAGCTGCAGTACATCTTAGCATTGCATGATGTGGGGAGTCATTGGTGTTGGCGAAGCAATCACAACTGCACAGAGGACCATGGTCACTCCCTGCCCTGACCCTGAAACAGTACCACATGGGAAGCATTACAGCTGAAAAATTATAATCAAGAAGTGTCCCTGTTTATTGGAGTGATTACCCCAACCCTCTTAGCAATGGTCTCCAATGAAACCAGGAGACAGTACAGAAAGGCAAGTCAAGTCTTCAAAATACAGCCACCCAATGACTTTACACACACACACACATGCAAACACATTCATTTCCTCAAACACACAACACACAGACACACGCACACACACACAAACAAACACACTCATTTACTCAAACACACACACACACTCATTTACTCACACACACACACACACACACACACACACATTTACTCACACACACACACAGCTGAGCCGACAGCAGAGATTCTGGGCCGATTAGCAGATGTGACGGAAGCAGTGCTGCAGCCAATGATGGGCCGTTTAGCATTTAGCTCCAAACGGTGCACCAGCCTCCCGTTTGCCAGTGGCAGCTTGCAGAACGAAGCTGATCTAATCCGTCTGTCTGTGCTCAACCCTGCGCTGGCCAGGTTACATTTACCCCCAAACTGTCGTACTCGTAGCTCCCACGGCCACAAGCACATGCCAGGTGGGAGAAGTCAGTCCTCATCAAAGAAGACTCTTTGCTGTGCTTTCTCCCTTTGATGTCAGAACCACTCAATTCTTACTTTTTATAACTGTGCCCCTTACAGTCTTTGATTTCTCATGGATGAATTTTATTAATCACAGAAACAGCAAATGCATGATTCTTAGCTTCAGATGCCATTTGTCAGCACTGGATGACCTGTCCCCCAATAAGGATCACAATGACACTATTTTTAAGAAGAGGAGGTTATTAAGTTCTCCATATCTGCTGTTCGCGGATCATGAGAATCATTTGCTGCACTGTGTGATTTAAGTGTTGCTCAGGTAACAGGTAAATTAGTGGATATGTGATGCTGTGATTACAGAACCTCCCTGGAGGTTGATTTGAATCCAATTGGATCACAGTTGTTGTTGATAAATAAGGTGCTTAACCTGAACTGTAGCTGCAGTTATGATACTGCAACTGTGCAAATGCAAAAACACAACACATGCACTCACATGTACATACATATGTACGTACTGTTATCTTAATTAGCGAAAATCAGCTACTCTTCCAGAGTGTAAATGAAGCAGCATGACAGTGAGTCACGATTATAGCTGCTGCCGTACAAGGTTCCGTGTGGCTGTAACATGACAGCAGTGTGCCAGCATCATTAATCCAGGATTTGGACACTCCCTAAAGCCAAAACCAAGCACCTTAACTCTGTGGATAAGATCTTAAAGTAAGCTGAAAGACATGACTTTTGGTAGCAGTCATCCTACAGTCATCTCCACCATGTCACCCGGTCACACAGTAAACTGTGTCCTGGTGAGACCTCTTGCCTTACAAAACTTCTGAGTAAACTGTGGCCCAAGAAGACTTCATTGTAAATACACTGCAAGATGAAGTATACTAAATATACTGAAATTTACTCTGTGATATCATTTGCAGAATATAGTACGACCTGTTTCAGCACAAATGCAATGGCCGTATCACTAAACCATTGCCATGCATCAAAGTAAAAATTGTAAAAAAAAAAAACTGGTCTGTAAGGGTCAAATGGTGCATGAAAGCTCTTTTCTTTTCATATTGATTTATGAGAGTGAATGATCTTCAGCCAAGATGAACCACCTTGTGGAAAAACCACAATAAAGGATGTTTCGAGTAACTGCTGTAAAGCTGTGGAACTCACTTGACTTTATCCCTGTTGACCACAGCCTTATGTGGATGGTAAGCCATATAGAGGGACACAACCTAAGCCATTAAAACTGGTCATTCAAGTCCATCAATAACACTACATGCACTTCACTACATTCCTGTCTTTAACTTGACTGTTTGTCCTTGACAAAGACTCTAAATGCATTCCCATTTTCAGCTCTTATATGGAAAATACAAATGCTATCGGTATTGCACTTTAGGACACTAAAATGTAGTGCATTTCAAAATACAGCAAATGTAGAGCATTCAAAATGTAGTGCAATTCTTACCAAAGAAGCAAAATGTATGGCGAATCATTTAACTGTTAAAACTCCATATTAAATAACAATGTTTCCGTGAAGTAGATATTAAATAGAGATCTGTAGTTAATAATTTATTGGTCATACTTGTTAACCATATACACTATCATAATAAAATGAAAAAAAAAACACTTTTGCTGCTGAAGTTAGTCTTACACAGTGAAATTATTAAATAAAGCTAACTATTATCAAAGTGTAAGCATTGGGTCAACAGTTTTTATGGTCTAAGTGATCATATACAGTCACAGCACTAACTGTTGCAAGGAAGTGGTTCAGTGTTCTTCTGGTTTTGGGCCAGGGAGTGGAGCCACATGCCTTTGTAAGGAGGGCAGAGGGAATCAACTGACACACAGAACATCTGGGGTCATGCCAAGCCAGCACCATGCCTGTGCAGCGCCAGTCTCATGGCTGCAGAAGCGCCAAACCTGGCAAGCACAGAGCTTGAGTAACAGCCAAACACTCTCTCCCCAACATCCTCCCAATATCCACAATGAAAAATAGCACTTAAAACCACAACCATCTTATGTATTTCTGATACGTACAAAACATATACTTTTATGCACAGGGACAATGCAATGCACAGAGTATTATATAAAAGTCTGGAGACTGTTTGTGAACCCAATATTAGCGGTTTCATTTTTAATTTTTCAGTCCATTTGAATGTTTTTAACTGAAAATCGAGTCTCTACCCAATGGTGTCAAAATGGCCTTCATAAACAGACAGTAATTCTAAGCACCTACAAACCAACAGCACTGTGTGGACTGTTTTAATTTCTTTTGTGAAGGTTTAGGAAGCCACTTGTTCAGATGCCATAATCACCACCGGGTATCAAAAGGCCACAGCTTTAAAACACCATTAATTATTTTTTGTGAAAATCATGTTTCTTTTGGTTACTCTTGGTTTTGCTGTAGGTTTCCTAGTAGAGGTGAAGTCCTCCAGGACTCATGCTCTACGCATTATTCCCCCTAACATGGCTGCATTGGGAGAAGAACGGCTGTTTTGACGGATATCTCCATGTGCTCCATCCAGCGATTAAAAGGGAGGCTACGACTGTGTCAACAGCAGGCAGCTGATCCCTGAGATAAGAGAAGCCTAATACCTCTCCCCAGCAAACATGACACCCTTTGCTCCACTGCCATCTCTCCATCCAGCTCAGCGCCATGAAAGCGAGACACAGGTGGGTGCTGGGGAGAAGGGGGGAACATCACCTGGAATTTGCCCAAGGGGGTACTGTCACTGGGATGGAGGGTTGGAGGGTGGGGTTCGGGGTGGGGGTGGTGATGCGCAGACTGACCTGCTCTGAAAGGTGCCTCGCCCGGAGAAAGAATCCCAGCAGGCAGCCGATGATGACGGCCAGCACCGAGAGGATGAGGAGTCCGTTCTGCTTGCACACATTCTTCACCCGCACCCACACCGCATCCAAAGCCACAGCCATCGCAAATCCCCAGCCTGGCCACAGTCACAACCCCATATATCAGACAGCACAGTCCAAGCGGAGGCAGCAGAGAGACCAGAGAAATGAAAAATCAGAGAGAGAGAGAAAGCAGTAAAAAAAAACACATAGGCCTGCACCCAATAAAAAAAAAGGCAGTCCGAGAGTCCCCACTACGTAAAGCACTTTGCGGGTTTTGGAACCAATCGGATCTCCGTGCCTGCATGGGGAACTAAGATCACTGCACTTTCCAGGCATACTCTCATGCGCCACCCACCCTGGCTTAGGCCACGCCCAGCTTGGCAGCCTGGCCAATGGGGGGCTTGCGACAGCTGGTGGTATTGTCCTCGGGGTTAATGCCACCAATCCTATTAGGAGGCACTGTATTACGGGGATCTGCGGCAGGATTATGGACCTCTGAACAATTGGACAGGAGGAACGCTTCCAAACCACAGAGAGGAAATTGCAGGGCAGCATGGGGGAAGAATGTCAGCCCATTAAATTAATTTAATGAGTCCATGAGCCCAAGCATTGGGCAGCAAAACAAAAATTAAAAATAAAATAAAAAACCCAGCAGGTACGTAAGTGACACGGGCTCACTGCCTTGACCTGACACAGTGCGACTTAATCAACGGCGCACAGTGAGGGAACAGACACTGCCATGGCCTCGGCTGTTTCTCTGTTTTTAACTGGTCAACAGACTCAGGGCTCAGGGACGGTCAGATCGCAACAATTCAATCCTGCATTCAAAATATTAACAAAGGCTTGTAAACATCCTGGATCATAACCTTTGGATGTATTATTTGTCAATTTATTAGGCTGACACATGGTATTATAGTCACACAATTTTAGTTTTAGCCTGTGCTTATTATTTGTGCTGTGCACTTAATGGTTGTATGTACGGCCCTCTCTGTAGTTTTGGGACCTGAGGTGGCATTCAGAGATACAGTCTAATTTTAATCAGAGCTGCCCGCAGCACAGCCTAATACTGAATCACAGCTATGATTGTGTGTGTATATGGATGTGAGCAGGTGCATGTGAGTGTGTGTATTTGGATGTTGTGGGGTGGACAGGAAGGCAGCGAGCATCCAGTGTTGTCTGAGCGTTGTTATTACTGTAGGGTCACTGTGTGGATTATAAGTGTTTTCCTTGTATCTCCTGGTCAGCTCAATAATCAAACGGCTCAGCTGGGGGACTGTGGCTTTGCACTGATCTCACTGTATACCAAGACACAGATTAGATAACTGCACAGCAACACAAGACTTCCTACAATGGGTTATGGGAACCTTTAAATTGTGAAAATTATATTAAACTGAGGGGTAAAGTTAACAAGATATGTTGATGAAGTAAATCTGTGTGACACCTGCCTCCTCCTCTCTGCATGGCCATCTGCTGTGCCCTGTGGAGTGTCTTCTGCATGACAGCTGTGTTGGATCACCACTGGCCTGTGCTTTAGAGATCCCAGCATCCTGTGTGTCACCTGCACACCAGACAGACAGAACCTCACTGCACTTAACATCACACACCTTCATGCTGCTTCCTGATCAGCCCAGAGAGCTGCTGATTTGGGGTCCAGATAAACTCATGGTTTGGGGACGCTATCCTGATATTTATATATAAGAGGTTAAAATATTATAACACAGAAATATACATATGGCCATATGAAAATGATCAATCGGTATTCATTTCGTGGTCAATTTTTAGTTGATATAGATGTGATATGTTACAGCAGATGTCAACACAGAAGAAATGTAATAACACCAGGCTTGCATGACTGTAACATGAATTAAGGTCTTACTAAAAGTGTTTGATGCTCATTGAATCCCCCTCTTTCCTACCTGCCCAGTTATTTTCAGACATCTTGACTGTTTGATAAGCTACAGTATGCCCCTGTGCTTCAGTTTTCCAAAACCACAGACCCCTGTTTATATTGCATGATGTTCTTGTCATAGGTGCTGAATGAGCAAGTGACAGCAAATTGAGTGTTTTAAAAGACAATCAATAGTTATTTAGTGGCTTTCAATAAAATAATAAAAGCCAGGGCAATAAAGTCACCACAGAAATTGTTTCACTGAGTCAATAGCTCTTGAAGACTTTCTTCTGCTCTAAATGCTGAACCACTGGTCTTGAACCAGTTCATTTAAAAAATGAATGACTTTTAGTAACTCACCCTGTAATTTTAGATTTCTTCTTTCTCTCTCCTGTTTTTAATAACTGCCATTTCATTATCGTTACTGTTACCATAAATACAAAATATGCCATTTAATATCTTTTCACAGTTTTTACAACCAATTGGGCGACGTGGACAGACAATGTCATGTTCAGACTCATTCAGCTAACTGGTCGCCACACCCACTGAAATGTGACATAGTTACGTGTCACATTCAAACCACTGTGGACAAAACAATTCAAATGACATTAAGATCAAGTCAAGGTTTTCCTTCTAAAGCTTCTGCCTGCTCTAATTACACTACAATTACACTGCATAATCCCCCCCATCGGCTCCCCAGCTGAATGTACTGCAGAATGAGCAGGGACATTTCTGGAGTAATCCACCATGGGCAGTTACTGTGGAGAGCGTAGTGAGGACTGAGGAGAGCCTGAGGTATTCTTACCCCGGTTTGTTAAATGCGTTTTTGTGCACTGGATTGGTATGTAGGTACATGTACACAGAGACACAGAGCAGACATTAACATTATTAATGAATGAGACATGCTGGTCTCTGTGGGCCTGTCTAATCCCCACATAATCCCAGCCAGATGAATCCTGAGAGAGGGAAATATTGGCAAAAGATGGGGATTATTTATGGATGTGGGGACTGGGGTTGGTGGCACTATCAGGCAAGACAAACACACACACACACACACACACACACACACACACACACACACACACACACACACACACACACACACACACACACACACACACACACACACACGCACAACCCTTGTATTAACATTGTTACTTATTGTTGTGCATCTCCTCTCTCCCACATGTCCATATGCACACACACACAGAAACATGCATGCATCAGAGAATGAAATAATTTACTAAAGGTGTGTTCAAAGACACATGCAAAACTATTACCACAAGAAATTTGAGCACTGATAGTTGTACAGTGAGTGTCACACAATAGAGATCGAACATTGAGTCCAGTCTGCCTCAGGTGAAATCACAGACATACAGCAACCATTCATGACACAGCTAAACATCTTAACTTTGAGTTTGCTACAGACAGAAGGAGAATGTGAAAAGCTCTTGAATTCCCTTTGTGTATATGAATTACCAAAGAGAAAAAGCAAAGAGAATGTGCATCTCAGGAGCTCCACACAATGTCCTCACTGTTTACTGCTGAAGAGAAAAACCAATGGTTCATATTAAACAAAAATTAATTCTGTAAGCTCACACTGGGCGACTGTACATTGAATTTGCTGTCTTTTATTTAATCTTTTAAATATTATTTTTGAGATCATATTTTTATTGGAGGGTTAAACAACTCACTGCAATGAGGTTTCTTGTGTTTATATCAGACATCCAAAGTGCAATAGGAGCCAGCGGCTGCCATTTATCTGCCCTCTCAGTGTTCATTAATGGAAAGTGTCCATCTCACAGCATATGAATGAGCTGTGCAGTAATGCTGAGGAAATGAGCTGGATCTGTGATTTTCCCGCACATTTTAATTGCATTCACAGATTGCAACAGAGACAGGGATATTAAGGGTGTGGATTAGTGCTGCAGAGGCCGTCATGCTGTTTAAGGCAGCAGCTGTCTTCTTGCGCCACACAGGGGAAGGGGGTGTTACTACTGCTACCTTCAGAACCCCACAGGGGTTGTCCTGGGGCCATTTTTGGGTCTGATGTTTCAAGCAGAATTACTCACTTAGTGGCATTCGCCATCTCAGGGTCGTGCAACTTGTGGTCAGCGCAGGATGGATAACGTGCTACACGGGCCTGTCTGAGGATGAACCTCATCCAATCAGCAGCAAGCATCTTCATTTCCTTTTCATTTCCATCTGTGATCCTGTGGTTACTTCTGTTATGTATCACATGGTCTGTTGATTAAGCGTATCCAGCAAAATGACTTAAATGTAATGTATTAAGGGAATAAAAGATATGACACCACACCAAACTTTGCAGGAGTTGTACCAGTTCATGACAAGGAGGGTAACCTGCTTTCCCCATTTCAATGTGCCAACACATCATTCTATTTGAGAACAGTCTGCCCTGGACACGGTGTTGGCAGATGTTCTCGTATTTGTTTTCTTCTTCTGCACATCACCACTTCCTCCATCAATTAACTGAACTCAGCAGCTACACCACTCACTGCTCACCAATATAACCTTCTCAGTGGACACCTATCAAATCTATTAAAATATTAATACGACAACTGGCATCGCATTGTTATTAGATGATTGTTGTGCTGCCGACTGAATAATCGCTCCATTGATAGTACACAGCTGATGGTGAATTATCCTGGAATTATGATCTAGCCAAGGAAAACAGGAGAGAGATCTAACTGTATGGCCAACCATCATTGCTGCTTTTATAAATAACCCTTTAACCAATTCAGACTCAACCAAAAACCGAGAGCATAATCTGTCTGAAATCTCATTTTGTACAGGCATTTTATGATGCGTACTACAGAATATAGCTGGTTGGATTCTGTTAACAGGACAAAGGGACATTAGTGGGAAGTGGTAATTTTTAACTTGTGAGGACCTTTGAATAGTTACAGTCAACATGGATAACGCACTCATATATGGGAATATGAAGGTTATAGGCCAATCCTAAACATTAACTACATTGTTTTACAACTTAAACTACATATATCTGTTTAACAAATTCAAACTACCTTTCAGACTAAAGGACATTGAAAGAGGATAGCACAGGAATGCTTGAATAAAATCACACTATGTTTCAGTATTGCTACAGGTCTCTAAAAAAAAGCAAACTTAAAATTCCATGTTTAGGAAACAAAACATTCATTTGGTCACTAAACCAAACAAACATGTATATTTTCTGGTTTGCTGGAAGTGTACTGCTCTGGTGATTACATTACATTACTGTCATTTAGCTGGTGATCTGAGGCTCAACAATGTGGGGTTAAATGGTGTTCTTGCTGTGGCTGGACTGGGATTTGAACCACCAACCTCAGGGGTCCCAGTCATTTACCTTAGCTGGCTACTTGATCTGAGGCTAACAAAAACAAAAGAAGAATTTATTAGCCTGAGCTGCTCACAGTCTCAGCAACAACATTCAAAAGCAGGTATAGAATAGCACTTTTTGTTTGGATGACTTTTGCACACAGCAACAGTTTCATTGTTTAAAAAGAAAAGCCAGACAACTAAAGATAAGTTTTACAAACCTTTCAATGAAAGGTGCTTTTCTGAAGAAAAAAAAAAACAATTGTTGCTTTATATTCAAGCTCTAGACCATGCAGTTGTTGTAGTGCAAAGACCACACACTGTTTTCTCTGCGTCTACCTCCATCAGAGAAAACTGAGAGATCATGCATGAAAGACAGACTTTTTGTATCATAAACCACAACCGTTACTCACTGATCACTGAATTCAGGTGTAGCATAAGCAGGATAAGTAAGAGACATAACACAGACAGTTTCCTACTCTGCAGTGGTATAAAATCCAATCCCTTTAATGCCATAGCAGAACATTTTAAACCAACACCTAAGAAGCTACAATGAGTTCAATAGTAAACAGCTTTAAGAATGTAAAATTATGGATTTGTGATATGTGAGTATTACTTTTTTCATATACTTTGTTTTTGCATTCTGTTTTGCATGTTTTGATTTGCATCTATGAATCTATAATTCAGCTTTAGAAGGAAGCGTTAGGGTTCATAAAACATCCACATTTATTTCGAGTAAATGTTTCCAGTTTCGAGTGTGTTTCCAGGAAATTTGCTGGTGATGGACAAAAATAGCATGCCTGAAATTCATAGATCTGGCTAAAAGCATGAGATGTCACTTCATCTTCATTTTAGGCACTGCACTGCAAAACTCAGAGCATTAAAATCACAGGTCTGGATTTATGTTTCTAAGGACCAGGTATCCTCTCTAATCACTGTGGCATGGCTGATGTGTCATAGCTACAACTTTCCCTTGGCCCTGTTGCTAAGGGATAAGCTTTATTTAAAGTTCTGTACTAAAGAAGCCGACCCACTGCATCTCATATCTCACAGCTAATCCTGAAAAAAACTGAAAAATTGCTTGAATGAAACCATTTGTTCTGAGGAACATACAGAGAAAAAAACCACCCACTCAGCAGCAAAAAATGTAATGAATTTGTTCAGGCCCTTCATATGCATGTGGACTAAAAACTGAATTATACATGCGGTATAAACAGACAGGGTTTTGGATCTACACTTGGCATGGTTTGTAGCAAGACAGGTTTATCAAGACTGCATTCTGTGCAGAAAGACACCACCTTGCTTAATGTTCATTTGTTAAGTTTAAATGAAGTCACCAAAATATTCAATAGAAAAATAAGATTAACAGGAAAATACAGTTAACATCAGAATGAGATTTATGAACAGCGCCACCTGGTGGTGCAGTGCACAAAGGACAGCCAGTCCATGGCTGAAGCAACTACTGTACTCTGTATCACTGTGTCCACTTTCTTTCCACAGAGACACCACAGCAGAGATCAGAAACCCAGTTTTGACTTTTAGCAGTCTCATCTCCTTCTCCTTCAAGATTATGACTCATTGTTTCAGCTAATTTTTTCCCTCATTCCATATTTTCTTCCAAATTTGGATAGCTTAGTCATAAGGTCCCCACTTAGTTTGGGTTTGCAGACAAGTGCACGTGGCCCTTGAAATGCTATGGCAACCAAACCATGCTACTGCCGCAAGAGGTCTCAGGAATAGATTGCATCAAACAGCCCAAAGTTTCTCTCATCAAACCACTTTTATTCTACTAAATTACATTGAATTGAAATTTGAACAATTCCAAAGGTGTTTGTGACATAGTGGCATAAATTGTCTGAGATAAAATATTTTGTTCTGCACATTCAATATCCAATCTTCTGAAAACTGTTAAAATACCATTGCTTTAGAACCATATTTTTTCCCACAGACACCAGCATGCTTCTACCTGAAGATCAACATCAATTTTCTTTGGAACAAATGACAAAATTACTCAACTGGATTGAAGTCACTGTGCTCCTTCATAGTATCTCTATCCTTATTGAAGTTTACATTGATCTGAACAGCCTGGAAATTCTGCAGCTTTCATTTATGTCCAATAAAGTTCCAATCAGGTGGAAATCAGAATTTAGGTTCCTGGAGAAGTTCAAATAAATGAAGTAATTATAGGCAAGGCTTAGTCTTAGCGATTTATCTTGAGGTTACACAAATACATACACATGACTATTAATAATCGCCACTCTTTTGTGAAATTATTTTAGCTAAGCATGGAAGGTGAAAAAGAATAGCTATATGGAGGTAATTTACCTACTTGAATGAGAAAAATTATGAAAAAACAAACAAGAATTCAGGTGATTTGGTCTCCTTGTTTACTTTTTATTTTTACTGTGATCTCTGTGTACTTATGAATTTTTGTGCACTTATTTTCACAATGTAAAGTTTAGTGGAAAAAAACCTTTTTCTATGCCCGATCTCACAAAACCCCTGTGCTATCTTATGAGTCACAAGAACATCCAGGTGTATGAAATGACCATACATGACATCCAGAAAAATCCAATAATAATATACATATGGAACTTAATACTTAACTGAATTTAATATTGGTCAGTTGTGGTCATATTAGTCAGTAAAACCATGAAACATGGTCCTGTAAAAATAACCCTGGATGTTGACTATTTCCAGCCAGCGATTGAACTCTGTTAGACACTGACACAGATGGATGAGCCCTACTGCAGTGAGCAGCACTGCACAAGCAGAAAACAAGAGTGCAGTCATACCTCTGTCAAACCTGCAGCCCACCATACGACCAATCAACAGCCTGCTTAATGTTTACATTCCAAGGTGGATCCTCAAATTGCAATTCCATCTTGCATTTCTGTAACTGTAGAGTATATGTCAGCAAAGTGATGTTCAAACAACTGACTTTTACAGCTACATATCCAAAAGTATATACACTTGAGCCAATATATTTCAACCAACTACAATGTGAATTCAAATTCTGAGTTGACGCACTCCTTTTCTTAACATTTTTTTTTAATTTATTTCAAAAAGTGCTTGAAACTTATTTGTCACATTTGGGCAACTCTAAAATCCCTGACAGGAAAAAGCAAAGCAAAAATGTAACAGATAAGACATGAAATGAAATGGGGGGGAAAAGAGAAATGCAATTATACATTAAAAAGCAGGGAATTCATCAACAAGAGTGACACTAAAAAAATAAATATTCATAAACCATTCTTGAACTTTGCTTGTTTGAAAACAGAGATCGACTGAAGTTAAAATATAATGAAAGATTTCTGAAACTATTGAAGATGAAAGCCACAACAAACCTCAAAGCGAAGCTAAGTTAAGAGTTCTTTCAGGCACAGAGTGCCCCACAGACTGTAAAATAGAAAAGCAAAGTCCATTTATTGGACAAATAATGTGTAATGTGATGGGAACAGTCTCCGATAATGACTTATAGAGCTCAAAACATTCCCGAACACTTAGAAGGTCAGGGTGAAGTAGAGTCATGGATGAATTTTTATAACCTATGACTCTGGGATAAACATTCCCAGCACATTCCCAGCACAAACATTCCCAGCACATTCCCAGCACAAACATTCCCAGCACATTCCCAGCACAAACATTCCCAGCACATTGAGTCCCCTGGGGGGCTCTTACCTGATATCTTGAAGTCCCAAGGATCACTTACAGATTCAATCATTATCCAGCTGTTACTTTAATTTAAACATATATCAGAGAAGTATGTATTTACAATTATAATTAACTCTGACAAATGGGGTTGCTTATCATCAACTAGCCATGCCAACATAAACCCATTTTGATTTGCTTACTGCTGGGTGCACTGTGCTTCCCCCTCATCTCCACCCATGATTAAATCCATAAAAAATTATATAGCCTGATGATATCAATTTCTATGACTCGGGCAACGGGTAAGTTCTTGAAATCATTTCATACAAGTCAGAATACAGTAGGTTTTAGAGTAGCTGTGACTTACTTTCCCGATTGTAGGACATGCAGCTGCACCATGACGTGCAATTATGTGGTCCACCATAAGACCTTGAAGTGCATTCAAGCACATTCTATTCACATGCAGTGTTTAATTTCTTGGAAAGTATAACCAACAGTCTATTTCCCTCCATCTTTCACTATCAAAACCTGTGGGAAACAGAATTTTCACTGGTCTGGCATCTCAATACATCTACCTCTGCTGCTCGCTTTTATACTGCAGTTAAGAGTACTCTTCAGAGGAAGCACCCTCACTGGGAGGAGAGTAAACCCAGGGTAGTTCATGAGGTGGGATTAATGAGTCATTCATCTTAATTTAAGAGTTTGTTTTTTTTTTGTTTTTTGTTATTGTTCTCAAAGCCAGTCTTACAGTGCAGCTAGCCAGGTTTGTTACCATGGCAACAAATCTAGGATCAACCTGAAGATGGGCTGCTCACATGCACAGGGAGTGATCGGATTCTGCTTGCAAGCAAAGCATAGGTCCAAAGTCAAGGGACCAAAATGTCATCTGAGCCAGGAGTGTTCTTATTCACTATCAGAAGACGGTAAGCCATTTTACAGTTCTGACAGCATCAATTAGGTCATTAAACCATTTGGGGTGAAAAAGAGTGGAGGGACAAGAGAGAAACAGGTGATCTACTTTAGCAGTAGTAAACATAAACAATAGATTTGAGAGATGTGGTGCAACAAGGGGAACAGAGGAGGGGTAATCACTGAGCCCCGGAAAACCCTTATTGGGAGAGTATGAGGCATGAAATGCAGGCTTGAGGAGTAGCAGACCAAGAGATCTCAGACCATGCAGGTCACAGCAGAAAACTGCAGTTTGATGCACAATCAAAATACGATAACATCTTTGGTGAACATAGATCATCTTTTCTCATGAATAATATTTTGAGAGACACAGATCCTTGGAGTAATTGAAACTGTGCCAAGGTGAAATTGATAATTAGGCCCTATTTCAGTACCATGCCAGTCTTGTGTCTCTGATCCATATGACGCCCTGCTGAGAGCCCACAGACATTTCCTGCAGATTGAGTTCATCTAAATCAGAACCTAGGACAGCGACTACATCCGAGGAAGTCTGTGGCATGCACAATTATGTCTGTAAACCAGTGTCCACTTTTCCACTTCAATATACCTTATGCTAGTTGTGAGAGAGCGAGTGAGAGAGGGAGAGGGAGAGAGGGGTAGGGAGAGAGTGAGAGATGACTGCACTGAAAAGGAAAGACACATATGCTTGTGCTGTCGGCACAGAATTCAAAACCAGAGGCTCAAATTGTTTTCTTTTTTTACATCAGAATTCTTGAGGAGAATCAATGGGAAACTCTAAAAGCTGTCAATGGATAATATTAGTGTTAAACAAAATCTGATTAAATATTATCTAGATTGTACTTCGACCAGAATTGTTCAGGTCTGATTGCCTATTCAAAATGAGCGCAGACTGCACGAGCTACTACAGTTCAGAGAAACTCTTTGTGAATGGGTTTAGATGTCCCAAACCAGAAAGCGATGCCAGTGCGGTTTTCTGCTGTGGATTTAACGATATCAAATACTGCTGTGATGACCCCAACAGCTTTTTCCCTTATGAGTACGGATACATGTGGTGGCTGAGGTAAGGGATTTAAGTACAATATCTTATTTAATTGACTTTTCTATCGCACCGTATTTTCTGCGTTTTGCCTCTTAATATTAATAATACAATAATACAATTACATGTATGCTCAGTGACTTCAGTGGCTATCCTACAGCTTAATTATGATTTACTCAGAGAAAGCTGTAAAAATGCATGACCTCTTTTACTGTTGTATTCTGTGTTTTCTATTCGCCTTATTAAAGAAGAACTTGTGTGAAAGTACCCGGTTTTTTTCAATGGCAATAATACCTCCATATTTAGAGTGAAATTCTGCCGTCGTACTCTTTCGTCATTAAGGAAATATATTTGCAATCTTATGCAATAATTTAAATGTACATTACTTTTTTGGAACATTTAAGAAAATGACATGCACTTATACACGTTTAAATGTTTTTTAACTGAGGTCAGATGTGCTTATCAATATCTTTTGTTATCGTTTCCCATACTAAATCGCATAATACTTCACACAACAATTAGTGAACCAGTTGCGGTGCAAAGCGCTGCAAATGAATGTCCATAATACATTGATAGGCTAATGTAAAGCGGCAAAAATCTTACGGTTTTAAAACGTGGGTTTTGCAAGCTTACTTCTACATCATGCAATTATGTTTTAAAAGTAATGAATTCTCGGTGTGTTATATGCAAGGATATCATCGATCCGAGTTTTCTACATTCAAAACAGAAGCAACAGGTAGCCTGTAACAATAGCGTGGCAACGTGGTCAGGAGCAGCGCTACTTTTAATTTCATAATGGAGCGTTCTCTCCAGAGCCTCTACTAACCCTGTCCAAGTATACACTTTGAATTGTATTCCTGCACATTAGCAAGCTGGAAAACACATTTGAGCCTCTCACTTAAGTTCCTACTTCAGCGCATCTTAACGTACAGGCGAGCATGTCTATCAAAATCACTCAGTCAGTTTGATAGACATGGCGTTTGCTTACCGAAAACATATGGAGAGGAAAAAAACCCTTTGCCAGACTTGGTTTTATATCGGCTATTATTTATGACCATTTTAGTCCCAGTTTCCCATGCGCCTCTGATCCAGCAATTGCAGCCAGCGTGTATTGAAAATACTGTGTTGATGTTTGATCACAAATCAAATTAATTTGCCGGCTAGGGCTGGAACACCAATTAACACCCTCTTGTGGATGGAAGACCTAATCAACCAATTAAATGCAAGGAAAATGGTTTTGGTAAACAGCAAAACTACTAAGCCTGCAAATGAGACAAGCAGTCGATAAACCTCAGTAATGAAGGGATGCTCCAGTACTGAGGTTGCTACAGTATAAACCTAAGTAACGAAATGAAACAGAATTGGTAAAGGCTGGTATATTGTTTTTATGAAACTTGGACAATGAAAAAATGAAATATTATATGAAACAATGAATACATCTGCCAACCTGTGTGTTTTCAACATCTCACAACATCTCTGCTTTAATCCAATGGACCAGGAGCCAAAGTGACAACAAACATCCCAAACTGACCTTCAGCCCTGTGTCCTGTGCCCTTACCTTCCATGATAACACACTCATATTTCATGTGGTTTGCCCCTTCCATTGACTGTAATCTGTGACGAGCAACACAGAATTGATTAATTAACCAAATGAAATATATAAGTGTGCTGAGAGGCCTTTTCTATGGCAAGCACAGATGAGAGGCGCTTAAACAACCGTTTTTTAAAAAAATCTTTTTAAACAGCGGGCCTCTTCTGGGCTATATTTAAATGAAAATGTAAAATGTGGTGAAAGTTTGTATTATGTGTTTAATATTCCAATCAAGTTTGGTCCGTGACCTTACTGCTAATTGTTTGAATGTGAATTTTTGTACATCCCCATTGGGAGTACCCAACTTCCATGGCTGTCCAACTCGTATGAGGTTGATGTGGATGTGTGTAGATGGAAAAAGCTATCTGACATTGGCTTTTTTATCCACATGCCCACATTTGAGCTGATGTCTGTGACCTCTCACACAGTGTTGCTTTAGAGTTGGGAGGGTGGGGGGGAGACTGACACTGTAATGGCATGCTAGGTATTTTTCTGCAATGTAAACTACAGAAATTATTTGAAGGGAAAATATGTGAGAATCATCTAACCCATAATTGTTAAAGGCCAAACTCATTTCATAAATCCACACGGAGAGGAAAAATCTGTGAAAGGACAACTAAGCCGCAGTGGATATACTACCTCTGTATCTAAGTCAAGCAAGTACATTTATATCTGTTTCTCCATTCCTGGCAGTGTGGGGGCTCTGGTTGGGCTTTCTATTGCAGCAGTGGTGCTCCTGGCCTTCATTATCACCCTGTGTGTGCTTTGCTACCTCTTCATTGCCACCAAGCCAAGCCGGCTGGACAACGGTCTCCCACTTCATGCACCAGGTAGGAACCATGAGTGACTTAAATATATCACCATAAAGGAACCAACTTTATTAATCCCGTAAGACGTGCAATGTACTTTTCTTGTGCTAAAATGTGGTGTGTCCATAAGGTAAATGGTCTTGATTATGATTATTTCTTTCACTCAAAGGCCAACCCAATTAATGGAAAATAAAAAAAAAGATACATTTGGAGTAATTATTTAGGCAAATGTCTCGGCATCAGATATTTCTGTGCACAAAAGTATGCAAACTTTATTTCACTAACTGGTGATACCTTGAGCAGCAATTATGTTTACCAAATTTCTAAATAGCTGTAACATTTTACCCTGCACAATCTCTTCCAACAATGGAACCCAATCCTGAACATTAGGCATTTTGGTAATGCCATGGTCTGGAACTGTTTTGTCAGCCCTGGACCCAGATGACTAGTCATTGCAGAGAGGCAGCCACGGAGGGTTTCTGTGACCTGAGGCTGTGCCAAAAGTGGAGCATGCTGTCAGCCAGCTTCAGATGTTGTGGCAGGAATCTGAAGCAAGCTGCTCATGCTAGGAAAGCTTCAAATACTTCAGAGCTGAAGCAATTATGTTAGCAGAACAGGCAAAACAAAATGCAATAAGTAGACTGAAGGTACAAAACAGCACTGGGAAATGATAAGCTGAAATTATTGCAGCTGAAAGAGGTGTCACATTTCCTGAATGCAAGAGCTCACATACCTTTGTATGTTTTTTTCCATTAAGCAGGTTGTCCATATCACTGAAACTCTCATGAAAATCGACTTTGAGCGCAGTATAAAATGTGAAAATACAGAACATTCCAAAGAGGTGTGCAAACTTTTTAATGACACTGTAATACATTTTTTTTTCAGATGACTCAGGAGGTATGAAAGAGGAGCCTCTTCCTCAATTTCTTGAGCTGCATTGATTTCTGGATTAGCCATTCTAACATACAGATGTACAGACCCGTCTATCTAGGACTGAAGTAGCTGAGAGCCCATGAATCAGACATTTGTAATAATTGCCCAATTATAATGGCAAGCTTCCGCCTGGGGGGGACTGAGACTTTTCTCACATCCTGTATCATCAGTGTTTGTGTACTGGTGGTTATTATCTTTCCTTAAATAACTGAATCACTGGGCTGGTGAATGATTGCATTTGTTACTCTTTTCACTGTGGTGACATGTGTCATGGTCTGATATAAAATCCTGACCATATTGGCACTGATTGGCCAGCAGTCCTCAAGTCTGCATGTGATTGGCTATAGCATCACCCAAAAGGGAGCTATCAGCATGTTTTTCTCCATCTCACCACACGATGATTTGTGCATACTCCTCACCTCCACTTGCCTTACAAGCTAGTGTTTGCACACATCGTTTTTTGAATTTTGTCTGATTTTGTCTGATCAAGTACTATGAGTGACCATGAGCAACAGAGTAAAAATGTACAACTTCAAAGTGTAAATTTATTTCTCATAATTCTTCTGTACAGGTCTCCATTAGATATATGTTGCCATATATTTTGTTTTAGCAAACACAGAGAGATCCTTGAGTGCCATGTCACTCAATTTTTTTTCAATGCCAAAAGTGAAGACATTTTATTTTCACACATTGTTACAGATTTTTGAGTGTTTCTTATCCCTATGAGAGTGAGCTGTTGCTGCACATTTTAGTCTGTGTTGCAGTACAGTGCTGGTGCAGGTTCTGTTGCGGTTGAATGCATGTTTCAGGTCGTATGTCCCAGCATCTCTCTTTGTTTCAGGTCCTGAGCTGGCTGCCCTGGAGGGAACCAGTGAGACTAGTGCGCCCTCTGGCCCCCAGGGACTCCGTAAGCACTTCCTGAGCCGAAAACTGGACTGTGACAACCAGCCACCTGACCCAGACCGTCTGTTTCAGCGCTGCTTCATGGCCACCGTCACCACGGTGAACGTGGAGGGGCCCTCGTAGGTTACCCCAACTGTGACCACAGTGGGGGGGGGGGGGGATTAGGGCAGAGTAGAAAACAATGGACTAGGAGAGAGGGATAAATGGATTGCGAATGAAAAAGAAAGGAAAGGAAGAGGGACTTTTCACCTACATAATGTCCATCAAACCAGCAGCCACTGACCTCCTCTGAGCGGGCTGGTCCCCCCACTCTTCCCATGATCGATGTAGATAAACACTGTGGTTTCAGCACTGTGATAAACCCTTAGCAGATCCAGGGAACAACATACAGGAAGACAAACTGTGGTCCATGGATTATGATGCATTATTTCAAGAGCTTTCTTGTCTGTTACAGCACTGTCCTGCAGCTAACGTACAATATTTATTTGCCAGATATTTGTTTTACTATGAAAACATAGATATTTTGGCTTGACAATATGATCAACCTGCTAAGGCATGCAAGCTGCTTTGTCAGCATCACACAGATCTCGAGGCAATTTCTGCCCCTCTAGTTCACCCCGACCAATCATTCAACCTTCTGCTCACTGCAACAAAAAATGTTGTACACTATAATTAAGACTTTTTAAACTTTATACACTCACATCAGCTTTTTTCTTATATACATTTTTTTCTTAGATAAAATGATATGCTTGCCTTGCAAAATGACCCCCCGTCAGATTCAGGACATGTATTGAAAGACATTAATTAGACAACTAATTCATTTGGCATTTCTATTCCCCAGAGGCATATCCTTAAAAGTAATGAAAATCCATACAAAATAATTCAGTTCTTATCATTTCCTAATCATTTATTGCACAAAACTTGAGCGTGGCATTTATTTTCAGCTATAATTGCAGGTATTCTTTAGGTCCTTGAAAGCACAGAAAATGCTTGGTATGTGGAAAATTCAATGACATGAAATGATTTAGACTTAAAAGTTTTTTTTTCTCTTTTATGCATTTTAAAGAAAATAGCCATTCCTATTTATAGGCTCTCCATAGCCCATGGAATGAAAATCCAAATTCTTGTCAGTTTAATCAAATAAGTATTCTGCTGTTATAATCATGTAGTGTCACTTAAAGTGTTCACAGTGTGAAGGGTGACACTTTTTAAAAATGTCTTGTTTAAAGGCCCATGTGACTCATTTATTTCTACTGACTTGCGGCGTTCTGTAGACTGACAGTGGCGTTGCACAATGAACCAAGTTTAGAAATGTGCATTTCAATGAAAGTACCTCTAAAACTTCCCCACTATCTGCTCCTTTTTTAGTATTTTTCAAGCAAACCAGGAAATGAAATTGCCTGGAGGGGAGCATTTTTTCACATTTTTACATATCACTGATTTACAAATAAGGTACTGGAAAACTTGAATTGCATTCACGCCATATATACTATATGTTACAAATGTGCACCTGTTCCGAGGCAGGTTGTAACCATTAAATGCGTGGAAATGATGCTGATAATTCACTGCTTACTTTTTATTTTTGAATATATACTTTTGGAGAAATGTGAGAACCAGGTGAATTTCATGACTGTCCGTGGATTTGATAAGTATGAAATAACATAGAAAATAGTTTATGTTCACTAGAATGGCGTCTGTAGGGCTTAAGTGCTTGCAGTGCATGTTTTGTTTCTCCATGGCAGAAGACCATTGTCAATAGAATTGTTGTGGATGGATTTACCAGCTCTGCTCTGTCACTATCTGATGTTCATGAAAGTTATTTTGCTTTTGTCTAAAAAGAGCTGATATTTTTTTGTGAATAAATATGATGGATAAAATTTCTTCCATCGGTGATGATTGAATTGATGAATGCTATGATATTGTGCGGTGCACACTATCAACAGTTACCTGTGGCTCTGTTTCCCCCCTGTGCCATTGGGTGTTATATTTAAACCTTTATGAATATTCAGATGAATGAATATTTGAAGAATATGACCTTAGATGTGATGAATCTGTGGAGAAATTCTAACCCCAGACCCCTGTCCTTGGCCTTCTCCATGGGATGTGAATTAAAATGCTGAGCTTGCACTCATTATGCTACACGCTTATCTGAATAAGGCATAAGCCACAGAATTACACCTGTGCAAGTGAATGAGGGTTTAGTCACTGAGATGCACCACTATGAAAGAGTCAACATCTTTAAAAGTTTCATATAGATTTTTTTCAATAACTGCTTCACAATTCATTTTGAACTATTATTGTTCCATTTTCTATTGAGGGCTTCCAAATAAACATATTGACAAAAGAAACAAGGATGAACACCAGCATAGCCTTCTCTGAAATCAATACTATGAATATTGTAATATGGGCTGGTTACAAGGCTGGAAACACAGACATGCCGGGCTTGTTAAACATTTATCTGCTGACAACTCATGTTTCCCCAGTGCTTACAGTAACATTGGCCCTCGGCTCAGCCACTGAAACAGAATCATAGCGTGAGCATGGGTGATCTACATTAACTTCTTCACAATACAAAAGTGTTGTGTAGTTGGCAGAATAGTATAGTAGGCATTGCTAAAGAGCACCCATAAGAATACTGTTTGGGGATCCTGGCCCTGAATAACCAGGTCATTGACTGTGATCTAGGGTTTTGTTGGCCACCACAATCATTCTCTGTAAAGTAATTATACTCCAAACAGCACAGCATCATAACCACAGCCTAACATTTAGCATTGAAATGTATTTCTCACCCTTCACTGCCCTGTTTCACCCAGCACATCACAACAGACATACAGTTGGGCTTTGCCTCTATCAAAACCCAGCCCACAACAAAGAGCAAAGAAGTGTTTGAAAGATTTCTGACAAAATTATATCTCCACTGTCTACCTGAATGTACACAATCAGTTACAGCATGTACCTACTGTTCATCCAGTTCAGGAAATGTCCCTGGAACACAACAATCAATGCACATTTATCACTGGACATCTTTTCCCCTGCGCTTAAATTACTGAACAGAACAGGAAATTGAGGAGATGCAACCATTGTCTTAATGCAGATAATTATGGCTGAAATGCCTTTGTGGTCACTCATGCACTTATCTAAAAAAAAGAGGTTTATAAAAGCAGAAAAAGGCTAAGTATGGAAGTTAATTTCATGCTGCAGATAAAGGCAGAGTGCTTACATGAGTTGGATTCGACATCCTTGTTTGGAAGCAGCAGTAAGAAGAGCCCCTGCTCATATCTGCTGACACAGTACTCACAGTGCTTTTCTGTGAGTACTGAAGGCACTCATTGCAGTCGTTCTGGTTTTGGTTCATCCTCCGATTCCTCTGGTATCTTAACTCGTGCGTTAAATGTTTATCAGTAGCAAGCGGGCAAGAAGATCTAAAACCAAGATTACCAACAAAAGCCTAAACATTAACCCCTTCACTGCATTGCCTGTACCAGCAATGAGTACTGAATGGGTTCCAATAAGACATTTCACCTCGTACAATCAGTTAAAACATCGTTTACCTGTCTGTGCTATGAGAGAAGTTATCGATCGTTGGCGCTATAGCAATTTTCTTTCAGTGCACGCTACGTGCATTTGTTTTACGTGGTATGTCATCTGCCTTCTGTTCAACGTTTGTATAAGCTGTGAGGCTGTAAAATACTTAACCTCACTTGACTGAACAATTTAGTCAGGTGAGTGTGTACTTGTGCGTGTCAAATGCAGATTCCTGCTCTGAGTCAACCCCTATTGCACCCAAAAGGTGTACAATGGCATGGCTATATGTATCTATTCTTTAAATTATTTTCCATCGCTCAAGGGTACAAATGCAATGCCCTGACTGGGAATCGAATTCACCACATCTGAGTTTGAGAAACAGCTCTCTAGCCACTGTACTACACTGCTGATTAGCTAAGGTTTCTTTTCTGTGTTGTGGCAGTTTTGCATGTAATTTTATCCATGGAAATGTTTAATAAATCAGTGTCTTGTCTGCTTAGTCTTTCCTTAGGGTTAAACATCTTGCAGATAGCTTGGAGGCTCCATGAGGGATAGTGAGCAGTACTCACTCCCAATGGGCTCGATGAAAATTACAGTGAACACATTTTATAGAATACTGCTCAGGTAAACAGAACAGCAACAAGGGATATGCAAATTATGTGTATAATTTAAGATTTTAGTTCAAGAGAAGCCTCTGCAATTTAAATGGAAATCATAATTGATGTCAGAGAAAGATTCTCTCCTTGTCTTAGTTTGTAATTCCAGTGAAATAAAAGTAAACAGGCACCAAGGGAAAGGTAACATTACAGTCTGAAAAAAAAATATTTTAATTGTGACAAACCCCTTTTTCATTCATAAAACAACAGTTACGCACCGTGTTTCTCATCTGTTCCTTGTTCTGATCTTAAGGTAGGGAGTAAGAACAGGATAAACACACCTGCCACATCTGGGAACATCTTTCATAAACACAAATTTATAATAATCAATCATGCATAAACATGAATATATAATATCCAAACATTGCACATCACTCTCAGGCCATTTGTCACATATAGATTATCTCAAGTATCTCTGCAGATGAACATAGCCTTTGAGTACTTTTAGTCTGATGCCAAAATGTTGGTGGTAAAATCTTAAGCTCTTAGACCGGGGGTAGATTGGCTGATCGTTTATCCACTCATTCTGGATACTAGTTTGGCAGTCACATATATAATTAAACGTGTGGTTCATTATTCATTTGAAAGCCCTATATTTGTGTAATGTTTGTGTCAGTCACTGTTTTGTCAACTTGTGTGAAATTGATGCCACAAAATATTGATATAAACATAGCAGTAACCACTTAATTCATATGCAGTATTTTGACTGTTCTACCTTGAATCTGGACAACTAAAATACAGCCCTTTGTGTTCTAAGCGTTACGAATGAAGTTATATCTGTGTTAATCTAGTATGCCAAACACTCTGGATATAATCTTTCATTTGGCACATTCCAGATTTCAGTCCAGAAATTTCTAGCTACATCTATCTTTCTATCAGCTGTAATTTTGTAATGCGGTAACATTATTGCTGTTTGTTTTTTTAATGGATGATTAATGTGTGTAATACTGATATGTTTCACTTGGCACTTTCTTCTCATCTTCATCCTCTGCTCATTACACCAGTTTAATGCATTTGCACAGAAAAATGTCTGATTAAGCAGGAAAAACCTATTATATATACCTTACATGCTCCACTGAATTAATTACACTGATTATTTTTAATTAAAAAACAGAGAGCAGCCATTAACTTTGCATGAGTATTTAGCGATTGCTTAAGACTCAAGGCTCAAACACTGATTGCCTCGCTCAAATATTGCATGTTAAGATGGATTGGATGAGATGGAAGACATATGACTTTATCATAGTTTCCATGAAACCAGCAGAAATTCAAAATCTTAATGACTGCTTCTTTAAATCAAACCAGAAAAACGTATTTTCTTTGTTCTTGATATGTTAATTAAAATGTTTCTTTGAATTATATTCAGTGGTGAAAACGTCCACAAAGAAAAGGCTTTTTTTCTTGAAGATTTTTTTTCTTTTTGACAAAAAAGTCAGAGATCAATAAGCATAACTGTGTTATGTTCTTCATTAATAACGTTTGAAAATAATTTTTGATGAAGCATAACTGATACCCAGTGGTTTAAATCAATGTTTTGTGGGGGAGCAGGGGGCTTTGATATGTATGACATAAATGGAATGAATTATCATTAAAACTGAACACTGGAATTGAAAGGCAACAGAAAGGGCTTAATGGAGGCAACGCAAATGATTGTCCAAAATCACAGGAAAAAACATTGTCTCCAGAATTGAATCACAGCTTATTATGTTGAAAGCTCCAGCGTTACATTAACATCCAGACATTTACATACAAAAGAAAAAAACACATAGTCACATATTTATGACACATTTAACAAGGTGTCTTTACACTTTCCATGCAATTCTAGGAGACACAAGAAAATGTGTGTAAAATTATTTATTGTCAGAATATTTTTTATCACATTATCTATTGTCTCATGCAGTTTTAATATGCCCATCCCATCTCTTCAGCAGCTATCATCCATTCAGGAGATTGCCGACTCTTTTGTGAAGTGTAAATTCAGCTGCTATTATTTACAGTCTTTCACTGTCTTTTGCTTGTCAGATGCAGATAGGCTGCTTAGTAATTCTGGCCAGAGTAAACTACAGTCACTCTATACGAATGCTCTTTTGTGATAATACAGGTAATAACTCTTAAACACTCCCAAGATATAAGCTTATATATTCTCTGTGGAAAAAATACAAAGACAAAGTTTCCTTGTATTTATCCGCTTGAAATAACTCCCAAAATACAGGCCTATAGCTTTTCTGGAATGTAAATATTTTGATTTTGTCCTGCGTCACCTGAAAAAATATGATTCAGCACTTTAAAAAGTGCACTGAGTCAAAAACTGGCAAAAAACCTTGAGATCCATGGTGTTGTTTGTCCATATTCACTACACCCTGCATTGATTTACAACAAGCGGAGGGGAACATAATGAGCAGACTGTTTATCCCTGAACACAGCTCAGCTGGAATAGGAAGCAGAGGTTCATGGCTGTTCAACTCTGAAGTATCCCAAGGTGGTGAATCTCCACTGGTTATTAGTGACATCATCCCTCATCCACTTCCTCCACTTGTAGCCACTTGTGTGTCTACATCTTGCTCGAAAAACCAAACTCCAAGGCCAGACTTAACAAAGCAGGCTTGTGCGGCTAGGCAATTGTTTGCAGGAAGCCAGTCAAGCAACGTGAACAGCACATGTGATCATGGGCTAAATATACATTCAATATTAAGTCACAGGATCTCAGCTGCTCTGAATGGCATAAGGGACACAATCAATTAGATTTAATTCTGGTTTTGTATGTGTGTCATTTTCCATGAAACCCATTTATGTATAAGCTTCCAATGTGCGACTGGAATCCTTTGTGCCAGAGACAGTTCAGCGCCTCAAAACATTGCATAAATTGATTAATAACCTGGAACAGAAGTGTCTTCTGCTAAATTTCATATGCAATATGTTTCTCTGGAAGTGTAGCTCATTTTTTATGGTTAGTTTCAACATAAAAATGAAAAGCGTTATTTCAGCTGATTCTTTTAGAGAAGATCGGGCTAACCATGGGCAAGTCCCCCTTGGGAACACTGTGGGGTTGAGCTCCTTGTTCAGGGGCCCAATAGCTGTACATATATTATTGAGGCTGCACTGGGGTGTGAACCACCAACCCTCTTGGTCCCAGTGAGCCACCTTATCTACAAGGCTACAATGCCTCAGAGTTGTGCTAAAAGAGAAACAGTTGTGTTTTCAATGTGATAAACAGATACAGTGTTATTTAAAATCAACTACATACATTGAAAAGATATTGACATTGCATGTATTTAGTGTATTTGACAGCATATGACATGACAATGTGGGAAAATGTGGGCCACTTATGAAACTGTTTTTCTTAGGTCTCAGCTAGCTATTTGTAATAAAATAACCTGGCTCATATGTAGACATGTTTGATCATTGTTAGGGGAAAATTAGCCTTGATAATTGGGTCATCAAGTTCACGTAATGACTGTCGCTGTTGGCCTGACTCATCTTGACCTTGGGAATCAGGAGGGTGTAATCTCCAGCAGCAAAATAATTTCCGTCAGATGGCTGACAGCCAGAGACTCCAGAAATGAAAGTGTTTACAAAATAATGAGTGAGTGAGCCAGTAGTACAATACATGCAGTCTCCTGCCACTGGTGCTGTGGGCTCAAGGCTGTGGAGGGTCCGTGCTGTATGGCATGGCTGACCTTTTGAGAGGATCAAATGTAGCTGAAAAAGATTTTCATGTAGAGCCATCGCAATGTTCGTGGAGCTGCTGCAGAGGAGTGAGGAGAAGGACAGGAGGCAGTTACATGGTCGACATAAATATAAAGATATATTAAATATAAGATATTGGCTTGGGTTAATTTTGGGACATTTGAATCATTTTCATTATTTTGGCTTACAATTAAATACATGTACTCATTTTTATCTTCATCAAGAAAGTCTGGCAAGTTCAGCCATCATGAAAATTATCTCCAAAGCTGTAAAGCATAACACGCCTATTCGATTTTATGTAAAAGTAAAAGGCGAAAGCTGATTGAGTCCCAGCCAGAGTCTCTCTCCTCATACACTGTAATAATGAAAACTTTGGTATCTGACAGGTCCATTGGTGGCACAGTAGGTGACCTCCAAAGGATTCTTTCAATGCGGCACATTTTCCCGGCGGATAACACAAATAAGTTAGAACATCTTAGCACTCTTAGCTCACAATTTAAAGGGCAAGGGGGTGACAGTTAAACAGGCATTTTAAAAGTTATAAAAATTAGGCAACCAAAGGGTTGACAGTTAAAGCTTTTAAAATGATTGGTGGCTTAATGAGCACTCATAAGGGAGGCAAAACTGCTCTGGTCAATTCTGTGGCTGCATAACTGCACTCCTCCAGCACAGCATCTGTGCAGCTAAGTTAGTGGATCTCTCTCCTTTGCAGGAAGAGAATGTGCTTCTGTGTAATGTGCTGAATTGATTGAGGACATTGTGGAGATGTGACAAGCCTATAAATATGACTGGGCAAGAAAATATAATTGATGGGAACAACAAATAATCAAGCATAGAAACTGTTTTTAAAATATTAACTCAAATACAGGCACAAATGTTTTTTTAAATTTAGTTTAATTTTTTAATTCATATATACAGTAAATATGAAAAAGAATACACTTGTTCTGTGATTCCTGTGGCTTTAAAAACTGATGAAGCACCTGCCAGTCAAACAAAAGCCTTTTCTTTCCCATTTACTCTCATAACAGGCCCCAGTCACACCTGACATTAAATGCATATCCTGTCATCATAATATCGTCATTGGGGCACAATCAGAGCACATTGTGAGCCTCCACATTTGACAGTAAAATCTGTGCTCATGTTTTCCAATCAGCATTTGGATACCATATGAGATTATCCCATGAAAGACAAGGAGACTCCCTGGACAGGTCTCCAGTCTGCCGCAGTGCTGCAGGGGCAGACAGACAAACAAGCCTTAATCCTTTCTCTACACTGACAATTGCAATACCACCAGCATTACAATGTTTTATGTTCTTCACTGTTTATGATTGTGATGTTATTAATCATCCTACTCATTAAATACACAAACTAACATATTTATTGCTGTGTCATATTTTTTATTGATAAAATATTTATAAAAGCTCTGTGTACAAGAGCTTTCCAGTCAGATAAGTCTTGCACATACGCCTTGCATTCTTTCTTTTTTAAATGTAATATTTTGAAACTTGGCTTGGCAATTATAAAATGTTAAATTGCACCCTTAACCAGGCCAACCTGAGTATTCCCATCAGGGGACAGCAGTGACTTTGGTCCAGTCTGCATAGTTATAAAAGTCCTGAAACCACATCTACATCCTATACACAGCGGTTCAGAGCACTGCTCGGCTGAATGCTTTTGAAATCAGAACTGAATCTGCCAAACAGTGTAGATAGTGAAAGAGGAAATTATTTCCAGTGGGGAGTGGAGGGAATAGGTATACAATTGCTCTGCTACTTCATTTGTATTTATATAAACACCTTTTGTGGATTTTGGCACTTTTCCAGTGGGGAGGCAGGACCCTTTAGTAATGCATAAAGGAGTAACTAAGCCCAGAATCAAGGCTGACAAAACCATGCTGCAAGATTAATTAAGGCTTTTATCACAACACATCCAAAAAATGTTTTCACAAAACTTCTCTGAATCCCTGTCACAAACCAGACTTTCACAATGTATTTTAATTCCATTGTGTATTGTATAGATTTTCTACACTTTTTGTACTTTGTGGCTGTGAACATTTTCAATGTCCATCGTATAATTCACCTCTTTTTTTGCCATTTTAGATTCTATCATTTTGGATCCAGCCTAAATTAAGGCACAGAATACATCCTCTGTGTATTGTATCGCATTGTAATTGTATTTCTTTTTTTATTGTATTGTATTGCGTGCTTTTCTTTTTGCAGTTCTAGTGAGATTTTTTTTTTTAGTTTCTGTTTGCCATCTTGGTTCTGTGGAAGTTTCAAGATTAAGGCAATCAGGACAGTCGATGTGTTTTGGACTGCCGTTACCTTCATTGTTTGTTGTCTTGCTTTGGAATACAGAGGTTAATGAGGCATACGTATGAGCCATCGTGCTTCTCCACCTGATATTGGCTGGGTGAGTCACCACTCAGAGTGCAAATCTCAGGAAATGTTACTACTGCTCAATCTTCCTCAAGGTCTTTTTTTCTCATTTCTGAAAGGCAACACATGAACATGAAGGCAAGAGTGGCAATGAAGGCAAGCGTGGCCTTCATGGCTAGATCTAGATCACAGTTATATCATATGAATTTGTTTAGAACTGCACAGTGGAGGAAAGAGTATAAATGTTTCTTAGGAGGGCACTCTTAGGTGTTTTGAGATTTTATGAGTATTCATGAGAAAATGTCAACATTTTCAGTTTTTTGAATTTTCATTAAGAAAATGAGGTTCTTTGCTGCTACCAGACGATAACTGAACTATTTTCCCATCTAGCCAGCTACAAACAATAGCATTAACACACATTAAAGAACTTAAATCACACTGGATTGGTACCAAAACAGTCAGCTAGCAAACAGAATCGTATTAGAAGACTTTCACTTGTACACACTCATCAGACATCTGAGCTTTCTAAACAACACTAGATCAAAGCTGAGAGAACACTGTATATGCAGAAATGCAGTTATTTGCATTTCAAGGATCAATATGCAGTTTCTCTAAATTCACCTAATAAATGGTGCCTATACTGTAACAGCCTACAGTCTGTTGTCTTGTTTTGTTTCACGCCAGCTAATTCTGTCTAAAATATTTGCACTTAATTTGTTTTATTATTTATTTATTTTGGAAATTCAAATATTTTTGGAATTAAGAGCTGTTTTTCAAAACTGTTTTCAATACATTTATTTTTTCATGTTCAACGTTATAATTGCATCAGATGCCAAGCCTTTTTTATTTGTTGCTGGTTTTATATATATATCTTTTTAAGAAATAGGACAGAAAATTTTTCACCTGGATTGTTTTACATGTATTATCATTAAGTATGAGATCTGTGTGTTAATAAGTTATTCTTGCGGAAATGCCGTGGACTGCTTTACAATTTGAGGGATTTTTGTGAAGTAAAATAAAACATTATTTAGTTGCGGCCTCTAGCGATAAGATTGTGCAAGTGCAAGTTTTGAACACTCACCAATTCATTTTCACACTGCAATATACAGTACATATTTTTTAAACTTCTGCAAAAAGCTAAGGCATGCCCAAATCAAAATATCTAATTTTAGCAGAAAATCTCTGTCTCCAATGCAAGTTTTGGGTTTGTGAATATCCCAGATGTCTGACTGTAAATGGGTTTTAGATAGCATTCTCATGAATGGACACAGCTTTAATTCCAGTATTTTGTTTTACATGTTGATATTAAAGGTGGTCAGAAGCCTGTACATTTGAAAGAGTGAAACTTAACCACGTGAAATGATGTAAATACATAACAAATACATTATATATATATTACTTTTTAAGTAAGCCCTGGTAATAAATTCAGTTCTTTATTTTAGAAGTTCCTAGAAATGTTACTGTCAGGTGGAACAAAGAAATTATTGCCTTTATAAACCACAAAGATTGTAAAGGCCTGGAAAGCTGACCCAGAGGGTTAAAATTTCAGAGAATCAGAGTCTGATCAAGTAGAAAGTAGCTGATGTCAACATATATTGACATAATTCACATTTTTAGGACAGTGCAACAAGAGTCGGCTACCTTTTGTTCTTTTTAGACACAGATGAAAGCCAGTTATTTGTATACAGAGGAATCAGCTATGAGGCTGAAGAGTCTTTTAGCTGGAGTAAGCCTTTTCAATGCTTTTTAAGCCAAGTAAAATGTACCAATTCCTCCTTTTAACCATGTTTTAACATTAACTCTTTTCTTCTGATCCTATCAGTGGTTTATGTGGTGACTAGCCTTTACTATTTTTCACACTCCATATGCAGGACAAATTACACATGGTCTCTACAACTGGGGAAACACACAGTCAACATGCGCTCCATCATAAAACTCCAGGTATGTGGCTAGCCATGAGGAGTCACTAGAGAGTGATGAAATTAGTTTAAACTGCTTTCCACTATTTTTCCCTGTAGAGTGTGAACACAGCTGCACTCTGAACACATGCCTTTGCTCAATGTGCCACCTGAGGGCCTAACTGCTGCTGCTTGTCAGTGCATTGTCCTTAAACTGGCTGTGCAGTCATTGCATTGGAGGGGTATACTAACAGATGAAAAGGGCAAACTGTGTGTGCCCAATGAACCAAAGGAGCTACTTGCCCAATGAGAGCAGATGATCCAGTCAACCAAAGATGTGTTTCTGAGTATGACGTGCCATTATTTAAAGACTGCCTATATTTATGCTTATATTGAATATATATATTTTGTTGCAGAGTCAAAGATCAAGTTTAATTTGTCTCAGTCCAAACTCTGACCACAGGAGGTTTAACATCTAGTTCTTTATATACACTGTGCACATATTTAGCTTGTTGACAGACAATACCCAATTACAGTAACAATATGCCATCATGTTGATGACATGTTTGATATTATAATAACATCATCTGTCTACAACCATGAACACATTGGTCCAAGACGAGTTTCCTATTTCCAAGATAATTATTTCTGTGTCATTGAAAAAGGTGAGACAGGTAGAGAGCAGACAGTCTTTTTTAACTATTTTGTTTTGACTGTTTGCATTGAAAATATCCATCAGCATTGCAATACATTTTATGACCCAATTCGTTAAAACACTTAGTTATACAGCTTCTAGAACTGCACGGGCACTTTCAAGGTGCTGAATTTTTCTGCAGTTAGTTGTTGTTTATTGCCAAATAATCTGGTCAATTACAGTAGATAAGTTGAAATCAGGTGGCAGAACACTCCTGCTGCTTTGTCCGTCTCTCCTTGCCCACAATGCTATGCGGTGTACAGCCTAACATGGCGAATGTAGCTGCTGTTTTTATCAGGGCCTTGGACATATGATACCAAAACACAGCACGAAGATGGAGACTGTTTAATGTCTGTTGGAGTAAGAGGATTCTGGATAAAAGGGTAAAGTGCCTTCCTGTTTGTAAGCATTGAAATATGTTTCTTTCTTTCTGCAAAGCTGCATAATTTCACAAACTGGAATCAAGAGTTGTTTTGTGCGTGGGCTATGCAGAAAGCTAGCTAACGTTAGCCATGATTTTGGAAACTTCGCAAGATCAGCTTACTGTTAGGCAACTAACTAGATGGCAAGATAATAGTCGTGGTTTCTTTCACTTTTCTAAATGCATGATGATTTGCTTTTGGACATACAGCGTAGCCTAGAGATCATTAACTAATGCCTAGAAAGGCTTAGCTATTGATTGCTAGCTAGCAAAACAACAACTAGGGATTAGCTATCACTATGCTGGAAGCTATCATTAGCTAACATATCCGTATTTTTAAGGGGCTTGCTAGCTAACTAGTTAGCAGTCTGGGAACTCACTCTTAGCTACCGTAAACTTCATAGCTAACGTTAACTATATTATATTTGGGCCAGACATGGAACGTTGACTCGTAGGACGTTTTCTAGCTTTGATTCAACAATGCAGACTAGCTGAACCTATCTGGCTAGATATCTTCCTTTACTAGCTCGCCAGTGGGGTTTCTCCTTGCATTATCAACAAGCTCATAGCTAGGATGAATTGGTTTCCTAGTTTCACCTTCCGGTCGGCAGACACTGATAACTTAATACGTTAGCTACAAAGCCATGCAGTCATGAAGCACTACCATCACGTTACAAACTGTATACGAGACAATGTAAATATTTATTGACAATGAAATAGACTAGCTGGGTACTTCTGTTTTAGGCTAACTAGCTACTGTGTCAAGACATTGAACTTTCTTATAAGACAATGAAATAGTAATGCTCCTTAATATTAATATTGTATGTTAACGCAAACTAGCCAGTTTCCTTTGTTTTGTGTTGTGATTGTCCACTCAAATTCAAGCCCGTCCCTTCGCGTCAGCCTTTTGAACTTTGACCTTTGTGGCTACCGAGCTCATACTTTGCATGGCGGCTCCATCTGTTCTTTTGCTATTGTTTGGTAGGCAGTGTGTATTATTATTGCTAATTATTTATGTTGACTGCTTAAGGAATGTGACGTTTTGTAAGAACAATCAATGCAACAAGCTAATAGGCGTGTTGGCCGACGATTTCAGCTCATGGAAATATGTTGTTGATGTTGTCCTGCAAGCAAAAGGTACTTCCTTTAAAGACACCGATAACTCATTTTTTTTGTCGTGAAGCACTGCAATTTCGTGGAGAAATGTACGCGCATAAAATGACCATATTTTAGCCAACTTGCTTATTTGCCTCATTCTGGTCTGCGTTAGATTGCTTGAATTATCACCCAAGCACGATTATTCATGATGTGTCATGTGTAGTAACAAATGAACTAAATTGCACTTTTAGTGTGGAGGGGAAATTGGTCAATCTGGAACATACTGTTACCCATACTGTAGTTATCCGTAAGTGTAGCTTTACATCTTTTAAATACCCTAAATGCTTTAATAAGCAGAAGTGAACTTCAAGAAGTGCTTGTTTTCTGTAGGTACTCAGTGGGCTGTGTTGCTCATTCCTGGTGACTCTGAAACGTGGAGCAGCAGATCTTCTGTGCTGAGCAAAGGGGGCAATGGATGAAAGTGTGAGCCCGAAGAGAGCAGTCAGGTCCTCCCGTGGGGAAGCCCGAGGGGGGAAAACCCCGTCCTCCAAACCCCTGAGAGACTCCCTCCTGCAGAAAGGCCAGGACAGCGCCAAACCTGCCAACAGGAGCGCCGGCCAGGGCAAAGCCCCAGCTCATGAGGAGCAACGAGACTCCAGCAAGCAGAGTGGGCACGGACCGGGCAGGGCGCCCAGCACACACGACCCTGCGCGTGCCAAGCCCCGCAGGCTGACAGGTAGGACCAGCCCCGGGGACCGGGCCAAGCCCAGGACCACAAAGCAGCAGCAGCAGCAGCAGCAGCAGCAGCCAGCCTGATGCCCCCCAGCCCACCGAGGGGCCTGATAGTGCTCCGCCCCACAGAAACGGAGCAGAGAGGGAGCCATTCCCCTCTGCGGCCAAAAGTCGTACAGAACGCCCCCAGCACAGCGCATCGGAGAACAGGAGTGCAAAGGCAGCTTCAGACCTGAAGGGCTCCCCTGGTAGGTTAAGCATAGACATTGTGTGCCTGTCTGGTGTCTTCAGTTCTGTGCTGATTTTTATATAAGTGGGGTCAGCTGTTCATATGTATTGTTTGAAGGATGGATTGGACAGTGTGACCATCTCATGCTTAGACCATTGCTTTGATTAAAGACAATAGAAAATAAACACTGATGTTAAAATTTGTTGAACATTCTGAATATTCTTGGAAGGCACGGCTAAGGGTAATGCACATGGCAACAAACGTTCTGTCCTTGAACACAGTTCTTCATGAATATTCACAAACAGTAATGCAGCATCAGAAACTCCCGTTGTCCAGAATAAGGAAGTGGAGAGGATGGAAGGAATGCTAATCTCTTTTCTCCTGTAAGCAGTCAGTTCTGGTCAGATTGGGAAATGGCTTAAAATCTTTGTGCCGTCTTCAAATAATCTAAATCATATCAAATTAATTTGGATGTCAGTTTACATAATAGATATGCTGACATACCACACAGCAGACCCTGGCCTAAATCCACACAAAAACAAATGTAGTGTAACAGTGGCAAGAAAAAAAACTTCCTGGGTAGAAAAGTTGGCAACCTTGGGAAGAACCAGTCAACCTTTAGGAGTTTGATCCAACAGTACAATGATGAGGATGTCATGCAGCAGGTCTTTAAATGTATTTGCAGCCTTGAAATGTGAGGTTACAGAATGCAAACTGATTTTGCAATACCAAAATATGCTTTCGCAAAAAACAAAAAAAATTGCTCTAAGGGGACCGTGCGACCCATTTGTTCGATGGTGTGCATATGAAGCAGGTGAGGACGACAGTGCGTCTGTGGTGGAGGCCATGATGGGAGTCGGGCCGGAGGGGGAGCTTGACGAGGAGTCTCTGACCTCTGAGCAGCAGCTGGGCCTGAAGCAGGCAGAGGAGAGGCTTGTCAGAGACTACATCCACCGGCTTCTCAAGGTTCAGCTTATCCCCCTGCCTCATACTCCTGAATTACACCCCAATAACCCAAACCCTCTCTGCCCCTACCACGTAGCCCAGTCACTGAGACAAGGAACGTATTCACTGTGAGCATTTAATTGGAGAAGCCCATTTGCCACAATTTATCACTGCAGGAAACCATTAAAAGAATAGTAAATATTTCTAAGATTTGTTGCAGTCAGCTGCATCAACACATTAGGTAAAAGTATTTCTGTTTTTCACAAATTTGCCCCCATTACAGGTATTTTATATATTTAATTTTAACATATTTCATTTTTTTAATCATTCATTCGTTTTGATGGTTCCCAGAGCCCAGTTGTCTTGCCATAGTTACAATTCCTCTTTGTTTTCAGTATTACACATTTTGTCAGCCCTTTATGTAAGTGAAAATAATCAGAGTGGTTTGTGAAATTGTGCAGTGGAAAAACAGGAGTATAAATACATACGATTAAATGGTGTGGTGTCTTATTTCACAGCGTTCCCCAGAGTACCCCAATTTCCAGTACCTATGCAGCCTATGCTCAGTGCACATGGAGAACATCCAGGGTGCTCATAAACACATCAAAGAAAAGAGGCACAAGAAGAACATCATGGTGAGATGCTGCCTCTTGGTCCTGAGATATGCCATGTGTTTGCTTATAGCTAAGCTGTTGGAGTACAGTAGGGTAAATGTTAATGGTGTGAACGTCAACACATCATCTTGACTGTCTGAACTCAATGATAAAAAAGCACTTGAATTTTGTTTTGAATAATTTATTTGAAAATTCAGTTCTGTGAGATTCTGTTTGAGTTGGGGCAGAGAGGAATCCCCATATATTCATATATATATATATATTGCATCCATATAAATTTCACATTGTTATCTCGGTCTAGGTAACAGCATGGCAATCTGCAGTATTTGATCATTCAAATATTTTTTCACATTAGTGAATACTGTATGAGTCTTATTTTGAAATATTTGAGAACATTTAAGTGATGGAGCTGACAATTGTGTGACCAAAAATATGCTTTGAACAGCATATTTGCATGATGTGGGGGGAGAACATTGCAGTTAATCATTGTTGACAGAATGGGGTTTTTCCAGGAGAAAAATATGCAGACGACAGACTGCTGTCCTGAAAGATTCAGGAAAAGAAGAAATCCTTTGTCATCATTGATGTCATCCCCAGAGTAATTGCGAAAGACGGTGAAGAAATCAGATTTTAATTAGTCAGGGCATTAGTCAAGGAATATCAATTAAGACTGGGGAAAATGGTTTAATTGAAGCATGTGCTGTCACCAACACGTCTATCTTTAGAAAGGCACTTTTGCCAACATTGCTCAATAACCTTTGACTTAATTAATTAGTGCCAAAATCTCTAAGAAATGTAAAGACATTTCGTAACTTGTAAATATTAAGTATGGATCTTCATGAATGTAGTAAAGACTGAAATGGTGTCGCTGAAGAATAAGCTTTACGTGGTGCCACAGGAGAAGCAAGAGGAGAATGAGCTGCGCGCCCTGCCTCCACCCTCACCCGCACAGCTGCAGGCTGTGGACACCGCAGTGATGACGGCCGTCCGCCAGCACGGCATCTCCGAGGATGACTTCCTGGTACGGCAGGACATCGTCAGCAGGATGGAGAAAATCATACAGCAGCAGCTCTCAGGTATTTCAAATGGCTTCAATGAGAGGAGGCCAGTTTTCCCTCATCTTGAATATGACATCAGAATTAATGGTCCTGACAAGTGAGTCAAGTTGTTAGCCAGGTAGCTGTCACTTACTCACCTAGGGTAAAATGTTATTGTCACAGAATTTAGGTCTGCTGGCACAGGGTACACCAACTAGTATGTTGTGTGTTAAAGTGCTGACTTCCAAACATTATAAAGAGCAGCTGAAGTCAACATGAATAATTCACCACTGTAGTAAGCAGGTTAAGGTTTTCCTGTAATTAACATGGCTGCCACGTGTGACTGTAAGCTGTTTGCGTTCCAGCATGCTCCCTGCGGCTCTATGGGTCCTGCCTCACCAAGTTCGCCTTCAAAACTAGTGATGTCAACATTGATGTCACTTATCCCTCCAACGTAAGTTGTAGACCATTTCCTGGAGATCTGCATTCTGGTCTTCAGGTCTTGATGTCAGTTCAGGCTTGTAATTATTTCATCAATTTATGTAAGTTGTTACTTTGAGATTGGAGATTGGAGCTCTACAGTGGCGACTTGTCCTCAACAGCGAACTAATGTGAATTAACTAATGAAATGAAGTGGTTTTCTGTTTAGTTTATTTTTTTTTGCACGACATTAACATATTTTGATACTCATGGCTCAGTAAAAGTTATACTGTCCAGGGGTCAAAGGACAAGATAGGATCAGGCTGTTTTGGAGGTGAAAGTTTAACTGTTTGTAATTCTGAAACTTCTGAAGTTTTGAAAATGTTGAAATTTCATTGACGAATTGTTCTTAAAATGTTTTTTCAGATGACTCAACCTGATGTTTTGATACAAGTTCTGGAAATCCTGAAAAACAGCTGTGAGTTGAATTCTTGTGATAAAAATAATTTGTATCCTGGAAACAATCCAACAACAAAACAGATTTTAAGAATAGAGAACTGACAGCAATCTCACCCTAAAATTCTGAAGGAGAATCTACTGAATTTTTATACCAACAAGAAATACCTTTTGGAATAACACTGCTTAGTTGCATAAACCCAGACACCTCCTGAATAACATCAATATTTTCAGCTTTTGATGCAATTCCAGTTCTATGTTTTATATACATAGTAGCCTTATTTAGCTTAAGTTTTCAAGCTCTTAAATATGAGCCTGAAGACTACAGCCTCCATTGCAGTATTTCACCGCTCAATATTGGGGATGTCTTCTGCAGACCAGTGGTCAGTTGCTACTTTTGATCAATCCTGTCCTTGTATAGGCAGGGCTCCACCTGAAGGAGTCAGTCACTGCCCCAGCCAGCCAGATTCATAAATCTGAGGGCCAGTGAGGCAACCTAAGGGGAAAAAAAAAATCATTTTCCAGTTTGTCTATCAGAGATTGACAGCAATAGTGCATCTGATGTTGAGTCTATTCTTATGTCTTCCATTTTTTAAAGTTTGCTGAAAGAAAATTAATTCTGGTAATATTAATTATACGTTCTCGTTGTCACTCAAATCAGGAAGTGGAAGTGGGATTGTATACATAATGACACATTTCCCACGTTGGAAATTGGACAGACAGTTATTCAATAGGAAAGGAATAAGTCTCTCTTCGGATATAATGGCACTTAATATATCTGGCTAATTACTGAGGTGCCACAATTGGATCCAAAATATAACCTCACATTATTTCTTGTGCCTATATTAGCCAGAGCTCTCTCAGTGGTGATACATTTTCATGCTCTTGTCTTCCAGCACAATTCACGGAAGTGGAGTCTGATTTTCATGCCAAAGTTCCTGTTGTGTTCTGTAGAGATGCCAGCAGGTTAGTGGAAATAGGAAAAAAAAATCATTGAGTTGATTATCACTGAATGGCAACAAAATGGAAAAAAAAAACAAAAAGCGATCAAAGCTTTTGTGATTGTTTGCCCGCTGGTTTACAGCAGAAGTGGGACATAGGTGATTGAAGTGCGAGCCTTTGGTCACTCTCGAGCACCAACGCTCTGTCCTCTTGAGTTCACTCTCTGAAATGGCTGAAGTGAATTTAATGGGGTATTTAAAGATGAATTTTTCTCCCTGCAGTGGCCTGCTCTGCAAAGTGAGTGCAGGCAACGATGTCGCCTGTCTGACCACGGATCTGCTGGCAGCCTTGGGCAGGCTGGAGCCCAGGCTCGTTCCCCTGGTCCTAGCCTTCCGCTACTGGGCCAAGGTAGAGCAGGCAACCCTCTCAATGTTCCTTGTCCTTGGTTCCAGTTTATAGTTATTTTTTGTCCCCTCTGTAGACTAAATTGTGACCTGTCATTGTGAATGTTTCCTGAAGTGCACAGATGTTTGTGCTTTCTCACATTGACTGACTCCTTCATATTTGTGCTTTCAGCTCTGTCACATTGACTGCCAGGCCGAGGGTGGAATCCCCTCATACTCCTTTGCCCTGATGGTGGTCTTCTTCCTGCAGCAAAGGAAAGAGCCGATTCTCCCAGTGTACTTGGGCCCCTGGGTGAGTATCAGAGAGTGACAGGATTCTCTCCTGAGCTTGAAGAGAATCAGGATTCTGCCACTTTGTGTGGTGTACCTGGGGGAGTGAGTGAATGTGGAGAGCTGTACTGAAAAGATTAAAAGTAGACTTTCCAACATTCTCCGGGGAAGATTCATAGGGTGGAGGTTTACCAGCTGTGTTGTTTATCCCGCTCAGATCGAGGGCTTTGACATGAAGCAGGTTGATGAGTACCACCTCACAGGAGTGAAGCTAGACATGTTTGTGGGCTGGGAGCACAAGCCGCCTCCAAGCGGGGAAGGCAGGGGCGAAGGCAAGGCCAAGGCGGAGCAGAAGAAGCCGGCGAGCAGGAAGAATGAAGCGGGGGAGGGGAATGGCTGGCCTGCCAAGGCTTCAGAGGGCCTGGTGAGTACCGCTGTGGGGCGGGGTGAGGGTGGGGGTAGGGGAGATGCTGCCGTGCATGAACTTGTCTTGTCAGGTATGTGGGTAAGGGTGTTGTCCAGGTAGCCAATGATGCAGTGAGATGAAAACCTATCATGAAGTTGTTAAGTCCTCCAATCATTGCCTCTCAGAGCGACAATGGGGAATGTGGTCATTAAAGGGGAACACGGTGTGCATCCGGTAGCTCTCACAGCACATCCTCTCTCGGGCAGACGCGGCTGGCGGACCCAGGGGCGGGACAGGGCGTGGCCCTGGGCCAGCTGTGGCTGGAGCTGCTTCGCTTCTACACGCTGGAGTTCTCCCTGGAGGAGCACATCATCAGCATCCGCCTGCGACAGCTGCTTTCCCGCGAGGCCAAGAACTGGCCGCCGCAGGCTCGCCATCGAGGGTGAGTAACTCAACACCCACCTCTGGCAGTCATGTAAGGAGAGGGAACTCAACACCCACCTCTGGCAGACACATTTCTCCTTAAATATTTTTTTTTTTTTTGTTGCTATTACTACTATTATTCATCCACACACAACACTGTCTGCTCAGTGATTCTGTAAGGGAGGCAAACTCACTGTCTGTTTGCCCTTGTCCTCCTACTGTCCCCCTCTTCCTGCCTTCTGTCTCCCTCCCTCTCTTTCTTCCTCTTCTCTTAGACCCTTTTGCCTTGAAGAGGAATGTGGCCCGCAGCCTCAACAGCCAGATGGTGTTTGAGTACATCCAGGAACGCTTCCGCACTGCTTACAAGTACTTTGCCTGCCCGCAGACTAAGGATGGGCCCACCAGGGGGCGCAAGAGAGGCAAGAAAGTCAAGTCCAAAGTGGGCAGGGCAGGTGGGGAGGGGATCCCAGGTAAGGCTGAGGGAGAGGTGCTGGAGCAGGTCTGTAAAGGCACCGATGCTGGAGTTCAAGAGACGGAGGAAGAGGAGGACAGCGAGGAGGAGGACGAGGACGGGGAGGAAGATGAGGAGGCGGGCTCGAACGAGGATGAACCTAATGTCCCAAATGGGCCGGATGAGAGCCCTGCTCAGGCCAGCCCCTCAGAAGGCTCCACCCCCTCCTCCTTATCTGTCCCTCAGAGCACGGCTATGGAGAATGGGCTGCCAGGGAGTGATGAGGAAGAAGACGAAGAGCAGGTGGCTGGGCTGGAAGTGGTAGAGGTGGCACCTGAAGCCCTGCACTATGTCTTTGACAGGATGATCTTCACTGGTGGAAAGGTGACGCTCTCTGACTCATCTCAGCTTTCATTTTCCTTTCTCAAATGTACTCAGAAAATATTTAGTTACAGCCTTCATAGTGATGGTCATTAACACTGTCACATATAGGAGAATAACTATGTTGTCCTTAGTTGTGGAAATTTTTCTCCATTTTGCCCTTTTTTATACTGATGCAAATGTAAAAACATCAAATTAGATGGGCAACATAAACTGATTGTTGCACTCATACACTGTCTGTAGTTTACTCATGCCCACTTTTAGTATTTGGTTTTAAGTAAAATGTAATGCCAAATGAAATTACATGAAAAAGGAACATACTCCTTGCAATAGTGGCCCACTGCAAAAACACCACATGTATTCATGGATGTTTCTGTGCGAGACCTTTCTCAGACCTCACATTGCTCCTGTTGTATCTGCAACAAGCCCTTATCAGGTGTGCAGATATTCCCTCCTGTTTTAAAATAATATTTTGTGGATACTTTGAAAGGAAGGCATAGCTTTCAGATCATATATGCTCAGCCTTAGTCCAGTCACTTGTTAAATCAAATGAGAATAGTGTAATAGTTGAAGGATTAAAGAGGCCTGCATGTGTGGTCAGTGTATTGTAGTATATAAAATGAGGCCTTGTGGTTATAAAGGTTGTTTAGGATGAGGGATGTGTGACATGGGGTGACCCCATCTTTCTCCTCCAGCCCCCCACAGTGGTGTGCAGTATCTGCAAACGGGACGGCCACCTGAAGGATGAGTGTCCTGAGGATTTCAAGAAAATTGAGTTGAAGCCGCTGCCGCCCATGACCGATCATTTCCGCCAAATCCTAGACGGCCTCTGCCGACTGTGCTACAGTGAGTATGACACTGTTCCAGGGAATGACTGTGTTATGAGTATGACTGTGCGCAGTGTGAGTGTCATAGCTTGTGGCCGTTCTAAATTGTAAACTCAGTTTTCCTTTTTCACAGTTTCTAATGATGTGTTCTAATGCCATGCACGTGTTTTGTGTTTTTTAAGATGAGCTCTCTCCTCTACCGGTGGAACAGCAGAAAAGGGAGCAGATTCTGGCCAGTCTGGAAAGATTCATAAGAAAGGAGTATAATGGTACATGCTTTTGGATTATAAATTATGATGTGTATCATGTGCAAATTTGCAGTTTTCCTGAATTGCATCGTAGGTTGTGAATCTTATCATTTCTCTCTTAGTTATGTTCCTTTCTTACTTTTGAGTAGTAAAACAGCGTGTCATTGGTACGAATGATGGGTAATGCAGTGGTACTGTCCTTCCGTGTCACACAGAGAAGGCACGTCTCTGCCTGTTTGGCTCCTCCAAGAACGGATTTGGTTTCCGTGACAGTGACCTTGACATATGTATGACCCTGGAGGGTCATGACACAGCGGAGGTACAGTATTCATGACTTTTTGCTGGTTTGTAGAATGCTGCATTCTACAAACCAGGTGCTAATATAATATCTATGTTAATGTGGTGTTTCATGAATCCCATAATGGGTGGGGCCAAAGTTCAACTTGGGTTCAGGTATGAATACAGCACCTGACCATCTTGTTGTTGGAAAGAATCTACAACGTAATGTTTCTGATTTTTCCAGAAATTGAACTGTAAGGAGATTATTGAAGGGCTCGCCAAGGTGTTGAAGAAACATACAGGTATAACATTGTGTCACTGGTTTGACATCATTGTCTGTTATACAATAGGATATTGATTTTTAAATTGAACTGGCTTTTAGCATCCACTACTTAAGCCTTGGTGGGCTGGTGGTGTACTGAATTATTAATAAGTGGTTCATAGCATAATCACCTCCTATCTCTTTATGCAGGTTTAAGGAATATCTTGCCTATCACAACAGCTAAAGTGCCTATCGTCAAATTTGAACACAGACAAAGTGGACTGGAAGGAGATATAAGCTTGTACAACACCCTGGTAAGTCGTGTATAAGTCTGTTATATGGCATGTTGTGTGTTATTGTTGGGGTGCGTTTATTATGTACATGTGTGCTTATAGATGTTTTTGAATCACTTTGTTACAGTTTTTTGTGTCTATACATCCACTGTGGTTTCCACTGCATGGAGAATGCATATTTTGATATTTTATCTGCTTCTCCTTCTATACAGGCACAGCACAACACCAGAATGCTGGCAACATATGCTGCTATTGATCCTCGTGTGCAATATCTGGGCTACACCATGAAAGTCTTCGCTAAGGTACAAGTCAAACCTTATTTCTATATAATTTAGCAACATACATTGATATGCCCTTCAGGCACAAAAAAAAGTCTATCACTTGCTCATTTTGTATCAGGCTTATAGCCTAATGTGGAGAAGCAATAGAGATGCATTGAAGTAGAGTGTTGAGGAAGGAGTTTCGTCTGTGTCCCTCATTGACAGCGTTGTGACATCGGGGACGCATCAAGGGGAAGTCTGTCATCCTACGCCTACATCCTCATGGTACTGTACTTCCTGCAGCAGAGGCACCCCCCTGTCATCCCAGTACTGCAGGAGGTACGGCCCCGCCAATCGACCTCTTTAAACACTCACACTCCTACTGAATCTCCCAAGAAATTAATCGTGCCATCTGGTACTGTTGAACTAACGTTCTAATTATGAGAAAAGAATTCCTTTTTGGGCGACTTCTGGTCCATACTTACGGTGCATTCAGGCACACCCTCTTATCAATTTATACAAGTATATCATGACTAGCTTGTACATAACATTGTGATAACATCCAATTTCCTTGTGGTAAACTTGTAATTTACCAACTGACTAGTGAACAAATTGTGCCCAAAGCACAATGGATGTCTGCCCATGATATGTTTTCTCTTATGACACACTTTGTGGTCACCATGATGGTTATCTTTCTAATGAAACCTCTCGATCTTCTTCAGATATTTGACGGAAAGACAGTGCCTCAGAAGATGGTCGATGGCTGGAATGCCTTCTTCTTTGATGATATCGAGGAGCTGGTGCGTATAGAACACATTGTCACCTTGTTTCTTCTCTGGATACTCATACAAGCTTGTTCTGGCCCACAATCTCATTCGGCTCCTTCTCATACCAAATCTCGCAGCTGATCTAAATTAAATCAGTCTCGGTACCAAAATACAAAACCTGTATGATAACACTCAGGTTTTTGTCTAGCTGTTTTTTCTGATTTACAGCATCTTAAGATGCACCTTCATCCTTTTTACAATCCAGTTTTGAAATGGCTAAATTAGACAGAGGAACTCATCATTGTGAGTAATGAGAAGTAATGTGGATTAATCTGATTGGGCCCTGATATGGGCCTAACAGAATTTTGATTGGATGCTTGCTCAGTAACGACGCTTTCTGGTTTGTTGTGTCTCCTGTGCTTTGTAGAAGAGGCGTCTCCCAGAGCTGGGGAGGAACAAGGAATCGGTGGGTGAGCTGTGGCTCGGCCTGCTGCGCTTCTACACGGAGGAGTTTGACTTCAAGGAGCATGTCATCAGCATCCGGCAGAGGAAACGCCTCACCACCTTTGAGAAGCAGTGGACTTCCAAGTGCATCGCTATTGAAGGTAAGGCTATCTCACCTGCGCCTGACCAGTGACAAGGACTGATGAGATTTCGTAATGACTTTTATAATGGCCAGTGACAAGCCCCATCGAGAGGTTATAATCTGAACTACTGATGGTGTTCACCAAGGTACTGTAACTGATGTGTTATAATGACACACCTGCTTTACTAACTGTGTCCATTGAGTGTGCACTCACCAGAACACCGTTAATGTTGCAGTGAGTGTGCTAACTGAGTGTCGATCATGGCTTTTTCAGACCCTTTTGACTTAAACCACAATCTTGGAGCTGGAGTTTCCAGAAAAAGTAAGTTGAAACTCTATGCATACACACGATTTGATGTGGAATTTTAATGTTATCCCTTATTTTTGTGCATTTTTTATATTCACTTTTATCAGTTTTAAACCACAGTGAAGACCATGAAAAATAATGGAATAGCTTATTGCAGAAAAAAATGGAATATAATAACAAAGTTAATCCTTCACTCAACAGACCATCCAATTACATAGGAAAACGTTTTTGACCACCTCTAGATATGATCTCATCTTGTTGAAATTTTTTTTGAAAAATTTTAATGTCTCAACATGAAATCCAAATTGCATATTTTTTTTAGTTTCTCTCTGGGTAATTCTCTGTCCACATCACAAGTTAATTATATAATTGTATGCATTCCAAACAATCTTCTCACCTCCCCTTCTGCTGTGTTCTAAATTGGTGAGCCACTGAACAACCCAGGCATCTTTGCGTCAGGAACAGTGAACTAATAATGACTGAGTATCTTAGTGTGTGCTTTCATAATGTGTGAAATCTCTGAGCACTTGCCCATTCAGCTCATAAAAATAGTGACACAGCTGTCCCCATGCCTATCAAATTAACTGTCCCATAATTCCTTGCAGTGACAAATTTCATCATGAAAGCTTTCATCAACGGGCGGAAGCTGTTTGGGACACCTTTCTACCCTCAGCCTGGACTGGAGGCGGTATGACACCCCTGGCCTGGCCCCCAGCTTTGGGAGCTCTTACATACTTTAGTCTGTGAGCGTTAACTCAGCAGTTAAGCCTGCAGTGAGGAGGCACTGCTCCTCGCCACTTTAGTACTGCCTGTGTGATTACTTTTACCATTTTATTACTCAAGGTGTTGTTTAGATACCAGCTGTCTGGCCATGCAGTGAGCAAAGGTAATCGGACACTGAACAGGATATGGGGGTGTTGTCTTTTGTTTGTTGGGGGCAGGACTACTTCTTTGACTCCAAGGTGCTTACGGACGGTGAGCTGGCTCCAAATGACAGGTGCTGCCGGATCTGTGGCAAGATCGGCCATTATATGAAGGACTGCCCCAAGAGGCGCAGGTGAGCTCTATTACATGAGCCATGGCTCACTGAGCCGCTCTTATCCTTCAGCCATGCCACAGGGGTGCTGTGTCCATGTGTGTCCCCCCCGGTATGAATGTCTGCTTGTGTGTATGCCAGGATGAAAAAGAAAGAGAGCGAGAAAGAGGAGGATGTGAAGGAGGAGGAGCGAGAGCCTCGGGAGCGGCGCTGCTTCCAGTGCGGGGACACGGGCCACGTTCGCCGAGACTGCCCTGAGTATCGCCAAATCCGCCAGAGGTGTACTGCAGGCCCAGGTACTGCACACTTATCTACACCCACCTAAGTCACCAACACAAGCAGTGCAAACCTTTCTGCATCACATAAGGCACACCTGTGTCATCACCAATATTAATACAACATCTCCGTCCTGTCCTGTATCAAGCTGTATCCATCTGTAATAATTGTTCTATGTAAGAGAGTACTTTTGTGATTAGGGCTTAATGTGACTGGTCATTTACAGGGTCAGTGCTTTATTTTATTGGTGGCTTATATATGTTATTGATGCTGTATGTCTTTGGTGTGTTGGTGCTTTGTGTGAGGTGGCATTTTGTAACATGTGCTTTATGTGATTGGTGCTGTATGACTGCAGTCCCTCAGATGGTGCGGACCATTGTGAGTTCTCAGTCCATTCCAGTCCCACAGACAGGTGTGGGGGCCCCGGATCGTCCAGGAAGAACCAGGCAGCCCTCTGAATGCGTAAGTGTTCAAAGAAAAATGCTATTAGTGCTAATCAAATCAAAATTTAATAATGCACTTATGTATACTCTTTTATAAATGCTACTTGCCTCTAGGTAAAATAAAGGCAATGAGCTGAGTGGGATGTGAGTGAGGTTTGGCTGTAAGTGAAATAAATGCTTTGTCCTTTCCTGATTTGCAGTCAGAGACACGGCAGACTCCACCCTACTCCCCGCAGGGCACACCCTTTAGCCAGGGCTCCGCCCAGCCCTCCAGCTCTCCCCAGACGGCCCAGATCAAAGCCCAGGGGCCACACAAAGCCCCGCCCCAAGTCCAGGCCCCAACCTCGGCCCCAGCCCCACACCCCCAGGTCCAGCTCCCGCTTTTCAACTTCCCCCACTCGCACCCGGGGCAGTTCCACCCAGGGCTGCCCACACTGGGCATGCATCACTCCAGCCCCCTCCCCGCCACGTCCTGGCCAATCCACGGCCCTGTCATCACCACCACCGCCTCAGGGCCCCACCCCTCCCCGCCTGGCCTGGGCTTCTCACTGCGCACCGCCCCAGCCAACGCCAACGGCGGCTCGCCTGGCAATCCCGGCCCCATGAACTTGAATGACCCAAGCATCATCTTCGCCCAGCCGGCGGGGCGGGACGGCCCCTGGCACAACCATCTAACTCCTGGGGCACTGGTGGGGAACGGCACTCTGGGGAAGACAGGTACACACTGGGGAGCACTGCACTGTGGATCTGTGTGTGTGTCTGTCTGTCTGTCTGTGTCTGTCTGTCTGTAGGTCTGTAAGTGTTTGTGTCTTTATCTGTCTCTTGTTTCATGCTGCAGGCTGACCTAGTTTCACTATGGCTCTCTGCGGGTGTCTGTGTTCGATATTGACAACATTTTTTTAGCATGTGTATTTTTCAGTTACAGTTATTGATTTATCATTTACTATTATTTATTTGAACTGTTTCCCTTTTTTGCTCTTTTTTATACATGGATTGCCCCAAGTTATGGATGTGTGGTGCACTGCTCTTACTCTCTTGCCTATAAACCAGCAACTATTTTATATTCGTTCAGACATAAGGTGCTACAGGACAGAGCTTGCATACATTGGAAGACTGGTGTATCTCTCACCAAGGACAGCTGTTTGCCTTTGCACGTTGTTTGAAACAGTGAATCATTTTTATTTGCTCTTAAACAGGATATTGCCGAATTTTAAAAGCTGTTTCCTCTATCAGAGCTTGTTTGTCAGTTTCTCTTTGTGTCTGCATTTAGATCAGTAGTTGTGTTCAGGTAAGAGGCATCTTAAAATGTGGGGCTCTAAGGGGACTCCTGTTCTCATGCACTGTGCACACGCTGCTTTTCGCACCACAGTCATAGACCCATACCTGCCATGGTGGAATAAGGGGCAGCTATCATCAGGGGTTCCCAAACTTTCCATGCACTATGCACACTTAAGCTGTTTCACTGGTACTTGTTAAACCAATGTGTAACATTGCTTTATATAAGGAATGTATAATATTTGAGAAAAATCAGTAGTTGAGTTCTGTGGGTCACCCAAGTAACGGTGGAGGTAAAGGGTTTGTTTCTCTTCTTTCTCTCAGACCAGGGATACCAGAACCAGTTTGGTAAAGTGACCCAGGGCTCCCTGACGTGGGAGCAAGGCAACCCCGCCCAGTTCACCCTGTCCCCCTCCTGGTCCTACCGAATGCCCCAGAACCTCCTGCAGCAGGGCAACGCGGCCTTCCAGCAGAACAAGCCCTTCATCTCACAAGGTGAGGGCCCAGCCCCTCGCAGCTCAGTCCTCTCACTGTGATAGCCAGTGCAGCTGAGGCAGTAGCTCTCCACATTATACTGCGACTACCTGTAACACGACTGAACTTTGCCAGCCCCTCGCAGCTCAGTCCTCTCACTGTGATAGCCAGCGCAGCTGAGACAGTAGCTCTCCACATTATACTGCGAATGCCTGGAACATAGCGACTGAACTTTTATACTGCGAATGCCTGTAACCGACTGAACTTTGCCAGCCCCTCGCAGCTCAGTCCTCTCACTGTGATAGCCAGCGCAGCTGAGACAGTAGCTCTCCACATTATACTGCGGCAGCCTGTAACACGACTGAACTTTGCCAGCCCCTCGCAGCTCAGTCCTCTCACTGTGATAGCCAGTGCAGCTGAGACAGTAGCTCTCCACATTATACCGCGACTGCCTGTAACACGACTGAACTTTGTACTCTGTCTGAAAGCATTTATGGCTTAGCGCTGCATAGCAGCATCTGCTAAATATTTGTAATGTAAAAGAGCTATGATGAAAAGCACCACACGCCTGTCTCCTATCGATTATGGAATGTAAGATGCTGGTATGTTTACTGCTGCCATTACCCCTTTGAGGAGTTTCTTTTATCATTGCGATCATACAGTAACATTCTGAGATACTGGGGATTTGCCATATTTATAGCTGGAGAAGAAAAACTTGTGTATTGGTCAAAATTGATTTTTTGCCAGCCAGTTAAAATGGTTAAATATTAAACTCAATGTTTCATTATCAAAAGCATCAACAAAATAGGAGAGCCTATGTAATTTAAAGCCAGTAGCTTGCTAGCGAAGTATGTCTTTGCTTTTAGTAAATAAGATATCTTATGTATACTCAATAGTTTTATCATGCAAAACAATAAATCCTTCCAGCTGGGCTTGTAGTTGCCAAGCTGGGACTGATGCAACAGCAGCTTCAAGAGTGCTGTGTCAAACCTTTTTGGTTCTTAGGAAGGAAGCCTGTAGCTTTTAGGTTACCAGCCAAGTTTCAGAGTTTCATCAGAACACAGTTATTTCCCTTTTTGGAGTAAAGCACATCTGGCATAGCTATTGTGCTGGTGAGACGCACCATTCGCACTGCTCAGGGCCTACAGTCACTTTGACATCATGGCGGTTTCAGGGCTGTGTGACACTGTGAATGTCTTGTGACTCAGTTGAAGTAATTGACATGGTTCTCGTCATCCCCTCTAGGGTCCATGGTACACAATAATCAGCATTTCCCTCTCCTCCCCCATGGACGGCACGTCAGTCTCAACTACATCCAACAGAAGAAGTGAACCCCTCCTTCTTACTTTACTTTCCACATGAGTTCAAGGTCTTATCCAAAAGGAAAAGGAAATATATTTTAACTTCACATCATTTGGTCACAAGACACAAGTTTTTAAAACAAATGTATAATTTTTGTACAGTTTTTACTTTTTGTGTCATCACATTGATTTGTGATACAAATGTCAAATATTTTAATGCCCCCATTTTTGAAGGGGTCCAAAAAGTGTTTTTTTATTTGTAAAGGAAGGATAAAATATGTATTCCTTTATTTTGATTAGCTGGTACTTGTATTTTGCTTGCTGAAGGATAAAGGCTTTGAGTAGAGGTACATTTTAAAAAGCATACTACCCTAATCACATAATTATGTAGTGTTCAAAAAAAGTCTCTAAAAAGAAAAAAAAGAAAAAAAGTCAAAAAAGCAAAAAAATAAAGAAAAAAGCAAACGAACAAGATGTGATGTCGTTTTTTCATGATTGAAACATTTCTAGTTTATTTTCCGTCATGAGGGAACCTGGTTGGACATTGACATGAAGCAGCATTTCCTTATTGTGCTGCATTTTAAAGTTATATGTTTGGTTCCATGACATACCCACATATAACCACAGTGCAGCTGTAACTGACTGGAGATGGTGGAAGGAGTGGGACTAGGAGGAAATTAGGCGTTGTTAGACGACACCTTTCAAAATACAAATGTTGATTTAATCCAAGGCCCTGCCTATCCTGGGTATGAACTTGATATCCTGGCAATAACAAAATTCAGGACAATTTCTGAAAAATGTGTGTGGCAAACCTTATCATTGCATCTCACATCTAAGCGCATACATATACAAGCACACAGAAATGCATATGCACATACTATTTTTTTAATGTTGTTTTTACAACATGTACTTCCTCTGTGTAACCGGGCCGTTTATTATGAAAAATGGATTTAGTGTAGGAAGCAGGGGCCAATGGGAATGGATAACACCGTTATAGAGTTACTAATTAACCTGCCCTCAGGATAGCATTTCACCACCGCCAACCTTTGTACTGCATACCTCCATTTTATTTCAAAACCCTGAATAAACTGTCACAGGCATTTCAGTGTGCAGGAAACATCATTGGGCTCATGGTGTTACCTACCACAAGCAGGTATGTAAAATCACTCGCTGTCACCAGCAAATGGCACCATTTGTATGACCGTTCTTCCACACTCTGTGCATTGGTTTCAGTGTGGTGACCCTGTGACAACAGGGTGGGTTATATGTGGTATCTAGGCAGTCCCTAAGACAAGTATTTTTGATGGAATGTATAAGTGTTTTGTCAGAGGAATGGAATGTGACCTGACATTTTATGTAAGGTGCTTTTTTATGAAGACTTTCACTGCCGGAAGTCTGAATCAGGAAAGTTTATATTTTTTTGTATTATTAGATGTGTGGACATATGGGGAAAGAGTCTAGGAGGCTCTGAAAGGCTAATGCCACTGCACTTACAGTGGAAACACACCAGGAAAATGAATACAGGAAAAGAACTGAAAGAATTATGGCAGGTCAATTACAGTGAAAGTGAATGAAGTATCTTTAGAATTCTCTTTTACACAAACAAACTGTCCTGCCCCATATCACTTACAGGTATTTTTCAGTCTACTTTTGTCTAGAGGTATTCTGTGTAGGCAGGCAAAACTTGTTTTGTTGATGTACCTCACTTCTTGTGGAAAGCAAGGTGAGTTCACAGCTGCTATGCCTTTATGTGCTGTCTTGAGCTCTGTCCTGAGAAAGAGCTCAAGACAGAGCTGACATTTGCAAAATTATCTGTGTTTTCATGCCTTGTTTGTGCCTTGTGAGCAAACACTTGGAAACCAAACACAAATATCAGCCATAGTGACAGGGTAGCTGTGCCAATGCACAACAGCACAGTAAGAAACCTTATGATGGGATGCAAATACCATGGGCAGGAGGGGTTAGTCTATACCCTGACCTACTTTTGCCTTTCTCAAAGAACGGCGAGAAGGCTGTGGAATGTACTGTTTATACACTGTGTGTAAATATGTTCCTCTAAGGAGTATGTCATGCTAGTTTTTATATATATCCAACCATATGGTTGTTCGCAATCATGGTGAGCTTGGGCATGTTGGAAAACTTCATAAAGTAAGAGATTGCAGGATAGAATTTGTATTATAGTTTTTGAAAACATTAAATCTCTCCACATTCAAAGTAATCTTTGCTGGTTAATTTCTTAGTCCAGCCATTGGAATGACCCTCAGACTGGCCAGGTATGATGGAACAGGGAGGACCCGTGCAAACCTTCACGTCCAGCAGAGTTAATAATCGAATATCATGCATGTGTAACCGATGTCCCTGTACATTTTAAATCAAATGTGTCTACTCACCGGTGGGTAGAGAAATATGCAAATTGTTCAAAGGGTTAGTGATGCCAAACTGTAAATTTGTGGTTTATTTACAATAATTGGTTCCCCTGTAATTATTCAGAATTGGTTCAGCCCAGAGCGGGGCTAACACTATTCAAGCACCTGGGCTGCTATCAGTATGTTCATTTTTCCCTGTATTGTAAGTAGTTGTTTTTTCCTTTTTATATGTTATCTGTTGTAAAGCACAAATAAATGTCCTGTCTAGTTCACCCCAGTTTGTTTTGTTGCCTCCTGTTACTGCTCACCACAATCCCATAACACCAGGTTTCCTTCGCGATCCACCTCAGGGTCTCAATAGGGGAAGTCATGTAAAGATCTGTGTCACCAGAAAAATAACCGTTAATGTGTCAGGTTATCATAAACACAATGACATTTTATGGTTATGCTCTCAATAGATGTAATGCTTGGGTGTCATAACCTGTGCACAGAGAGGTGTCTGATCGTGCCTTCCTGGGATAAGAGTTTATTCTTTTCTCTTCTCGACAGGGAGGCCATCAGTATGATGTCACTGGAGAAGAGCCTTGGTGTGGCCCTGTGTCTCTGGGGTGTGGCTGTGGGCATAGCACCCCAGAAACTGGGCCCCTGCGTCTTTAGTGCCACCGAGGTGGGGCAACATCCCAGCTAACAATTTTTTATTGCTTGAACATTCCCAGAATGTTATTGTAAATTTGTCAGGTTTCATTGATGTCTCTTGAACGTTGTTTACCTGGAATGTTGTCCTTTGGACAAAATAACAACATTCTTATTTCTTGATTGGTTAGTTTTGATTGGATGGGGGGCCTGATTTTAAATGGTGGCAAAGATCTAAATTCCCATATTCCAACAGCCAGCCTTCAACTGTAGTGGCCAGAAGCTGACAGAGGTTCCTGCAGAGATCTGGGTGAATGTGACAGTGCTGGATCTTTCCCAGAATGCCTTGAACCTCACCCATCCCTCAACCCTAATGGCCCTGCGGAGACTGGAACAGCTGAGCCTGCTGAACTTGTCTGGCAGCTACCTCCCCCTGCTGGACAGAAACATGCTGGCAGGCCTGCGATCTCTCAGAGTCTTGGATCTCAGTGCCTGCCGGCTGGCAGAGATCAGGCCTGGAGCATTCAAAGCCTTCTCCAGGCTCCACACTCTAATGCTGGGTGACAACAGACTGCATGACCCCTTGCCTGATGCTTTCCAAGACCTGAAAGGCCTGACCTACCTTGATCTCCACGGCAACCATCACCTGGGGGTTGCTCCTCCTGCATGGTTTAAGGGCGCAGCCCAGATGATTTGGCCTGGCACCCCACAGGGCTCAGATGTGAGGGATGTGTCTGGAGGTACATGCACAATTCTCCTTTGCCCATTACCAAATCGACCAACAGTAACACACATCCTTTAACTTAAAAGCCCAATTTAAAACATGAGTTCTGATTAGCAATTCCCCTTTAATTAACCTGTTAACTTCCTGCAGACTCTCAAGAGTTGTATGATTGTTATCTTATAGCACACACCACTGCTGTCAGTATATGACAGAATTTCACTGATGAAGGCGCAACAGTACATTTGAATAATTAGCCTGAATAACCTGAGTTTTTCAGTGAAGGCCTACATCTATGTGAGTGCCCACCAAGATTGTTGATTGTCAGCAATGATTGACCACTCAAGTATGGGGAACATTGTAGAGAAACATGAAAACGGAGAAAAGATTGATTAAGTCTCTGTGTCCAATAGGTGCCCCAAGCTTTCACAGGAAACTGCTGATCAAGGATAACAACAGTTCTACAGGTACAATCTCTATTCTGCTTCCCATTCTACAGCTTATCAACCCTCTGAAGACAATCAATGAGTGTCTTCAGTCTGAGCAGAGTTCATGTCATACAGAACAGCGGGCAAATTCATCATATACTCATCATGCATATAGTTAGTCCTAGTCGGTCTGAAATGCTTTAATTGATAATGTATACCAAACAAGTTGAATTTTTGCCTTCTCTTTAATATTCACAAACACTAGCATAGCACTGGAATTTACTAGAAGCTCCTGAGGTTAGGAGGTAGAAGAACTATATGGTATGTAGGAACTGACCATCTGGCTGTGTTGTAGAACCAGTGTCACTACAAATATGTGTCAGTAGCATCTGTGTACAAACTCTTATGCTGCTCCCTCTGGGGTCTCCCCTCCTGCAGTCAAAGCCCCTAGCGAGGACACCCCGGCACAGACGAACACCTGGCTGTACCTGATCGCTGCCCTGGTTACAGTCCTCTCCATTACTGGCCTCATCGTGCTGGCGGTGAAGTGCAAGCTGTTCCATCGCTACCTGGCCAGCTACCACCACAGGCTACTGTACGAGGGCGAAGTATCCAGCCAGTGCAGCCGGGCAGAGCTGGGGGTGGGACTGGGGCCGGAGCCCTCAGGACATGGCCCACGCGGCCGAGCCTGCCCCCGCGAGCTGGACGATGACGACGATGGCTTCATAGAGGACAACTACATTCAGGCCAGCGAAAAGGAGAGGGCACAGAGGGAGGCCGAGGAAGAGGAGGTGGAGGACAGCGATGATGATATCCAGTTTACTATCGGTTAGCAGGACCGGAGATGCAGGGAGGTGGGCCATCACCATATCCCTATTTCATTTTCACCTTTGACCAATGAATTGTTTACAGTGACTTTTTATGCACCATGGTATGACTCCTAAACACTGATTGACTCACTCCTGTAAATAATTGAACAGAAACTGCTGATATGGGTATTTCTGGAAGAAAACAGGAAAAGGGGCCAAATTCATGTAACTTATTCCTCTTTTACACATTTTAATAATATTTTGAAAGAAGACACTCCTGACTGAAAGGTTCTCAATCAATGCTGAACAAAATATATATTTGAAAATGAGCTATTTTCTTGATATTTAACTCTTATTATTTTGTTACTGAATGGATTAAAGTATACTGTATATTCTTTTTATTGTTGTATAATGAGATTTTGTGTGTGTGCAAAAATGTAAAACTGTAACTACAATTTTGAATTCTTCCTGGTGTTAATAAAGACCCTAATCATATCAAATTCTTCTGTCACCCTGATTCAGAAAAATAATGACTTGAAATATCTGCATTTTCTTATGAAAGGGGACACTCTGTGATGGTGCTTGGGCAGGCACTCCTGCTTTGGTGGCCTGTTGTCTGAGCGACATGGTGAAACTGGCTGTTGTCGTGGGTGATGGGGAGTTGTGTGTAGGCAGTGGGCAGCGGGCAGTCAGCACACCACAGCAACTGGCATCGCCCAGCACGGCCTGCGCACTGCGAGCCTGTGAGCTCAGCGCTGACACCATCGCTCCAGCTCCGCTCAGCTACGCTGGATTAGTCACTGAGGACAATAAGCTCCAGTTAGCCGGAGACCAGCTGCAGCGTGGGTGACGGAGCGCTAGTTTACTCTGGAGCAGAAAGGTGGGTTATACCCATGTGTAGACCTGCAGGTCCTCAGCAGTCCATAGTGCACAAAGCTTATTTAGTTTATTTAGAGTTTATTTTTTAATCTGTACTTTGGCCTGCTTGGTTAAAGTTAAAAAGGCGATATAAAAACAAAAACATACATCACAATAAAACTGAACAAATATAAAACAAATGTAATTCGTAGCAGGAAACTAAAATATGCTAACTGTTTGTTTAAAGAATAATATAATTACAGTGCTATGAATATACTCACACATATTCATCTAATTCAACTTGCGATCTAGCAACCGGTCTCCTCAGGAGGCTCCAGCAGTGGTTCTGTGGATGGTGTCACATGTATATCTACTTCCTCCCAGGGAAATGGGTCTCTGATTGGCTTCTCCAGCGCTGGCATATCCTTTTATAAAATTACATCATACTAGAGGGATATATAAAAATGCTGAGGAAACTGAGACTTCAGACACATGGTGTGTGCCTTTTCTGACTGGTTTCCATGTTCACATGAAGCTTTCCATTATTATATAATATTTTATCATATGTATTATACGTCCCTCCCTCAGAGGAGATTGACCATGCTAGAAGGTCGCCTTGCATCACTCATCCGGCCAGAGACAGTGAAGATGGTCGCTGCCCTGTTGCTCAGTCTCCGCCCACTGCTTGTCTGGTCCAAGAGAAACACCACTGCAGTATACCCAGCCACACCCAGAACTGTGGCCCCGCCCCCAGCCAAAAGCACCATCCCCGTGACAGCCATGTCATCAAGGGTTGCTCCAGGGGCAGGGCGGGGTGGGGCCAGGCCAAGCAGGAAAGAGCCACAGACCAGCAGGGCCACACCTGTCAGCAGGATGAGGGCGTGGTCGGACGGGCCGCCACTCTTGAGAGCGCGGATGCGGCCCCAGCTGCGCACGCAGCCCATGTCCTGCACCGCTGAGCTCAGCAGCTGCTTCAGCAGCACGGCCAGCGCCAGCAGGCACAGCGCCACCCCCACGCCCAGCCGCCATGCCCCTGACGTGCTGGTGGTGGAGGAAAGGACGCCAACCCCGCCTGCCCCACAGGCCAGGACCAGTGTAACCGAGACGCAGTAGCATGCCAGCGACTTCCGCGGCTCTCGGAACCACCACAGCTCCACCTGCTCCTCGAGGACGCTTCGCCGGGCTCGCACTGGGCCAGGCCGGACATGCGGACGAGCAGAGAGGACCTGCATCTCCGTCATCTCTCTCTCTCAGTGGGTCGACTCACTACATCACCATGGGCGCACCCACATGACCACCTGGAGGAATGAGGGGAGCCCAGGTAAGAGAACATTCTCCCAAAACAGTGTTCACATTTCAATCTACATCAGTCCTAAAGCAGGTGTGCAAAAGTAGGTCATACACTGAAAGAGGGTCTTCAAACATATTTATCAATCAGATCTTTGTACTAGCCAAAACGTGTGCAGTAGATGTAGAAGTCTGCTTGCATGCCAAAGACAAATACCTTTGTTTGTAATATAACAACAGTGTATTTTTCATTGATTTTTCATTGTATTTTTTTGATGTATGTAACTACAAAGGAAAATGTAATTGACATAAAAGCTTTCCATTTCTTAATGACACAAAAATTCAATCTGCTCATTCTGTCAACACACACACACGCACACAAACACACACACACACACACACACACACACACACAGTAGTAAAAAGGGCATTCTTACATCATCCCTATAATGAATCCTTCTGGCCTAGTATCCTTACATTGATTACAATCTTAGCATCAGTTCCATTTTAGTAGATTTGCTCTCCCTCCAAAGATACGACTGGCTGTACTGCAACTTTCCCTGCTTCTGAAAATTCACATGAATTTCTGAACATTTCATGGATTTTCCCAACCTCTCTCATTGGTATCTCCCCTTTAACTTCTGTGGAGCACAAGTTCAGGTTTGGTACTACCTGCTCAGGTGTTCCCTACTATTGGAGTCCATATATGCCCAGAATCATTTGCTAAATGTCTACACATGACTTAGATTTTTCAGGGTACGCCTCCACACTTTGGAATTATGTACCTGAGCATCTCAGTGAGACATAAATCTCAAAATCATCATGTACCACAAGGCCCCCCCCCGCCTTCAAACTAATGAACCCTCATTTAAAAATGGGCCACATTATGTTGAAGTAAATCATATTAATCCACACATTGTGCAAACTCCACCACATTAAATTATGTGCAGTATTACACATTTGAAGAATATACAAATTCTATCCAGGTTGCTATGGAAGATGGATAAGGATGGGAACGTACCTGTCAGAACCACCTCAAAGCAGCACCATTTCTTTGTATTCCTCAGGGAACATCAAGATAAAACTGCTTGTGCGGAAGTCAGAGGTTATCTGGTAACTCCTTTCTGTTTTGTGGAGAGGTAACAGAGCCGTGATGGTCGCTGTGGGTCTGAGCAAAGCCGGGGCTGATTTTCTGATTCATCTGCATATCTGGTTATTGAGGCGGGCAGAGACAAACTAAGCCCATCCCCCTGGACGTTATAACTCACAGACTCAGGAGGGAAACACAGAGATGTCCTGATAGTCCAGGATCCCCCTACCCCACAAGGACAAGCAGACAGGGTTGGTGGGTCGGGGGGGGTCATCATCGTCTTGATGATGCTGCTGACCACAACACCCACAATCTCACTCTTTGAGAGACAATTACCGGACACAATGGGAGCAGTCTCTGCCTCCTCCACATTCCTATGCATCTCATACAGCAGTGAATCCAGTGGGCCCCTAAACCATTTCAAATGGGAGAGCCAGGATGGGGCCAGTGGTTATTTTGGGGGACCCAAGCATTAACATTATTAATGCCATCTGTATGCTTTGTTTAAAAATAGCAGCCCAGGCTTAATGTTGAGGGGGTACTGGTACTGCACCGTCCCTGAGTGAAAGCACAGAGCTATGCGGCCTGGCAGATGACTACATAGAGATGAATAGCTCTGATGTCACTCTTGCCACCATAATGCTCACTTGTGACCTGGCAAACTGGTGAGTCTTTCACATGAGCTAAGCTCGCATCGTTAATCCACAATGGGCCCTCTTCAGAAACACCCTTCTCTTCTGCTGGCTCAGTATCTCACACACAATTGAAACGCTCATCTGATTTGGTTTTGTGAAGGATGAATATCCTTCCCCTTACCACCATCTGTATGTGTTTTTCCCAAGTGTGCAGTTTACAGCTGCTTCTACAGTTTGCAGGTGCTGTGAATTTGAACTGGGTTAATACCATAAAACGAGCATAATCCGGGTAAATTTACAGGAGGAAATCCTGATAGGCTACCAGGGGTCAATAGTAATGGTCAATACAATGAGGTGGACAGGTCTACATGTGGTGATTCCTTCTTTATGAAGGACATTATGCTCCCCCGATCGTCAGCATGATGGTGCTGCCATGCAAAAATGAAATGACACTTAACATTTTGACATGTGAACTACAAAATCACACTTGAGTGCAAGATGCAAGTACAATAACATATTACCCAAAAAACCATACACATACAAAATGCCATGTTTTTTTTTATTGATTTATGTAGTGAACACGAACAGGGAAACACAAGACACAGGATTCTCTTACTAAAGGGTGAACCCACCCCCTCTGAACTCTGGAATCTGAAGCAAAGTCGGTCCCTGTGATGCATCATGTGCTTCAAAGACACAAACATATCTGAGCACAAATGTTGAACTGAAGAGGCATATACTGGTACAACAACTAAACATTTACCATCTTATAACACATTCATTATGAGGCATAGTGTATGGACCACCATAGACATTCTACAAACCACTGCAGTAACTTCCATATGATTATACATTTTAGTATATTTTGCCATGTAAGATTATTATGTACTATTTTCAAAATATTCTGAAGAAATTTTGATAACACAAATGGCACATGAGAATACCTCTGAGTAAAACTTTTCCTTTTCTTTATCCTAATTTCACAACATACTCACAGTATAATTCTCAGAGATATATAATTATGAACATTCTTTCACATATGTTAATATAACAACAGATTATATGTTAATCTAATGATGGATTTTAATGGAGTGTTCAACACTCACTGTACCTGTTTTTGAAACAGTATTTGAGACTATTGGTATTTTAACACCAAAATATTTCTCTCTAGATAATTTCATTTCAAATTGTAGAATATTAAGGGGATATAATGTGTAAATTCAAAGGTATTTTATGCAGTTTTATAGTCTTAATTAAGGGGTTAGAAAAACGACCATGATAAGTGGAATTTTGTTACATTAAACCAATACACAAATGTTACTTCTCAGTTTCGTGAGTAACACAGTCTGAAATAAGTATGATGTGTACTTACTATGCATTTAAACCACAGATCCTCAACCTTTTTGACTTTCTTTGCCCCAACAAAACTAGTAAGAATGTGTTGTTTGTTTTATTTCCTTGAGCTACACATTCTATGTGCTTGCAGCTTCAACAAGGAAGTAAATTATAAGTATGTATTAACATTTCCTCTGACTGCAGCTCAAGTTCCAAGAACATCAGTTGAAATCTAGTGAAATTATAATCAGGAACAAAATTATTTTCCTTTGTCATTCTTAACTGAACCATCAACATTTCTTTTGAACTGTTCATGTAGTACCATGTTAAACTGTAGGTATGAGGAGGCTACAGGTCACAGTGTTTGGACTGCGTTAGCGGTCAAAGGGCCCTCTCCACGGTTGGACAGTCGACTCCCATGAAACTGGTCATCTGTAGTGGAGAGATTGGACATCATTACTGCACATGAGCTACCCTTCTGTTACCACTTTAATTTTACACCAGAGCACAGCAGTTATGAATACTTTCTGATTTATGTACTGCCATAACATTTAATACTTCACAGTAGTGTAAATGTAAGATAAACAGTGTGTCTTTGTGCTAAGTTTCATACTGTCACTGAATTTTTGGTGAGAGTGAACATTATACCACATTTTATATAGTAACCAGATAGCCAGCTCCTCATTCCAAATGATTTGTAGGTTCTGTATCCACTGACAGTACTGATGCCAATGAATGTTCTGTCCTTGAGGATAACTCTTTCATGGATATTCATAAAGAATTAAATAACACCAGAACCTCCTGTTACCTTCTTAGGTGGCAGAGAGGACAGAAGGAAGGCAGGATCTGGCTGTCTGTTTAGTGGTGTGTCCGCTGGGGTGACATACCTCCCACCTGCTCTCTGTGCTTGTAGACGCTGGGGTGAGGGGCGTGTCTAGGGGGGAGCTCTCCCTGTAGGCTCTGTGGAAAAGCTGACAGAGGGGGGAGGAAGGGGCCCGGGCACTCCTGGGGGCCAATATGCACACACCTGTCTCAAACTCACACTCTCACAATCTCAAGACACTTTTGCCTTCTGCATCCAAGAGACCTAACAAGTACTGCTTGGTAATGGGCTTACAATTATATCGTCTGCAGGTCCAATGCATGGGTGTACTTTAACACCGCCATTATAACTAGACTGCAAAGACCAACCTCAGCCAGTGAAAGAAGTGAAGGCATGGAAATGTCATATGTGAGGTGGAAACATCACAACTCCCCATTGACATCAATGTAAAATCATGCAACTTTGGGGGATAAAAGAAAACTTTCACAATGGTCTTTTGACACTTCAGTTGCCATTGCTACACTTCTTATTGCAGGAAATATGTTTCAATTTTTGCACAATTTTAAGATAGTTTGTTAATGCATATTTGCCCTACTGCGATGTGATTATGATTTTAACCTTAGGAAGGCTGCTTGTTATGGTTACATCTGTAAGTCAACTGGTTAAGAGTAGAGGTCAACTGGATTGCAAATAGAAAAAAGGATTCATCCAAAAACTTTGGGGAGAGAGAATCATTTACTAACACGCTGGTATATTTAATAGATCATGCGTGCAGGTTGACATTCAAAATGTTTCAGCGTGGGCCTCAATCGATATCAGTGTAATGTGTGGAGTCTCACCTGTGCAGGGCGGGCTTCTGGGGAATAGGGTAATGCGCTGGAATGGAAATTGGGTAAGCCCAAGTGAGGATCATGAAAGGACCCTGGAACAGGTGGGCGCGGCGGCGGCACGTTCAAGAGAATGGTAGGGTATCTGTAGCCGTTGGGGTATGGAGAGTACAGTTTTATGGGAAACGGCAAACTCATCAGTTCACCGGAGTACATGTCCCGTTGAGCCACCGCTGCGATGACGTATTCGCCAGGAAAGTGTGCCGTGGCTGAAAAGTACAAAACAGTAATTATAACACCAAGTACAAAGAAGTTGACAGTTCGCCTGTCACTGACCAACTTGCAAAAATCACTGACATTTTTGAAAGGCTCGTCGACTTGGATAGCTTAGCTAGTGTGGAGGAAAAACCAACAGGCGCTCATTTGATCGCTAACTGACTTCTGCCCATCATAAAGGTTTTACCTTGTACTCCGTTCCATGGAGGGCCACCATATCGCATGTTTTCACAATTTAAGGCGACAGCTGCAGGCCCACCTCCTGTTATGGTCGTAGGTGTACCTGTTGGTTCTCGCAATTCATTGGTTTTGTTTGTTTCTTCGTTGACAGACTGAACTGTAACTAGCTCGGCATAAGTCTTGCCGTCCGCCTCGATTCGCCGAGCCGGAGGCATTTTTATCACGGTTTCCTTCCTTACGTTCACTGGATCTGACCGTTGTCCCGCTAAGGAACTGAGATTTGGCACGCTTTCGCTGTCAGACATATTCGTTGAATCATGAATGACATCGATGTCTTCCATGCTGTCACCCGCTTGTGGCTGCGCCTCTCTGTGGCTACTGCTAACAGCCGAAAAAGGCTCTTGTTTTTTCCCCATTTGTCTCTGGATCGCCATAATTTTCGTTCTCTCTGTGATCAGCGAGCATTTCCAGCAATCACAAGAAGAAAATGGACACTTCCCCGCGTGACCCTTCAGTTGCACGACGAATCCATGGTTCCTACATCTTGCACATTTTGGATTGCGTACAACTTTGCGATTTGATTTTTTCAAAGGAGAGTCTAGTTTTGAATTTGCTGGCATTTTGCTTGCGGATATTGCCCCAGTAAAATATGTAAATCAATGAAACCAAATTTGTATGTCTGTTTAAATGTAAAATGGCTACTGTAAAAACCGTGATCTAGCTAGTTGCTTTTGTCAGGTGAATTATGTGAACATATGTGACAGCCTGGAGATCCAACGTCAACTAGAACACACGTGATACCAAATATTGAAACATTTTAGCTGTGGGAACGGTGAACAAACACGTTTCCCATGGGGGAAAGAGTAATTCAATAAAGTCTGGACTAGACTAGAAACTCTAGTATAATTAATTTTCCAAACAGATGGTTTGGTAGATAGCTAACAGCGTAGAACAAGAAAATGTATTGATAAAAATTATAATTCATTTGTCCAATGAAACTTCTCTCTGATCAAAGTAATGATCTTGAAAAATACATGGATGTTTAAAACAACTTCAGTAATAACTAATGTGTAGTATACAAGCGTCTGTTGGTTTGAACATATCTTAAGGCAACAGTTGGATTCCTGCCACATTTCAGTGAGCTCCGTGTATGGTCCGTGCTTGTACAGATTCTGTTCGGCTCAGGGCACGGACCATACAGAATGACAACATGAAAACATGGTTGTTGATTTTTTTAAAAAAAATTATTTAAACGTCTGTCTTCGTAAATCTGATATTCAAGGGTTTTATCTCTAATAAATTTTCAAAAATGTATTTCATTTTGTCATGTTCAGATTAAAAACAATAAATAATTGCAGTTTAGTTAGCTAATAAATGAACAGTTTTTAAGTATACAGTTCTGCTTGGTATTATCACCTTGAGCAAATTCACGGGGTTGCTGTAAATGGCTCTCCGATGATTGCAGGCACTTGAAAGAGAGGAGTCATTAACGCGAGAGCACTAAAACTAAGTAAACTTTTTTTTTTTCTCCTTGCACATTTTTCTGGTTGAACTTGGAAGTTACAAACAGGGGTGCAGACGTTTAAAAAGCATTCCATTGCAGTGAAGAGGATGTAAGGTAAAATAATATAATATTGAGTCCAATATGTAGAACGAAAAAGGCAATAGTCAGTACACGCGCTTCATGAACGTATACTTTGCCAGCGTAAGGTTCCTGTATTTCTGCAAGTTTACAAATATGAGAGTGCTCTAGATTGCGCCCTCTGGTGTTCATATAATGTAATTACTGGAGACTTACGTTGGTTTTCCCAGGCATTATTACATGGATATCACCAGAGGGCAGCAAACACACGTTTTTTGGTGATTTTCCAATTTTCAGGTGAAGAAAAAAGGTTCCTCGCAATGCCTTTATTACAAAAGATCGAGTGTATGTTATTTACGATATGAAAGAGCTGCCATGCCATTTTTCTCATGATTTCTTTGAAAAGACTCCAAGGAAGTATACATGTATATGTTCAGTGTATGCATGTGGTGCTCATAAACACATTAATTTCTGGAAATCATGCCCCTTTCTGGGCTTGATAATATTATTTTCCGTGCATGAAGGCTGGATGCATCTGGCCTACATTGTCTCGGTGAGATTCAGAAATAGCCCACATCAAAAGTGACAGGCAATGTCCTTATACATTTCTTAATTGCATTTCACTCGATAGACAAGTGCAGTGTCATTTTGTGATAAAAAAAGACTGCAAGAAAGTACATATGCCTTTCCAACCAAGACTGGGTCTAAATGGTTATTTATAAATATCTATCTTGGGTCTGAGAGGAGCTTCAGTGTCATTATCAATTCTTAGAAAAAAATGGTAAAAGTAGTTTCCTTAGTGCAAACATTTTGTTCATATTATTTGCATATAAAATATGCTAAAACACATAATAAAGGCTTTTAGTTTAAGCCTCCTTGGTGTTTCGTGTGAATACTAAAATGAAACACTAATATAGGCTTACAAAGACAAAACTTTGTAAGGTACACCTTTTTTAGGATCTGTTCTGTGGCTCCATCGTGATGAAAAGCGGATAGATCTGCATAACAGTTTGATATGACAGACTTCAGGGAGAGGACCTGTCTCCAAACATGGAAGTCTCTATCCCTGTTTTCCAACAGACGGTTTGGTTAGTACAATGTTGGTTAAACTTGCTGAACACTCATACACATGTATATTTCACATATGCTCCTCATCAGCCGACCAATCAGATAACGACGTGTGGTAACAATGAACTACATTTTCTGCTAATACGAAGTTCCATAATTGTGCAATAAGCACACTACTTATATACACGGTTTGGTAATTGCTTTCCCCGAAAAAGAATGGGAAATCGTGTTTCCGGGTCCACTCACGTGGGCCACCAAGAGCGGAATATGATTCGCATTCTGCAGTCACATGGTAAGCATGGGTTGTCCTTCAATTTCTTAGGAAAATGTCTGCGCACTGTAGTAGATTTTATCGATGGGCGTAACTAAAGAATGAGTTCCTCCATGTAGTTAGAAGTCTGTGCCCGACAGTCTGAAGTCAAGTCACATCGTAGCCTCTTTGCAACCAGACGTGCTGACATTGTCATCATGGATACGATAATTTGGTATGTGTTACATATTTTACATTGAGTGTAACTACATAGCCGGCTTGCTGGTAACAGGCCATGCAGTGCGCGATCACTGATGGAAATTTCTACCAACTTGGTTTTTTTGAGGCTAAGAAATTGACCCAACTGTCTTACTGGCTTGCTTCAGACGTTACGTATAGAAACATGTCGCATGTTGAGATACTGGACAATATGACAGCTACCTAGCTTGCTGTTTCAACCATACATTAAGATTTAAGAAGATGGTTACCGCTAATCTTATACTTTGATTTGATTTAATGTAATGTAGCTAGTTGCCAGCTAATCAGAGTATGCTTTACCTATGTATAGGCATATGTCGTTGCGAGCTACCCAGTTTGAGCGAAGCAGCGGTTATTTTGCCGGTTGAGAAAGAGCTTATCATTCGTAAACACCCGCTTATTGTTGTCCACGGGGGTTGCCTGTGGAGTGATAACAACGCGGATGGGAGGGAGATTGGATAATAAAATGTAATGGAGTCTTCAGATACTTCACGTAGGACTGACACCTTTATTACTTACTTTATTTTTTAAATGTTATTAGATGCATTAGTTAATGCATGTTATGTTTGAGGATACTGTGCAGATGACAGGTTGTCGGCTAGCCAGTGTCCACGGATAGCCACGAACGTTCTGTAATGTTTTCTCATATATGAGTGATGACTGTTCTTAACTTACAAAATGGGGTTTCAGTCCAAAGGATTTTCCAGAACTAAAAAATGATCTTTTCCTGCGGGCCGCCCGTGGAGAGGAAACGCATCAAGTACCTGTGTGGTGTATGAGACAGGCCGGCCGCTATCTCCCAGGTGATTTCCTCTACTAGCTGTGCTGAAAATAAACACATAACTTTATATCTATATACTATATTTTTAAAACTGGAATTTAAACCCGTTACAGTAAGTATACATTAAGGCAGTATGTCTCCTGCCTCAATGTATAGAATGTATTTCGCTTCTCAAGTGGGAAGGGTATGTAGGAGCTAGGCTGTATTAGTGTCACTGTCAGTGACTTATGGTATAATTTCAGAACATATGTTGATGAAATTTTTGTATTTTTCAATGTGCATTTAAATTGGAAATTCACAGTGAATTGAATTTTAGATTACATTAGGCTTAATTGTAATGTGTTTTGTATCAATGATTTTGTGGTAGGCAAGAGTATATTGAATTTCAAAGACTTCTTTGAAAGGTATTCATCTTGAAATGGTATCACACTGGACCTGGCTTCAGCTGTGATCTACAGCGTGTGGCAGGAATTGACATGGAATACTTTGCCTTTGCAGAGTTTCGTGAGTTCAGAGCTGGGAAGGACTTCTTTGAGACATGCCGGTCACCCGAGGCCTGCTGTGAGCTCACGTTGCAGGTGAGGCCTGTACTGCTTGCTAGAGCTGGGTTTTGGCTCGTATGTTGATGTAGTAATGAGATAAATACATGCACACACTGGGTTTTAAATTATTATTTCTCCCCAATTCCAGCCTTTGAGGCGCTTCCCATTTGATGCAGCGATCATCTTCTCAGACATCCTGGTGGTCCCACAGGTGAGTGTGTTTGTCCAAAGGGTGACTGGAGGCTTGCTTTCTGCCCAGTCACCCCTCATGCAGTTTGTACTGAAGATGCTGCCTCCTTCACATTCTGTGCACTGTCACAGGTCTTTAGAGGGCCTACATGGAACAGCACACCTGCCAGTGGAGTGGTCATGTTAAATCTTTGTGTGTGTGTGTGTGTGTGTGTGTGTGTGTGTGTGTGTGTGTGTGTGTGTGTGTGTGTGTGTGTGTCATTAGGCCTTGGGCATGAGTGTTGAGATGGTCCCAGGAAAGGGCCCCTCATTCCCCAATCCCCTGAAAGACCCAGATGACCTCCAGAGGCTGCGGCCTGAAGTGGACGTGGCAGCTGAGTTAGGCTACGTCTTCAGCGCAATCACCCTCACCCGCCACAAGCTGGAGGGCAAGGTCCCGCTCATTGGGTTCACTGGGGCCCCGGTAAGACACCCTGCTCACACCGTAACCCAGGTGTGTCAAAAATGTAAAAAATGTATTCAGATAATGCTGAAATAGGTGAACATTGAGCATTGTAAAACCGTTCATACACTCCACACACCATAGCAGACTGGAAACACACAGATGTTCATTCCAGGGTCTGAAACATTGATGTTCTCTCTTCTAACAGTCTAGAGTCATGATGTCTTTATGTCTATACAGTTACAGATGGTTTATATGTTGTCTGAATTCTGTGATTTCTCTCTGCAGTGGACTTTGATGGCATACATGATTGAAGGAGGTGGGTCCACTACCTACTCCAAGGCGAAGCGCTGGCTCTACTCACATCCAGACGCAAGTCACAGGCTGCTGCGCCAGCTGACCAACGTAATCGTGGAGTACCTGCTGGGACAGGTGGCAGCAGGGGCACAGGTGAATGGGGCGGATACAGGTGGAAGGAAGGGATGGCTGCATTTGGTCATTGTAACTAAGGGAAAACATACACACAACATGCAACACTTACCATGCAACACCACAGCACATACAGACTACTGTCTAACCAAGTTCCTCAGACTTTGAGCCGGGTTTGACACCAGTATTGGGATGCTGAAGGGAGGAAGGATACAAAGATTGATTTTCCAGGGCACACAGGAGGCGAGGTGGTAGGGGAGGAAAGGAGGATACATTTTACCAGTACTGGGACGCACCCTCGTCATACCTCACTCAGACATCAGACTGCTACAAAGTGGAGCTTCGTAGCTCTGTATCTTGTGACTGACGAAGTGAAATATGTTGCCCTGGCTGTGCAGGCCCTGCAAGTGTTTGAGTCCCACGCAGGGATCTTGGGCCCAGTGGAGTTCAAGGAGTTCTGCCTGCCATACCTGCGGGATATTGCACGACAGGTCAAAGAACGGCTGAAGGAGTCAAGCCAGGACAGCGTGCCAATGGTGAGTGCCGCTTACGCTGTTCCAAACCTCCGCTCCTGCCCTAAGCAGCCACATAATTTAATAAACACATGGAAACCTCTTTAATATACAGAACATTTTCTGTCATTTCTGACCATGCTGACAAAGTGGCTTACATGTTCTTATGATTTTGCATTTTACCCATTTAACTGCATACAGTAGCGATGCCATGTTAAGAAACTGGGCTTGTAATCTTGACTCCTATATGGATATCCTAATCTTTTATTCAAAATGAGGCATTGTTACCACATATTGATACAAAGTGTATTATCTGTAGTAGACTCAAGTAATTTTTACAATGAGTTCAGTACAATTTATCAACTTAAAGGTACTGTGATATTCATGGGAAATTACATATTCAGACTCAGAATCACACAAATTTCAAGTAAAAATATCATTGTAAAACCCTCAATAAAGTACAGAAGTGGCTAATCATACCACAAAGAGGCAATGCAGTTTGCTATCTAGAACATAGTGGTTTGTTACCCAGCAGGACTAGGCATTGCAGTTTGGTATTTCACCACTGGATGGCCCATGTTTATTTTAAACCGGAGCCGAAATGGAATCTCACCTCATTTGTCACCAGCGGATGCTTTTCAGGGGAGAGCACCTCTAAATGAATGAAAGAATGAAAATACAGGTGACCATTCACACGCATTTAGTCTTTTCAAGTAACTCAGTATTTTACAGTCGTCTGGCTTGGAGTTAAGTATCTCACCTTGACCACTGTTTAGTTCCTTTGTTTTGTTGAGTCATGGCTTGCAGCCATTTTGCGGCAGAATAATCAGCACACGGTTTCATTGAAGCGGAAAAGATTTATTTAGCCAATTAAACAGGGGGGTGATTAGATGACCAGATGGGAGTCAGATTGGGAATACGGCCAGGACTCTTGGAGGGGGGAATGGAGGGGAACACCCCTGCATTTTCCCATAATTACTGTGGCATCTTTAATGGCCATAGTGAATGAGGACCTGAGAATGTTTTACTTTCCTGTGTGGCAGAGTGCCCCCTGCTGGCCAATACATGATTTTCCCTGGAGTGCCCCAAATAAGCAGTAGGTCAGGGTTGTCAGTCACCAGTCCTGCAGGGCAGCAATATCTGCTGATATCTGGTGTGCCTCAGCACTTTCATCGTGATGGTAGACTGAGATATCATTCCAAATATGGGAGCAGCTACCAGTAACTCAGTAATATGAAGCAATAGTTGTGTGTTGTTGCATTTTGATTGGTTCAAAAGCCAGTGAGTGACAGCTAATCATAGTCCTCATCATTTTGGTGTCATGTTACCTCATCCCCAACACTACATTCTGTGGCTAACACCCAGAAACCTTGTTTTGAAAGCCTGACCCACTAAAATGTACAGGCACTAAACTACACAGTTTTGAAACCCCAGTAGTAAGCACCCAGTGTTAACCATTTGGCAGGAGAAAGATACATGATAACGACTTACTGGCCTTTCCCTCCGCCTGTCTGTCTGTCACAGATTGTGTTTGCGAAAGATGGCCACTATGCCCTGGAGGATCTCTCTCAGTCACACTATGAGGTAGTAGGCCTGGATTGGACCATTGACCCACGATCGGCACGGTGAGCGCCCCAACCCTCTCCCCGCCCCCCCATTACAGGGAAAAGCACAGATCATTAACTGCCCCTAAACAGTCAGGGCTCTAGCCAGCTCCTCTCACAAGTCACAATTATCTAACCGAGGGAAGGTATTGACTCATGTTCCGGGATGGGCTGTTTCGTGTGCCCGTGGCAGCCGTAGAAAGAGCATATGAGTTTGATCCAGCGTGTGCCATGGCTCTGCTTTCAGGGAGCGAACTGGAGGCAAGGTGGCCCTGCAGGGAAACATGGACCCCTGTGCCCTCTACGCACCCAAGGTGAGACCCCATGCACAGCACTGTCAACCTCAATAGTGAAGGGAGACTGAGGTGTCATCACACCCCTCAATGGGACCTTGCTTTTTTATCATTGCACCACGAGTTTAGACTATTAAAACAAAGCCTTAAGGTTTTTAGGACTTTACAGCTGGAAAACCATTATGAAAATACCTTTACTGCTGTGCTGGTCATAAGGCTACATATGTTCCCGCGGGCCATTGGAGACAAATATTTGTTACTGCTGTACATTCATATTGCAGGCGACCTCTATACTGTAAAAGCTCCTTTCTTTGGATTGTACATTACTAATTTCTGAAAATATGAACATATATAAAATTGCTTTTACTATGAATGAATGCATGTTATTCTCTGCAGTGGGGAGAATAATATATCTGAAGAAATGTGAAAGGTTTTTGGAGATGTGAGACAATGGTTAAAAAAATAGTTTTAAAAATGCAATCGTTCAGGTTAATACATTTTTCACTTGATTAGTTCAGCCTATTTGGCACAGTGGATGATGGAGGTGTTGCATGTTGCAGGAGCGGATAGAGGAGATTGTAAAGAAGATGCTGGAAGGTTTTGGTCCCAGGGGGTACATCGCCAACCTGGGGCACGGATTGTACCCCGACATGGACCCAGAGCACGTGGGTGCCTTCGTGGAGGCTGTCCACTCCCACTCCAGACAGCTCCTAAAATAACCTGAGAGAAAGATCTCAACTCTTGTCTCAGAATGGGGAATAGAACTGTGACTGTGATGTACTATCCACTAGGGACAACTGAACGTTGTGTTTTTAAGCTAGGCTAATGTCAGCTGTAAAAGCACTGTTTGTTAATAGCAGGAACAATCTTAACTTGCCCATCCACTGAGTAACCAGAAAATTGGGATTTGGGACTCTACATCATGAAAAATGTAGTGTACATTCTGCTGGCACAAAAATTATAGGTAATATTTCAAATAAAAGAACAGGCCTGTTTATTTGTAATGTTTTATCATGGCTTTCCTGAAATGTAAGAAATACCGGAGTGTACTTCCTCGAAACGTACTACAATCACTTGAATAAGGAAAGGAGTATTTTGGACTTCAGTGATATATACTCAAAAACAAAGCTAAGCAAATCAGTAAAGATGAAGCACTGTTTAAACTGTGAGAGGTCAGATTACAAACTGTTACAAAAATGTCACAGTCAATAGGTAATTATATTTTTGAGCCTTATCTCTATTTCTACATGCCTTTTAACTCTTTGTCCAGTCATATTGTGGAAATGCTTGAACAAAACAATCTGAATTGAGGTTTTTCCTGCAGCTTACAGGAAAACCGCTGGTCTGATTTTTTAATCATTATTGCCATCTTCTGAAATCAAAACAACTTAATCCCAAGTGGGGCTTTTGTAAGCACTGGAGATAAGTAGATGCATGAATGATGCAAATCCAACCGTTTGTCGTCGTTGTTGTTGTTGTTGATGAATTGCTGGGACCCCGATTTTACGAAAACAAACTGCCTGATGTGCGGGAGACTGAGGACCATAGTCTTGATTGCAGAGAAACGTCTTTCCCCTCCCAGTCATAGTACATAAATGTACCATGGCCCTCTGTGGACATGAATGGCTATATTGTGAGTATTCGGTTATATCAAATGTTATATTATTCTTATGACTGATAATGAGCAGAGCTCTCTGTAGGCATTTATGATTTCTCCTCATTTCTGTCATCACTGAATCCTGTATTTAGTGGTGTGAATCATTAAAGTGGAAGGAAAAGCCACACTGTTAAACATTACTCAGACTCGGCGCGACCCGTCACTCGGCAAACCTGCGAGAGATGCGGCCTCAGTCTGAATATCCAATCAAAGCCGCTAGTTCCAACACAATGGAGGCTACCAGCTTGTTTGTGTCTGGACTATAAACAGCTGCCGCCTCCTGTCATTTGGCCACAAACGTCGCGCAGTTGTCACAATGCGGGATCAAGCGGGCCTTGATTGAAGCACGAGGTGCCGTAAGCCTTTGGGGAGAAAAACAAGCTCGAATCAATTTGCTGATTAGGACCGGGGAATTTTTTAAGCCCCTGGTCGCCGCGCGCGTTGGCTCAGAACAAAGCGTGTTTTTTTTTTTTTTTTTTTTTTGCAGCCACGCGCTCCCCTCCTTCCCTAGCCAGGCATGTGACGAGCTCCTCAAGGGGGAGTGGGCATTCTTTTTAATTGCAAAAAATGAATCTACACTTTAAAAGCCGAAGTCCCCAAGGCCTCCTTAAAAAGGGGATGAAAAGCATGGCCTGGAGGAGAGGAAGGGGGGGTGGGAGGGGTCAGGTACAATCTTTCAGCAAATCAGCAAGCCTGAAAATCCAATCTGCTCCTGGAGACAGTCGACTGTACATCATTTGTCAGGGCCCGGCGCTATCAGTGCTTTATCAGATGGGAGGGCTTTGGCTGTGATTGATTTCAGATATTAACAGCACCAGCTGAGAGTCCCACCCATAATGCAGATTCGGGGAAGCAGCCGATTCAGATTCTACTCTCTATCAAAGGGCGAATGGGAGACCGTTTATTTCTCCAGTGTTGTACTGTACCTGTGATTTCACTGCTAAGGCCCCAGAGATTTCGATTATGATCAGCGTTTCATTCTTTCATTGGTGTTCTGAATAGCACTGTCAAATGGCTCAAATTAGTGTAGACAAATATGATACCCTGAGTGATTCAAGTCAAGTTAAATAGCTCCAGATTCAGTAATTCGTAAATAGCGTAAAGGAGTTTTGCATTCGCGTGCGCCTTTTCCCAACAATTTTGTGAGAAGTCAATCGCTCATGGTAGGTACTGGTCGCACTCACCTACATCATCCTCGCTGCCAGATGTGGCAGTCAGCATACGTTTGTCATTCGTTCCGTTGATTACAAGGCCAGGTCTGAGCAGTCGTAGGCCTGGGAATGAAAGGGAAACAGTGTCGCAGCAGTCTGGCTCCACCCCCTGCACAGTCAGCCTTAGACACCCCAATTACTCAAGGATGCTGGGAAAAAAAAAATAAGGCCGCCAGAACAAAGCTCTCCAAATCAGGTCCCAGAAGAACCGGGTTGTCTAATCACGCTGACAGCAGGACTGCCCATCCCAGGTGCTGATAGTGAGAGGCAGCACTACCTGTCACCCAGAGACGCAGCCTTCCCCCACCACCCCTCACACACACACAGACACACAAGGAGCCGCACAAAGCCCCCTGTCAAGCCTTGACAGAGACGGACGGCCGGCCGTCGGGGGAGCCGATTATCGCTATGGCAACCTGCAAAGAGTGCCAACAACTTCAGACGATGCAGAGGTTTCTGAGATTTCAGCAGCGCGGCGCTGGGGAAGAGGAGTCTTCCCGTGAAGCGGCACGACCCAGGGAGTGCTTTGCTTTGGGGACAGGGGTGTCGGTCTCACTTCAATGCCCCACCTCCACGCACCCCATTGGGGTGGGCAGCAGTTCAGGGAGCAGAGATACCAGGTGGAGAAGCCAATTACCGGTCCGTCTCTCAACCCCTCCCCCTCCCTCCTCACCATGCACAGCTTCAGCCAAATCAGTCTTGTGAAGGTACGCCCCTTGCTCACCAGTGCAGTTAACAGCAACCCGTCATCCATATTTCAGCCGTTGAGGGGCCTCTCTGGAATGATGCAGAACCCGTTTGCTCCCAGCTCCAGACCACCCGTCCGTGAAGGACTGTCTAATGGGGGAAGAGGCCACGCAGAGTTTACACAGCCTGCCAAAACCGCATCAGTGGTCAGTGCAGCCATTTTCATTGGCACCGCCTCATCATTTTGAGATGGGAGTGCATGGCAAAGGCATTTAACCTCTTTGCAATGTAGGGTGACTGACAGGCACCTAGCCCCTCCCACATACCTGGGGCCTGCGCACCTTCTCTCTTGTCCCCAGCAGAAATTCAGTCCATGGGCTTGTCCAGCAGGCCAGGGGAAATGGGCAGATTCTGGAGGTACGTGAGTGTGTTACCAAAATGGTGGGGAGGGGGTGGAGAGGGACAGGAATCAACGAGGAGCTGCCTGCTGCTGCTTCTGCTGGGATAATTAATAGGCTCATTTATAGAGGCGATCAATCTGCCCTCTTCGAGACGGGAGGGAGCGCGCACGGCTCCATGCTGATGTGCCACTGGGGCACACCCAGGCCCCTCCCACCCCAGCATCCAGAGGCCACTCCTATTTACCCATCCCATCACCTGGAAAAACATGTAAACTATTAGCCGCCTAGCTCAGTGTACCCCTACATCTGATAACTAGCATTTTATATGCTGCCTTTCAGCTACTTATGTATAGCATTGTAACTTGCCATGTCCAGGACAACACAGTCGGCTTATGTGTAGGAGAACAGATAGAGGGTGGATGAGACATTATAGTTTCACGAATGAAGGCAACGCAGGTCTGTGTTTCACACTTTATTCATAGAAAAGCACTGAGATTCCAACACAAATCATATAAAATGGTAGTAGCATTACATAAATAGTAATAAACTTTTTGTTTCATAGACATTAGCTCAAGAGGTTGCACAAACAAAAAGTGTTGTTGATGAACGATACTTCTGTGGCAACAAATACTGGATACCTTCCTTTTTTATTCAGTAGCACAAAGAGGCGACAAACACTTTCTCTTAAATTAAAAATCTAAAACAGTAGATAAACTAGTGAACAACCTCTACCAGCGCTTATTTTTTCCTTCTAAATTCTAGGGACAGGTCAAAACACTGGTACACATATAGACACTTAGGGTGTGGGAGAGGGAAATCAAAACCAGAAAAAAAGGTTTCTTTTTTTTTGCAATGCAATTGGACCAGCTAGGTTAACTATAGAACAGGAAGCAGAGAGGAAACATTGCTCAATTCGACGTGTATGTAACAGGCAGTTCTACAATGTACTGCAGCACATTTTGCAAAAAGCAAGTTTTTCCTCAAAAGAAAAACAAAAAGGTCCTTTTTTCCTCCTGTTCAGCTAGCGGATCTGGCGTTCTAATGGCAGCTGTTCTAATTGTGCTTGCACATGGCTGATAACAGATGTGTGCGGCTGCTTTTAAGTCCTCAAACACCAGAGGTTGGGGGAGAATGGGGGAGGCTCCACTGACACTAACAGCACTGAATCTACGGAGGAATGTTGGGAGGGGAGAAGAAACAATATTTAAATAAAAAGAACCTACGATAAATAAAAACTCTGAGACCCAACCCAACAACCACTTGGGACTCCCGCCCTGACATTTTCGACTTGCGCATCTCCAACAAATTTAGCGTTATCAGGAAAATGTCGACCCCGGGGGTTGAGAAACCACAAGGGAGGCTGTAATGCATTCAAAGTCCTGGTCATACCCCACAGAACACAGTTATAATTGGATGGAGGGAGGCGTGAGAACACAAAGAATGCAGTGGGCAGCGGGACGCGAAAAGGGCCTTCCTCGGCTAGCTCCTTGTGCATCATGGGACATTGTGTTTTTTTGGATCCCAGGTTCTCTTTGAAAGCCAACAGCAAGCCATACACACTTAGAAGATACTATTACTAAAGTCCAAAAAGAACAGGATATACCTCTGTTGAAGACAAAGTCCAACCCCGATTTGCCATAAGGGCACACTGCTGCCTTGTCAGTTTTCTCCTAGATGTTGGCTCACGCCCCCTTGAACATTACCCCCTTCCCCCCTCTCCACTAGAACCCTCTACCAGAAGAGGGCATGGGGGAGGGAAAATGACTAAGTGGTTCTGCATAGTCTGGTGCTTTCTGTTTGTGTTCATTTTTCTTCTCCTTTTTAAATCTCTATATTACATGCTTCCTCTTGGACAACATATTGCAAAAATAAAAACAAATAAGGATACAAAATAAAACAGAAAAACACAGGAGCACCTGAGAAATGTCTTGAAGTCTTTCCTCTTAATGTCATCACATTCCCAGCCCACAACAAATTCAAGTATCCGAAAAAAAAGACATACAATTATCATAAATAATTATAACTTTACAATTTTTTGAATTGACACTTTCATATTTACAATATCATAAATGCTTTTGCTACCATTTTTTTGTTTCGTTTCTTTAAGTGATTCCCTGAGAACGGAGTTTAGCATTTATCTTTTCATTCTTACCGTATTACCTCAAATAAAAGCCAGAGCAGAAATTGAGGATGTTCGGACTGGCGGGGGCACTCTGTTAAGGGTGGAGTTTAGGGAGTGAGGACACTTCCATGCAAATATTTGAAACCTCATTTTGCCAAATTAAATTTTAATTTGTACTCGCATAAAAATTGTTTGTATACCTTTGTCCTTTTTCACAATTTCTCAGGTTGCAAATTAAAAACATGCAGGTTTTTGCAAATGTCAAAGGCCAGAAACCTCAAGTGCTTGTGTAACACCAAAATATTCCTGCTAATTTTTTTTTTTTTTTTTTGCCACATCTTCTGTCATTCGCCAATGCATATATTTATACAATTGCAATCTCCACAGAATGGGATGCAAAATCATTACACGCAACTGGAGCCTTCCACTGCATATTAACAGCATAAATGATCAACAGGCCTGGATTTAGGAAGTATCACAGACTCCTGCTCCTCCTCCCCACAGCAAGGCATGCCTTCAGAAACGACACACATCAGCAGCGCTTGGTTTCGCTAGTGGGAAAAGGTGGTTTCCAGCACCTGGTTTCAGCAATGCCACAACCCTCCCCTCCCCCAATCAAGACCCGCTGTGGCAATGTCGCGGCATCACTAGCTATGAGCGCTGTGAGGGTGGCGTAGGATGAGTGGAGATACTAATTTGGAGTAATACGGTATTTCTTTATTCCTATTGAAAAGTACCTTCATTGAAAGTGAAAAAGCTACAAAAACAAACTATAATAAATAAAAGGGAGGAGGAGGATTCACACTTGTGTGGCTTGGTCAGTGACTGGAAACTGGTGGGGCGGATCGGTTCCCGCAGTTGGGTGTTTTGGTGGTGCGTACATCAGGTTTTAGTGCTAACTGCACTGTGTTCCTTCTCTACCCCGTAACCCGGGCCACCTTCCAGGCTTTTCCCAGGGCCTTAAAGCTGATCCTTGGAATACAATAGAGGTACGATGATAACACTCTGCCCTGCCAGCGTTTTGGTATGACTTTTTTTTTGATGTTTTTGACAAAACTCCTTTTAAAAACCAGCACACGCCACGAAGGGGAGCATTACCTGGCTCGATATCCCACAGATCATTTGGTTTTTTCTTTATGTGCCACTCCTTTTTATTTTTGTACAATTTCTTTTTTTGTTAGTTTTTTCTCTTTTTCTAAATTAAAATGTAGAAAAAAAACACTTCCATTGTTTTCACCTGTAGAAGTTTTTTTTTTCCGTTTTCCCCCCATACTTTTCTACCTGGTAGAATGACGTTGTGAACGGTGGTTACTCGAAGAAAATCACAAAGAAAAACAAAAACGAAAAAAAAAGTCAAGATAATAATCCCACAAATGCTGTCCCCGCCCCCTGTTGCCTGGCAATGGGCTGTGGTGGGCGGGAAGGGTCAGCCAAAGCGCTCCCGCACCAGCATCATCAGTTTCTTCTTGCCTTTGTAAATCTGTTTGAGGTTGTCGATGAACTGAGCGAACTGGATGTGTCCGTCTTGGGCCAGCAGAAAGGTCTCCCGGGCCTTGCTCAGGAACTCTATGAACTCGCCATAGTGCCGAGGGCTGATGTGGGTGAGGCGCGAGTGAGTTGTGTTGATGTAGGCGCTGATGGTGGCGTCCAGCAGCTGCCGGAGAGGGGCCTTGTCGGTGGACATGAGCTTGCCCGAGTTCCGCCGGCCGGGGATGCCGGCCAAGCCGGGTGCCGTCATGGTGCACCGCCGCAGGATGTCCGACAGCACCGTGGCGCAGTGCACGCTCTTCACCACCAGGGGGATGATGGCCGCCAGCTCGTTCTTGCCCAGTGAGTGGCTGAGGGCGCAGGCCCACAGCACGTCATTGATAGCCGGGTGCGTGTCCTGGTTGTAGGCCAGGTTGAGGTGGGTCATGGCCAGCGAGGCCAGCTTGAAGGCCCGCAGCGGGTAGCCACGGTGCTCCATGTAGCGGGCGATGGTGAAGAGCTGCGAGTAGGTCATGCCCGTGGAGGCGGCGTCGATGACGATCTGGTAGGCTGTCTCGAAGGCAATGTGGTCCTTCTCGCAGAGCGTTAGGGCGGAGAGGGCACAGTTCTGGGGGTCCTTCATGGCGCACTGTAGCGCCAGGGTACGGGCACAGCTGGCCAGCTCCTCCCGTTGAGGGTAGTCCAGGCTCAGGCGTAGGATAGTGTTGTGCGACATGACAGTGGCAGCCACTATGCTGGTGGCCTCAGTGGGGGTGAAGAGGGTGTACCAGCCCTGGAGAATGCTCACTAAAGCTCGCAGGCCTGAAGGGAGAAGAGGGGAGGCCATTATTACCTTTACCCTGACCAGGGAGATCATCAGAGAACTCATTTATCATTTACACTGATGACCTGGGGAAATAATATGGGAAGGGAATTTAAAGAATTGCATAGCCAATCAGAAAACATGGGTGCTTAGGTGGTCAGATAAAGACAACCACCTAATGAAACAAGACCAGGAAAGGGCACAGTGTCACAAAACAAAGACAAAAGCAACACTAACATAATAATCTGTGACAGCCAACTTATTACTCAGGCTAAGGGACAAAGACATTTTAAGAGTTTTATCGAAAAACAAATGTGATTTGATGGAGCACCACTTCTAATGTGAAGACAAACAGCAGATGATTTCAACTGGATATTCCAATTAGCTGTAAGCTTTATAACAAAGGCCTTTGTTTAACCAGGCCATTATGCTGGTTCTCTAATTGGCACATTTGTACAGACTCAGCCGTGGCTGGAAAAGTAATGTGGGTGGAGATGAACAGCATGGAGCGTGGGAGAACTCACCGACTTCTGTGGCACAGGTGACAAGCCAGCGCACCATCTCCCTGCGTCTCCAGTTGAGCGTGGATAGTGTCATCCGCATCACCTGTGGAGAGACATCAGAGTACATCAGCCTCATCGTGTCAAGCCAAATCTACATACACGTGCATGTGCACATATGCACACAAGCACACAAACACATACAAGCAAACACCTCACACACTTGCGCTTGCTTTGTTTCCTTACAACAAGAAAGCTACAGCAGCAAAGAGCACAATACCCCTGAGCTACGGCAGCATAGCACACAATGACCTGCCAATCATCCAGGAGGGAGCGGCCACTCACCTGCAGGCCCAGCTCCAGAGCCACGTTGAGCAGTGTGATATCGGGTGGGCTGTCGGCTGGCGTTGCAATCTTGAAGGCGTCCTGAGCCAGCTTGAAGATAAGTGAGGAGGAGTGGATGTTCTTCTGGATGGCCTCCAGCACTGTCCGCAGTCTCAGCATGTCTCCTGCACCACAAAGTCCGAACTGAGTCAAGCCCTTTACCCAAAGTGCACTCAATTCACACCCACACCAAACTGCCTATCCAGACAAACATCTAGCTATGTTTTAAAACGAAACTCATCACTAAATCATTCATATGAGAAAATGGCTGGCAAAATGGCTAGTGCTCCTCAGCATTCTACAGAAACAACAGTCTCTCAGTCAGCCTGCTCATCCCTGGAATTCTGTTTACCCATTGTCTGCTTTCATTAAGCTGGCAGGGAAGAGAAAATGGCATGCCCTTTACGATAGCTCCATGAGACTGGCTGTCAGGCTGATCTGGGGGGCGATGAGGAGCTCTCACCTTTGGCAGCAGTGAGCATGGTTGAGGCCAGCTCGCACTGCTGAGACTCCAGGTGGCCCAGGGTGAACCAGCGGGGGTAGCGGCTGGGAACCATGGAGATGCCATGGTGCGGGTGACCGACGTCGCCCGAGGGGGCTGTGGATTCGAGCACAGGTAGCCTGCGGGATACACAGATACACGCACGCAGACGCACAAACAAATACAGACACACACGCACACACACACACAGCTGTGAGTTTCATTTCACATGTTGCACTTTTACAATGCCTCACTTCCTTTTCAGACGCCTGCTGCGCTAAGTGTAGCTCAAGGCAGCCGCACAAACGCACCATTTCAGTCAGAGGCCCTGTTTAACAAACACCTGATGAAACACAGAAAACACTGCAGAGGGTTCACTTGCTCACTCTAAATGTTATCTCAGCTCAGCAATGGTACAGTGCAAGGCATGGTATCACATAGCAATTGATGCTTTGGTAAAGGGATACCTGCTCTCTCAGAGGGGGCGTGCTATTATCAGATCCAAAATGGAAGACCGCGGCAGCAACAGTGAAGTCAGCAGCCTAGCCTGGGGCGGTGATAGCCCCTTGGTTCTGCATCACTTCTGCCTGTGCAGACAGACCTGGCCGCTCGCGCGGGACCCTAAGCTCTGTTATTGATTTTGTATTACAGGGGCCCTCAGGAGCCCTGCAGGGATAATGAGGGCTCAGCTCAGATGGGGATTACACCGCAATAATGCCTTGTGTGGAAAGACCTAGAGCAGCTTGGCTGTCATGTAATGAAGTCTTATCATGTGTAGATATTGCAAGATAGGGAGGGGGATCTCAGGGTCTATCCCTTCTCTGACATATGCTTTATGTGTCCAGATAATTATGGTTTGTGATATAGGGAGACTTTCCTGGATATGTTGTTTGATTTTGTTGTTTTTAATGAAAGGGATATTCATGAAAACCATCATGGTGATAAACCATCCCCTTACCCACGTAATGTTCTTATTTCATCTTACCATATATTACCCTTTTCCTTAAGCTTTCCATTTTATGTGTGAGCATGTGTATATATGTGTGTGTATGTATTTCAGGCTGATGTATGAATCATTCAATGCTTTTTCTGAAATACAATGTGGCAAATATCAAGACATTGAGGATAACAGGCAACAAGCAGTGCATACTTTCTGGCTTTCTTTTTTTCCCAGGGGTAAGAGGACAGATGCCTGTTCCTAATAGGCCAGTCCGAGAGGCCTGGTGTGAGTGGGGCGGGCTCACCTCATGGCACGTAGGGCCAGCTTGTAGGCCAGGTCAGTGTCGTGGGGCAGCAGGGCAGAGAACAGGTACTTGGCAAAGGTGTGCATGGGAACGCTCTCCCTGTGGATGACCTCACCCAGTCCGCTGAATGGACCTCCTGCTCACACACACACAAACATGTACATGCATACAAACAGTGAGACCTCTTATCCTGAGGGCCATTAGCAGGAAAGCATTGTTTTTTTTTAGGATCACTTTATAAGTTAAATGAATGCAGAGAAGTCAGAGCTGCAGGAAAGGTGGCAGTGAGCAGGAAATGTGACACTATTCATCACAGCAGGGAGTGCGCGTCTATCTCTCTGACCTCAAGGTGGCGTTAAAGGACACTCTGCAAATGCATACGACTACTCCCCCAAGGGTTTAACAAAAAAAGAATTACAAATCCCTCAAGTCATGCAGACAGATGTGTGCTTGTGGGTAACATAACATGCTTTAAAGATTAGGATGGCACTGGAGGTTTGGCAGGGGGAGGGACAGTGCTGGGATTCACAATCTTGGAATGCCTGAAGAATGTTGAAGGGAAAGGGGGAGGTTCAGAAGAAATCCTTGTTCACCTAGTTTGTAGATTATGAAAATCCATACAAATTCATCAGAGTGGTTGGTAGAAGACTTATTACTTAGGCTAAGTCATTACTCAGGCTCACAGAATAACGACTAGCAATAGTAAGAGCAAAGGGGATTTCAGGGGGTTTCAGAACACATTTTTTAGAGCGAAAACCATACATCATCTGCTTGGAAGGTGAACAATGGAAGTGAGGGAAGTATGATAGAGATGGAAGAGTGGCACGTACCTTCCAGAAGGAGGATGGCCTGTTTGCGCAGGGTCTGCACCAGCAGGTCATCCAGCTCCATCTCCTGCAGCCGGGCGATGATCTGCTCCTCGTTCCGGCACACCTTGTCCTGGGCGTACAGGCCCTCGGGCATCACCCGCTGCTGCCCCATGCCCATCAGCGCCACCTCCAGAGCCAGAGCCAGGTACGACTCTCCGCCGTCTGGGCAGCCCCACACCGGCACGTGGTGGTACACAGGGGGCTTGGGCTCCCCAGAATCTGCAGGGCACACAGCACAGGTAATGCTTAAACATGCACTATCCACAACAATACATGGGGCAGGAGTGTATTACAAGGGTTTGAAAATTGGGCAAGTAGGACACTACTTTTGCTGTACACTTGAGCATACTACTTTTTTTCCGGATATGACTGCATCCTAAATGCCTAGACATAAAAGCAAATGCCGCAACCTGTCTGTAACAATGACTACACACTCCAATTCTTATTTCCATTATTCAGATCAAAGAATAATCATCAAACACCGTGAAATATTTGTCAGTTAACCTCACTTATTGGTGTACTACTGCACTGAAAGAGCGTCATTGTTGTACCTATTTTTAGTACCCCATACGGGTTGTCTGTAAGGTAAAGGGTGTTCACATGAGGCTCATAGCGTGTGTTGGCACGCGGCCCTTTGTACTAGTCCTGTGTAATAATGGCTTCTGGTTCACCACTAATCGCTTCCCATTGGTAGGCCGCCATGAGCCCGCCCCCTGGCATTATTTGTGTCCGGCTCAGGCGCTGGAGATAAGTGAGGATGAGGAGGATGTGTGTCTGCTGCAGCGGGAGAAAAACACCAACATCTGCTACGGTGGATACATACCCTGCGCTTAAATCCCCCTGGAAAATTATCTACTGCCAATCCTGTTTATTAGGAGAGGGATCAGGGACCTCGCTTTTATCGCCACAGAAAATAAAAAAATAAATAAAATAAAACATTTCAAAACAGGCTGTGCTTCTTAGGGGGAGTAGGCCTACAATAGCAACAGCAATGCTCTTTATCGTCGGGTGCATGCCTGTGTATTTGTGTGTGTGTGTGTGTGTGTGTGTGTGTGTGTGTGGGGAGCCACTTTCATGACCACAAGACCTCTGTTACTGACAACTAAACAGACTGCAGGCCATGCCCTTGGCTGGCTTGGCCTATGGGAAGCAGTGCTGGGTGCTGTGGAAGTGTGAGAGCTTGTGTAGCAGGCAGGGCCAAGGGGTCAGCAAGCTGCTCTCCTGTGGTCAGTGTAAGCAGAGTCAGGGACTTTCACTCAAATCATATCCACAGTTACAGTCATGCTCACTTTTTTGGCTGACAGTGGAACTCTGCCTGGTAATATCTTGCTGTGGTTGGAAAACAAAATTCCACCCCAGGGGCTCTCTTTGTTTAAATGTTTTTCCTGGGGCTGATAGTGCAGCACTCAGAGCCATAATGGTCCTTTCTAAGTCCAGTTGTGATCCTGTTCTGGTCCCGCAGTGGGGGAAGAGGAAAGCCCAGCCGCAGAACCCGTCCAGTCTCTGCGGTCTGGCATGGTGGCTGGAGGAGCCAGGCCCCGACCCAATCACCAGATGTTTACAGCTGCATGGTGCAGCTCCACAATGGGTCCGGTGGGCTCTGAGCCAAGGCCTTTTGTGTGGGCGATCACCCTGGTCACTGTACCACTCACCCGCATTGTTCACACACACAAAGCTCCCCTGTGGCCTCCTAACAAAAGGAATGCAAGGTCCAAGCTCTCCGGTCAACGTGGGCGGAGCACGCATGTAGAATGTAAATGGCGGTTTCAATTCCTTGCGTCAAACGCTCCGGGGTTAACCGATTATCTCACTGAGGTTGAAGTGGGGGGGTTATACAATGACCAGTGGAGGCTGTCTTTCTGTATGGTTCCTCAGTAAACACTGAGGCTGCCTGACCTTCACTCTTCTGTTGACAAGCGACACAAAACAAAACCCTCTGGCTTCATACCTCCTGTGTCCATGGCGCTGTCATCCTCCAGACGACAGGTCTCTGTCAGGGTGGCGAAGAGGCAGCCAATGGGATCCAGGGGGTGGCCCACCCAGCCCTCCAGATTGGTAGTTGTGGTTACGCCTCTCTGTAACAGCTCTGTAAAAACGATAATAATAATAATAATAAAAATCTGCTATCAACAAAAACCATGTATGTAGACACAAACTCTAAATGAACAAATGACACACGTGCATGCACAATATGGCCAGGAAGCCTCTATGCACTGAAGTGAAGTATCCTATTTGCTTATCTTTATGATACCTATATATCATACCTATGCCAATTAACACTTGCCTGTCTACCAGAACAGTTTAATTCATTTTATATTAAGGAATCAAATTTTTTAAGTATTATTTCCTATAGCCATGTGAAATATTCTTGCATTCCTGAATACAAAAGATCAAAAATGAAAAACTGTAGCGAATACACAAATACCAGAGCGGTAGATAAGAAATAATGCAAATGTCAGGTTATATCACTTTTTTAATGTCAGTTACATAGCTGTGGACTGATGTGGCAATCCACCCTCAGGGGCATCTTGGGAAAAGGTTAAAAAGCAGGATTGTTGGAGTGGGAGAGGTGGTAATGATTTCACACCTACATCTCTCCTGACTCTTTGGCCCACACATTACTATACTGTGACCCTCTCCACTCTTCAAATCATGCAAAGACACCTGGGTCTTGAGAGATAATTTTATCAAATATATGCAAGCAATTCAGTTTTACTCGCAGAACAACTGCAGGCAGTGTGATGTCACACACCCAGGTGGTAATTCATTTTAACACAGACATAATACATGAATACATTCATAAAAGGCAGTAACCAATAGAAACAATTAAAAATAATCTTGTAATTTCAGCAAACTTAACTATCATACAACAATACAGTTTTGAGTGTCCCACCTTTAGTTATTGTTCTTTATAATGGTTATGACACACTGAATTCACAATTATATTAAGCTGTTTACAGCCATGCAGACAGGGGGCACTGTGACAAGGAGCACTCACCTTTTTTCTGGTGCTTGTAGATGTCCAGCTGACGATGCTGCTGCAGCCTCAGGGTGTTGATGATGGCCACGGCCAGGCGCAGTGCTTCCCGGGGGTAACCGTGGGAACGCAGTGCATCCACCCGAGCACATGCGGTGGGTACGTGGTCTGAAACGCAGGTAACATGACACGTGCTTAACAGGCCAAAGCTCCACGTGTGAGTCAGACATCCACACTTTGGGTGTATGATAATGCAGGGGAGTCAGGGTCCCCATATGCCAGTGTCTGTGAGTGTGTGTAATTGCTTAAAGATGTTACTGTGTATTAATTTGAGTGGGTGTTAGAGAGTGTGTGTGTGTGTGTGTGTTGAGTAGTGTGTGAGACAATATGTGAATTTGTACGAGTCTGTATGAATGACTGTGTATGTGTTTTATGTTTGCATTTGCAAGAATGTGTTTGTGTGACAGACAGCATGTCTGTGACTGTGTGTGTGGGTGTCCATGTATGCTCTTGCTCACCGAGCCACAGAGGCAGGCCCTGCTGGTTGAAGAGCAGGCTCTCTCCCTCCCTCTGGTATGAGGGGGACATGTAGAAGTCACTGCTGATGATCCTCTGCAGGTGGCTGTCCTGCCAGTGCAGGTCGCAGGCCTCCATAGCCCGTGTGAACACCGTCCTTCTGGGCCGTGCCAGAGAGTCTGTAGAAGGAGGCCGAGATGGAGTCAGTCACACCGCCCTTACAGAAAGCACTACACCCTCCTGCCACACTGTGCCAATGTCACATCCATGCTTCAAAACTGATAAAAGAATCACTGTGTAAAGCTATGTTAATTTATCATCCACATTTCTCCAACAGACCCAGTCCTTACTGCCTCTGGGTTGCAACCTTCATCATGATGGTACTTTTGTGTGTGTGTGTGTGTGTGTGTGTGTGTGTGTGTGTGTATACATTGGAGGGAAGGGAAAAACAAGTGGGGTACAATTCTCAACAGTAAACTTCGAGCGTCACAATAATATTCCCTTCACACAACCATAAAAGATCTTATCGAGTCAAAGCAACCCCCTGCACACAATTTGGGGCCGTCATTTGCACCATTCTCACTCACTTCTCCCCACCCACCCACCCACAAGCCCCACGTGGGAGCGGGGGCACCTTCACACACGGATAATTGCCCCCAGAAGAGTGAGTCGGGAGAGTGAGCGGGCCCTTCCCCCACTCTCTCCTCAGGCAGCCCGGCGTATACACTGCAGGCCAATTAGAGCGTGGCAGATGGAGGCAGGGCGGCAGATCAGCGGGCCGTTCTGTGAGGAAGCGCATTCTGACTGCCGCTACCGCCACTGCCACCACTGCTGCTGTTGGATTTCCTTTTGTGCTTGGGAAATGAAACACTTACAGCCTATTAGTGTGATTTGGAAAAAAAAACTCTCCCACTTAAAACAAGAAAAAAACAGATAAAGTAATGGTGCGGGTATTGACAGGGGGCATTTCTGGCATGCATGCGACATGAGGTTTAGCTGCAGTTCAGTGCTGTTGGGGTGTGCAGGCTTGGCTGCAGTTGGGGACTCTGCCAAACGGGCTCATGGTCAAATGCAGCACCTTTCATGCCTGAGACATGTGGGTTAAGTGTAGGTCTTAATGGCAATGTGTTTCATCAAGAATTCCCATGGTTACAAATGAGAACAAAGAGGGAATGATCGGACAACCACGGTAAATGCTCAAAAAAAAAAAAAAAATTGACAGCCATGATCGATTGTGACACAGAAACAGGGAAGTGCTTCAGGGATTCCATCAGATTACAATTTGGGATGAAAGGAAAGACTGAAAATGAGTGCAGGGATTTAGATGTGAAAGAAAAGCAGGCTGACCCTGCCCAAGGGTGTGGCCAGAGTAATTCAGATGTCAGGGCAGCAACGATGATTGGATGGTTGGAGGCGCTGCTGTTTACTGCAGATGGAAACACTGACCCTGGTCAAGCAAGAGTGAGCATTGAGGGCAGGGGGGAGAGAGCAAGAGACCCCCCTGGTATCTGATTACTGCTGGGGGCAGAAATATGGAGCGATGGTGAGAGAGATAGAGAGGAGTATAGAAGAGTATAGACTGTCCCCTCCTTAGTGTTTGTGTTGAGGACAAACACCATACGGCTACTCTACATGCTCAGTTTACCTCTACATACCTGAAAGAAGAATGATGAAGAGAGAAGGGGGACAGACTGCCTGGTTACGGTTAGTGACAGGAGAAGAAATAAGCACTGATGAGGGAGGGAGGGAGGGAGGGAGACTGACCCTGGTTGAGGTTGCTCTGCGGCAGGGCATTGGTAATGTTGGGCAGCTCGCTGCCATAGTTGCCGTCCTCCAAAGGGCACACATCCATGTCGCTCCATTTCTTTAGCTGCCGCAGCCAGCCGCTCTTCTCCTCGCTCTTGCAGTGCGGGTTGAGGACGATGCAGACCCACAGTGCACCTGCAGGTCGTCAAACACACACACGCACTGGTCAACGGCTGCACATTTGCCTTGCGATTCCCACCCCACAAAAGATCACCAAATCAGAACTCAGCATGAACTCCTTCACAAATCAGCTTGACCATATTTCTGGGACATTCATTGTTATAATAAAGTATTATATATTTATAATTAATTATAAATTCATTGATAATTGACAACAATTCTTAACTGAATTCTGGTAACTGCTTAGCATGATACATTATAAAAGATGTATAAGGTAAAAGCTGCATACAGTGTTGTCCAATACGAGTGGTGGAGTAAGAGTTGCACATGATGCAAGTTGTGTATGGTGCTGGCCGTTCAGTATGAATTACAGTGCACGTTGTATCTCTTAAGTTGTACAGAATATAATATGTTACACATGACGATACAATGCACCAGCTGAAATAATGTTTTCCAAACAATGGCAGCGGGTGCATTGTGGTATTTGGCAGATCCCCGGGTCGGTGATGGAGCAGTGGAAACAGTCCCCTCTCCAGGTAACAGATGGTCTGGCAGCATTCGCTCCTCCTCATTGCCATTTAAAATCTGATTTAGTGACGGTCTGATTAGAAGGAACACCGGGCACACTGGCAGCCTTTAGCAATTACAGCTCCTCTGAGCACACTTGCCATTCCCCTATATCCCTTGTTGCGGTGGCGGTGCCGCCTGGCCTGCTGACACCTCCCCCCACCCCCCATGGGGGACAATCCGGTAGCCCTGTTCACCTGCCCACGTCACGCTCCTCAGGGAGCTTTCCGTTCATCGGAACGGTTAAAGTTAGAACTGGCAAGGGTGAATGCCAACTGATCCAGCCTCCCCCCCCCCAAAATCCTGATAAAGAGAAAGGCTTAGCCTTAGCTAAACATAAACAGTTGGGTACAGTGAGTTTGATCGGCTGTTTCTGCAGAGAGAATAGAGGCCGGGGGCCTTTTTTTGCTACCCAGATATTGCCCTTTTAGTGCTTCACATTCAGAAATTCTGCGCTTTTTAACCTAGAAGTCACGTTCTCTGAAAGTAGGTGATTCATGAATATTCACAAGCTGTGCAACCTTCATACCCGTTTGGTTTCCGATATTAATCACCATCTATTTGTGTAGAAATGTTGTAACCGGCAAGTTGTCGAATGAAAAGTGCCTTCAAGGCCTGACGGCCCATGAATATTCAGATGACAGCGTAAAGTGGGCAGGGACTGTTCTTGCTGTTACTCTCATCGTAGGGCGGTGAGGAACAGAGTGCTTGGCGTCTGTGCACCGACATGCATGTGTGTGTGTGTGTGCGTGGGTGCGTGCACAGAACAGCGGTGCTTACCCAGTTCGTCCCAAAGCTGCCTGCACTTGTCGGTCATGCCTGTGCCCTGCTGTCTCCACAGAGAGAGGCGTGGGTCGGCCATGAACTGCTCTGTGATAAGGGTCAGCATCCTGGCCCCATTGGAGTCCCGCATCCGGAGCATCTCCCGCACCTGCCAGGCACACCACACGGCCTCACTTTCCACACCTCTGATTATACGCTTTGGGTCTGCCCTGCCCGTCTAATATAAAGGGTTTGCCCCCCGAATCATACTTATTTTAGGTGCAAGACTGGTGTGTACATAAGAATAGTGTTTTTAAATGTTATGTGTCAAACAAAAATCAAGAAACAAAAATGTACTGCTATTTAATAATTGAAATCATACACGATTAGAACTAAAAGATTTCACTAGCAATGAAAAATTAATGTTAACAGGTAATCCAAAAACATAACACAAGAAAAAAAGAGAAATCATCTATCATTGTGACAAAATTGTATTTGGAATATGTGTAGACTTAATCTATTTTCTTAATACTGTAATCAAATGTTACCTTATCTTACACAGTATGTATTCCATTTACATAGACACATACCCTTTACAATTATTGGTACATTTAAAACAGAAAACACCAATCAGTTTGATTTCGAAAAGCAGAAAGCAATGTCATTAAACAGAACTGGATCAAAGTCCTGGAGGTAACATTGTTTGATATGCAGGTTCAACAAAGAGCACAATGAGGGCAGACGGGGCTGTGATGTAACGTGTCTAGTTTGAATGAAAGGTCACCAACCTTGGCAAACATGGAGTTGAGCTGCTTGCCCGAGCCATAGTAGCCACCCTGGGAGAGGAACTGCTTGACCTGCTCCCTGACTTGCTCCTCGTCCAGATGCCAGCAGTTGTCATCGTCAATACTCGCCCCAGCTGTGGGGTCCGGGGCCCCTGAAAGACACAAACATACATTCAACATGAAATCTGACACCATTAAGTACAGACAACATAAGAGAAACCAACGGCATGAATAAAGTCCGTTCCTTACAGATTCATTATTAATAATCTGTTTATCCGTAGCCACTCACGATTTTATAAAACAACATTGATAAACAGGTTCACCCTGAAAAGAAAGTGGGTGCAGAATAAACAGCCAAAGCACAAATGAATGAGCAAGAAGAAAGCATGATTAATATCATAATTCATTAAGTGCCAGGCCTTCAAGGTGTTTGTATATATTTACGATAAGAAACTAATTTGTGCTCCGGCACAACAATTCATAGACCCAGCCTCCAAAAATATTATTGAAACTAATTTAAGTTTAAAGTAAATATCAATGAAAATGCATTTGAAGGGCACATCAAAAGGCTCTGGCATGGATAATTCTGTCATTCTGGTGCACAGTACACTGTCATTTCAAAGTGAGGTAGGAATGCATCAAGAAGAATCATTTTGACTGGGAACGGCCTTACAGTACTGCTGATATGAAAATCCTCTTTACGTTCCCTCCCTCCTCCTCAAGAGAACGCTGGACATCAGCATATTATTAATAACCAAACCCTACACTATGATCAGATTCAGACAAATAAAATTCACAATGAATTCAAATAAAGGCTCAAAACAATAACCTTTAGTGCAGCTCTACTAGACCTGTGCATATTCTCGGAGAGATTGACCGCAGTGCATTAATGCAACTCATCAAACCATTGCACTGTCCTTGGAAGCTGCTGCTGTTTGTGTGTGTGTGTGTTTGTGTGTGTCTGTGTATGTGCACGTGAGATAGAGATATCTGGGTCTTCATTTTGCAACAAAGATAATATCTTAATAGGCTTGGTTGGACTTACAGGGGCAACAATGTATTATAGCTCCACAAGATTGTCATCAATACATAGCATGCAAACTTGTGCACTGGTGATTATGAAGTGACGCATTGCAATCTAAAGAAAACAAGATAAGTGTTCACAAATCCATTAGCATGTGGAGTTCTCACTTCTGAGGAAACGCTGATATGATTGTTTCATACAGTATATCAGGACTGTAGCTGGAGTGCTTGTGCTACAGTCCTAGTCTCTAAAAAAGACTAGAGTCCTCAGCCTTTTAATGTTACACTGATAAACCAACAGCTCCTGCATGTTCTATTGGCAATTACTGCTAAGCTTTCTTCCAGTTTATCTTTAAACATGATTCCAATAATCCCCCCCAAAAAAAAAAAAACCTGAACAGAACGTACTGAATTTCTTTGTCAGGCATAAAAAAAAAGGAATTTTCTACTGAACGTAAACATGAAATGAACGAGGGATTTATTACCATATATTTAACCAAGCCCGATATAAAATTGAATTATCATTAATGTGATGAGCTTTCAGAATGGAAAACATGAGGCTGAGGCTGGAGGTCTTCCATTAGTAGCCAGCGGTCTTTTGATCTGTCCAGTGCCTACTTGTTAGCCGAGCGACTGAAGCGTTGCCAGTGCGTGTCCTATTATTCACATTTAAAAATCCCAGCTTCATCCCTTAAACATTATCAAGCTCCCAGTTCACGGGGGTTTGCCAGAACTGTTTGGCAAGCGTGTCAGAGCCCTTAAACACCCCTCCCAACTGGAACAAGGGCAGGTAAAAATATGAGGGGGAGCAGGACGTGGACAGTTGGAAGAGGGCAGCTCCGCTGGACCCCGGCGTTTCCGAAACCCCTCCCTGGAATGAAAGTGTCTTTAAAGAGGCAGCTGGGAATGTCAGCTCTGCTCCCGACTCTTTTCTCCTTCCCGACCTTCAGAAATGCAAAAGCGCAGGGGGAGCCAGGGAGACTTAGCCATCAAACGGCGTGTTTGAAGCCTCCTCACTGCTTTGGAAAGGCAATCAGCACTCTGCCAGAGTGCAGCACACCTTGGAGTTAATCTGGCCGACTGAGGCATTTGGGTGTTTCAGCGCGTGTGTGTGTGTGTGTGTGTGTGTGTGTGTGTGTTTTAGTGTGCGTGTGAGTGTGCGTGTGTGTGGCAGCAATGCAGCATGTGAAGTTCTCACAGCAGCAGTACGTGTTTTTGCTCATTAATATTTGTGTGTATGTGTATGTAAGTGGCACCTTGTCAGTGTCGCTGTGCTATGTTCTTGCAGTGGAAGCGTGTGTGTGTGTGTGTGTGTGTGTGTGTGTAAACACATTGGTGTGTGATGCTCTCACAGTGGCAGCGTTGGGATGGCAGGCTGTAAAATGGTGAGGAATGCCTCCATTGACCTTTATCTTCTTACCTGCATCACATCGCACCACCGCCTCCTGAGACAGTGAAAACTCCCCCGGCAGTACCATTTCATTATTTCTTTGCTTACTGTCTTACAGAGCTTACATATTGCATGTCATCCATTTAAACAACTGGGTGTGCTGTGCTCAAGCAGCACCAATTGCACGGCCCTTCCCAGGACTGAAGGACTCAAAGGAGGTTTTCAGAAAAATGGAAAACTAAATATATTCCCCCATTAACACATTTAACATGTTCATATTTTAAAAACGGACTTATTCCATGCTTAGGCAAATAAATGACAAAGTGTCTGATACACCTGCCTGTGATAATACTATGACTGTTGTAATTTAGTAAATTTTACACATTTATGTCATAATATAACATCATATTTTGGACAGCTCCTGTGTATCTCTGTGTTAAATCACCACAACACTACAGCTTTCCATGGGCACTGGATGAAGGTATCAACAGTCAACCATGTTATTGCAAAAGGGGCTCCACACGCAGGGGGCATTGAGATTAAGAGCATCTGCTCTGACACCCCCAAACCCTTGGAGGCTCTCCTCTTACCATGCACTTGGTTGATCTCCGAGTTGGAGGACAGGATCTCGTCGGCCAGCTTCTGGGCGGTGGGCAGCACCTCGGTGTGGTGGGCGGTGATGAGGTACTGCACAAACTTCTGCAGCTGGTCCCGGTTCATCTGGAAGAGGGTCTCGGAGATGGGTAGCCGCAGCTTGACCTGCTCGGGCTTGCGGATGCGGTACAGGGACAGCGCCACCACGTGGGCGCAGTAGAAGATGTCACGGTTGCCGCAGCCACAGGTGACGGACGTGATCTTGCAGCGGTCGAAGCTGATGGCCACCTTGTGGGTGACCTCGGGCTCCGACTGGGAGGCCGGCTCAGTCACTGTGCCGCTGAGGTGGAAGCCTGGAAGAGAGAAATTCAGATCGCTTAGACATCACCGATCACATAGACCATACACTCTCATATAAACATGGAAAAACAAGCCTCCACTGAGGGAGAGGGTGTGAGTAATAAAGAGGAAAAGGATTAGAGATGGAGGGAGTGGGATGGAGAGATGTCAATACTACATTGTCTCAGAGTAGTATTAATGCATAGCAATGAACTTGGGCACACACACACACGGATTGTGTTAAATGCGTGAGGGTCAGTCACTGTGCGAAGATGAGCCCACATGCAGCAATTAAAAACATGCATATTGTCGCTTATGTTTATGAAATGTAAAAAAAAAAAAACCCCAGAATAATAATAAGGCCCCACTCCCAGATGCACACAACAGACCTGGCAAGGCAGATCAGTACTGTCAGTGACAGCACTCTCCTATGATTAGCTTTGCTCATGTGATACACGGCTGATAAAACAGTAGGCAGGCAATTCCAGCCCTCTCAAGATTTGGTAAATAACCCCCACTCCTTTAAATGTCATATGCAGTGTGTGTCCCTGTCCACTGCAGACTGTGCACAGTGCACTTTCCTTCAGCCCCATGACATCACTGATAAACAACCTGTACTGCCATTTTATTCCACTCACTTCAAGGATCTACCCTTTCATTGCTCCAAACTGTAGTGTATCAAATTTGAACCTAGAGGGCGCTGTAGATTCGAGTTGCCTGTGCTGAGACATGCCCCCTCCTCTCTTCCCTCCCTCCCTCAAGGAAGCCCACCACTGGGGAAAAAGGCTTTGGGTGACATTTTATTGGTCATAATCATTTATTCAAAACTGCAATATCACTCTTCAATACAGAGGGGCTGCATTTATGTCAGAGTGGCAGAGAAACAAGGTGATACACATTAAAGCGAATAAATAAAACAAGGCCATGACACATGTACCAACGCAACACAATCAGAAGAAACACCAAAATACCAGGAGCCCATGAGCAGAGGAGCAGGTTAATTGTGCGAGAGAGGGAAAAAAGTCAATTATTTCATGGTCGTGCTCGAGTGGCCTGGTCTGTAATTAAAGGGGAATTTTCCAGCTAATTTCATAAATATTTAAGACGTTAATGCAAAAGGAGGTATGAAGGAAGAAGTGGACTGTGGAGAGGGGAGAGTGTGTAGCCAATGGAGAGCTTGGCTGCTTGCACTGGGGTGGTGAATTATTAACGGCTGGGGCTGTTTGGGGGGGTGGGACCAAGGGACGTTGACTCATTGTGGCCACTGCAGACTGCATTGATGGGAGTCAAAAAAAACCCAAAAATCCCAATTCACTCACTCACATAGACCTAATCTCAACCACATATGGCAAAGTGTGGTGAGTGCATGCTTGTGTGTATGCGTGTTTGTGTGTAGGGGGTGTCATCGTTGTAGACAGAGTATGCTCCCTGACTTTAACTAAAAAGCTTACTTCATACTTCAAACCCACCGCCAGAAGACACATTACCCACAAACTCAGAGTGCATCTCTTTGGAAAAGCAGTACCAAGCTAAAAGTTATTGCTTTGCTGTTGAGTTACTGCTGTAGAGTGAGGGCTTCTGCTTCATAGGCAAGATATGGTGGACAGGGCATTATAGAACAGTGCCAGGGTGGCCCACAACAGCCAATGAAATGCATACCATTAACAGGGGTTGTTTAAACCCCACCCGCATGCCCGGACCTATACATGCTGCCACAATAGAGAATGAACCGGAACGGCAACAACTCTTAATGTGCTCATGAATGTCTCACATGGAGAGTCTGTCTCTCTCACACACACACACACACACACACACACACACACACACACACACACACACACACACACACACACACACACACACACACACACACACACACACACACACACACACTCTCTGTCTGTCACTCACACTCACACACACACACTCTCACTCTCTGTCACACACACACACACGATTATGATTTCGGGAGGGTCAGAGCAGTGAGACAGGGGTGTCTAATAAGCATGTGTAAAGCTGACTGTCCCTTTGCCAAATCCCACAAAAGGCTTTTCCAGACGAACACCCTCCTCCTCCTCCTCCTTCTCCCCCCTTCTCCTCCTCCTCCACCCCGTGCTTTTTTTTTTTTTTTTTTTAAAGGAATCAGACTTCCAATTTACTGCCAATCCCTTTCAGGCCCAGCCAAAACCACAGGCCCATCTGATTAAGGGGAGTGTACAGTGATGTCTGTTTTCATTTTGATAAAAGAAAGAAAGGGAGAGGGCCTACCCCTACGTGTTGTGAATTAGTCAGGGCACAATGCAGAGTTCAAAGCAAATATGGTGAAAAAACAAAAAATGCTCTGGGCTTTTTTATGTCCTAGGAGAAGGGAAAGGGGGGGCAGATTTTACTCAAAGATTTGCCTAGTTGCTTCACTATGGACAAATACAGTTTGACGGTGAAATCCAGCGTTTTTTTCGGGGCTTTTCAGAAACGATCACAAAAGCGTAAACCTCTTCTGATGCAGTGGCCTGGCTGGCATTATTATACCTGCTGAACCCCCTTTTTAGAACACAGGTAGAATGCGCATTACACTCTTCATCTTAGCTCATTAGCATTTGCACACCTAGTCGGAAAAGATGCAATACTCAAAACCACAGATAAGAGAAATGAGCCATTGGGTACTGGATATTAATTTTACTAGAATAACAGTCCCTCCACCAGCCGCACTGAGGCCCTTTCGGTAATGTGGACAGAAAAGCCGTAACTTCAGTGTCACAAGAACTTGTACCACCAAAAATGTAATTCTCTGAACGCCGCCCCCATTTTCCAAAATAACATTAAGGTTAAGTCACATGGGGTTTTGAATCTAATTTATTAGTTTTTGAGCTATGAGACATTTATCATGCATAGACCTAGATGAGTACCTCTCAATGTGTGCAAATACACAAAGACAAACCATGCGCAAATGAGGTTTTGGAATTACAACGACCACCACCATGTCTATCAAACTGAATAACAAAAGAGAGAGGGCTGCCTTTTATAATTTTACATTTGAAGGGAATCCAGTTTTATTCTAATTTATATCAATTCTACCTAGCCAGCCCAACCTTTGTCGTGAATTTCACTCACTCTGAAGGCACTGCGTAGACAGTGCAGTTAGTGAAGGATGAAGTAAAAGGCAGATAAGAGATCCCAACCAGGGATGGATATACCCATAATCCCCTTCTCCAATTGCAGCAACTGCTCAGAGGATCTAAGGCATTGAAGCTTGCCTTCCTGGGGTGCGCCATGCCCCCAAGTCACTCAGGAATCCTGGGAAAGGCAGGGGGTGTCCCTAAACAGACCCCCATCTCCAAACATGGCCCAGCAGCAAGAGCATGGTTAATCATTGGCTTGTGACCATTGGCTGTCGCGGTCACACTCCGTTACCATGCATATTAGTGGTCATTCAGACATTCTTCTGAAAAGGGCAAAAAGCGAAGAAGAAACAGGCTGTGCATGCTTCTCCCAAATGCCCCCTGCTGTTTCACACTTATGAAACACTGGATTGTGCTCTTCCCTTTAACCAAACGCACCCTGCTATCGCCCAGATAAAACCCACTGTCGCTTTCCTTTGGATAGGTGGGTTCGATGGAGTATCCGAATACCAGCAGCCGTGTTGCTCAGTGGGGGAGAGAAACTGGAACATGAACTGGCAGGCCCAGCGGGGGCTTTTGTGTACAGCACAGAGCAGTTTGAACTAGGGAAGCATGATACCCCTTTCATACGTTCAACATTCACACTACACTCCACAGTCAATCCTCCCTGCTAAATACATTGATCGTCAGAGACTTTTTTTTTTTTTTTTTTGTAAGATCCAGACTTTAACAGCCAGTTGGGCTTCCACTTGGAAAAATAGTAGAATCAGATCATTTGGAAGCCTGTGAAACCACCGAGAAAAAGTGTTTTGTGAGTGGCAGAATGCAAATTTAAAAAAATGTGAAAAATCTGAAAATTGTGTGAGGAATAATTCCTCTTGGTGAAAATGCGTTATGCTGAGTTACCTTTAAAAACAGGTAAAAGGAGCAGAGGAGACACTATGTGCTGAGGGAACACAGGGCTCCCCCCAGCAGGGACAAGCCTGGACAGAGGTGAGCCAGTGGGCCATATCAGACTGTGTATCATTACTCATATACAATAAAACAAAAACCGCACCACAAGCCAAGGCTGGACAACCACCCCTTACACCACCACTCTCAGGGGCCCGGGTGTTTCAGAGAGGCAGAGCTGGACCAGGGCTGTCAGGGAAAAGGCCCTCTATGGACAGGCAAGAGGGAACTGAAACTGACAGTGTGACCCGGCCTGCCGCCGAGGATGCTGGGAGCAGGGGGGGCTCGTCAGCTCATTTGCACATGACTATGCTCCAGTGAAGAGGGGGCATCTGCCGCTGAAGGACGTGAAGGGCCCTCCTCGCCTTTCAGCCCCAGGGCCCCCATCACCCCCTCTCCTCCTGGCCCAGCCCTTTGTTGCGCTGGGAAAAAAAGGGGGCCGCTGAATGTGACCCTGCTTCCTCTGCTGCTCTTTTCATCTAGGCCTGCCGTGATCGCACCGACACTGCAGGATAGGGGTCTCCTAAAAAAGGGTAACCTCGTTACCTGGACCAGCACCATCACACAGAGAGAGAGGAAGTGAGATTGACAGAGAGAGAGAGAGATCCTGAAAGGCAACAAGAGACTGAGAAGCAATAAAAGAGGATGAAGAGACAGAAATATCATGAGTGAAAGAGAAAGACCAGGATGCAGAAAGGTAGAGAGAAGGGGGAGAAGAGGAGAAGGCTGTATAGATAGGGAGTGACAGAGAGAGAGAGGTTGTGGGTGGGGCCTGGGCTCGGTAGGCAGATGGAGAGGCAGTGCGAGTGGCTGGGCTGATGCTAGGGTGGGAAGGTGGGGGGGGTAATGGTGCCTCAGTTAATATGGGTCACTCCATTGACGCGCTGGCACTCTCAATTGTTTCCTGGAAGCACCCCAGTGGGGCCGCGGGGGCCACTGAGCTGCTGCAGTAAAGCGGAAATAAAGAATGGAGAACCCAGCTGATCTTTTAGGGAGCGTTGCGGCAGCAGGGACACTGCTCACCCCAACACGTCCTTGTTTAAGGACTGGGTTCAGCTCGGGACAGGAGCCGGATGGACCGTTTAAGACCATGTTCCCTTTGTGTTGTTCCTGATCTGCACTCTGCTCCAGCAGAACCACACGCACAAAGCCAGGACCATCATCCTACCACTGTGCAGTCAGAACACAGCTGGCGAGCACAAAGCACCACCTAGTTATGGCAGGCCTGCCAGACCTCCACAGCTATCCTCTCACTGAACTCTCATATGGAAGCAAATAACCTCAATACAATGTATGATGAGGCAAGAGTGGATTGGCACACCAAAGGTGACTACTGATTCATTAGGATTTTGGAAGGGGGCTTAAAACCCTTCAGAGCCTGAAGGCAAAAACAGGCCTGTCGGTTCTGTGTGGCTGATTCGAGCTGTCAGCTCCGGCCATGTTGCCACGGACTGCTCTTTCTTGGGGTGTGGATTGGGGTGGGGGTTGGGAGGTGGAGGGGCGTGTAGCTGCAGGGCATCATATGCTCCGACAGCAGCACAATCGCTTCATTTGAGCTTCAGACACAAGAACGCTGCTCTGCCGATCGCGACACAAAGGAACGGTGGAGATGGCCCTCTTTGTGGGGTCTCTCGGTTTGTCCTCCATTTTAGGTACTGGGTGCGAGGCTCTAGTTCTACTATACACCCCCATGAAACAAAATGAAGCTAAAAACAGTTTTCTGAATCGACGGTGCCTTCACTCACAGTCAAAGAGTATGTTTCAGCACACCGGCCCCCCCATCCTCCAGCCCAGCAGGGGGGGTGGCTCTCTAATAGCTCAAATTAAGCCGCTGGTGATGCAGCCCAGCGCTAATGCACGCTCATCCAGCCCAGTTTTTAGAGTCATTTGTGCTTGCTCTGCCTCGGTAGCCATCTGTTTGTGCAAGCCCCTCATCGCAGCCCTTCTCCCACAGCCGGCTTATTAACGGAGAGGATGATGTGGCCGTCGTCTCGACGCTTGGAGCCCAGCGCGTTTCTGTGCGTCTCTGATCTAGGCCTCAATCAGCAGCTGATCAGGCAGAGGAGAGGACCCCTCAGCTCTCTTTCCGTCTATCTGCACCATCTGGTCCCACACCACCACGCCCACCATGGGCCGGCCGGCCAATCGGGGCACAGTCCCTCCCCCAGCTCTAAGCCATTAACCTCTAATCAGCCGTGGAGGCTGGACTGGGCCCTTTATCTCATGCAGCCGGCTAAAGCGGCATGCAGAGGCCTCCCCCGTCCTCCATCTGTTCCAGCAGCAATACGGTTAACACAGCATTGTGGGAAAGCATGCACCCTCCCTCCTTATACCCCCCACCCACCCACCTATCTCCTCCCGACAGACACGCGCTCCAAATAGGCGTGCACATTCACCATGACGCAGGCTGGACCCTTCGTCTGATATGGGACAGATTGATCAATTCGTGATTTCCCCCCCTTCTCACTCCGCCATTCTTGTGGCCCTTATTGGAGCGTTCCTTCACCGGTCACGATCCTGTAAAATTGATTCCAGCAAATTTTAACGATCCTATACAAAAAAAGGAGGCTGGCGAGGCTAATGGACCAATCTCATTTTTAGATTGCTTCCATAATCATTCTTTTATTGGTGCCGTTTCCCCCCCCCTCCGTCCCCGCCCTAGTTTTCGGGAAGGTTACCGTTTTCAATAAAAGGGGGAACGCCTCTTTGCGCAGACAGGCAGGCCGGGCCCAAGCCGAGCCAAGCCGGAGGCAGGGAGAATCAGAACCATACTGCGGCATGGGGGCTTTATTTGAACCAAAGACTGAACATCTGAGGCAGGCTTGACTTAACTGGAGCGCTTTTATTCGCCAACAATAATTCATGTATACAGGCAGGCGGATGGGGCTTGTGTCAGAGATGAATATGAGCGTGCTCGCTGATCGCTGAAGGTGGAGAGGAGGAGAGATGAATCAGTTTTTACACTGGCTGTAAGCACATACAGATGTCCTGCTTGAGATAAAAGGAGAAGTGCTTTCGACTGGAACGTTTCAAAAAGGGGGGAGGAGAAGGAAAAAAAAAAAAAAAAAAACCCTTCTCTTGCCCCCCTTTTTTTTCCAAGGCCTCCATCGATTCCTGTCTGAAAGCTGCCTGAATATTTATGTTCATTTTCCAAGCCAAATTCAAATCAGAACTGCGCTGAGAGGAGAGGGGAGAGGGGACCGAGTGGTTGTTCGGTGTGCTGGGGGAGCAGTGGTCCTCCAGACCTGCCCCTTCGCCAGTACGGCTGTGAGAGAAGTATCTGCAGATTTACAGCTTTAAACTGTGGCCCTTCCACATGATGCCTGAACATGGGCAAAAACACACAGCTACAGCGAGTCAATCTCAATGCAAAGATGGAGGGATTTAGCATCCGAGCCATTCATTTACAATGGGAATTTTACACTTCACACTGAGCTTCCATCAAGTTGAGCCCATGTAGTGTGTAACTCACAACTTACAGTTACACCTCTTCACTCATGTAGTGAAACAGCCTGGTACCACTGTTGCGGTTTTGCAGCAGTGCGGACTGCCTCTTTAAGACGGGCTGCCCTTGCCACCGCCTGCCTTGCTGCAGTGTCAGGCATGGATGTTTCTGGGCTAGCAGGCACTGCTAGCCTTGGCTGTGATCAGGAGGACCAAAAGGCCCTACTCACTGCACAGCGCATGCATGAGGGATCGACCGATGCCCCCCTCTGCAGTCTTTCCTCATCCACCACAGGGGGTGGATTTAAAAGGTCTCAGAGCAAGTGATACACTTAAACAGTGCTCTTCCCCTATTCTATACCATGAAACACAGAAAGGGTCTGGGAACAGGCCTTGATTCGGTTTCTCTTCCATTCTTAGTTTCTTTTGAATTATTTGTCTCTGGGGCTCTAGGCATTTGGAAAGCAAAGATGGCTTTGGGGTTGCTCAGCATATGAGAGGAGCTGACAGCTAAAAAGGGCAGAGGCCTGCTCTTCTCCCTTCATTGGAAAAGGAGAGCAATCAATGCATCAAGAACCTTCCCATGTACCCCTTCAATCAAATCACAAACCGAGGGGTGATCGTTCTTCTGCTGTTGCCGTATTTTCAGGCTTTCCTGTCAGGCAGCAAACCTGCAATCGGCACAAAGCCATCTGTCTGGTGGGCGAAAACAAAACAGACCAAACAAAAATAATTCTGCTTTTAAAGAGTATTTATTCTTAAAGGGGAGTCTGTGAAACGTGATAAGTGCAAAGCGAGAGGCTTACACAAACTCCCACATCAAACAAATTAATTGTTTCGTTTTTCAATGTAATACTGGCTGTAAAAGGCAACGAGAACGACGGCTTTTGCCGTTAGCCAGTATTCTGTGTGCGATCCCGACTATGGAATCAGCTGCCAGATTTTAAAAAGCGTTGCATTTTTTATCCATCCTTTACTCTATACGCTTTTAACTTCAAGTTTTTTTTTCCTTCTCAGTTTCTTCTTTTTCTTCTGTACTCCATTTCAAACCATTTCCTATGAGGAATTTTGACTCAATTTGCCCTAAAGCTAGAAAATACCATCAGATTTTAATAGTGAAAAAGATTTAAAAAGCCAATGAGCATGTAACTCTCATGAGTACATTCTGTGTATAACTACAAGGTTACGCGCAATGTCAATATGTACTTAGGACGGGTCCCAGCAGCTTTCTCACTACCACTTCCTCTTGTATCTCAAACTCTGCACAATCTTTCTCTTGTATTTAACAAGAAGCTACTTGGACCCATTCTTAGTCTACATCCATTAAACTGGAATCAGAGTGGCAACAGTTCTCATCCGGTTTAGCTGGCTAGCAAATAGCTGTCAAAGCGCACAAAATATAACACGGCAGAAAAAAAAACGAACGAGCCAAAGGAGTGATGGGAAACGTGAGCCTTGAATGACTACTCTATGAAGACAGAACCCTGAAGGTGTGCTCTGTGAAGGCTTGTATCTTGGAGGCGTTGACAGCAAAAACCCAGCCCAACCGCCCCCACTCTCTTCCCCTCCCCTCCTCAAATCCTCCTTCTTTAAACTCCTCCATTGTCTCGCCCTCCCCCCAGTCTTCTAGTGCCTGGCAATGAGCTGGCATGCACCACAAGCCCAGCGATGTGCTTCCTTCATACTCTTAATCTGGCTGTGACCTGCTTTATTCCCCCTGCACCGGCTGCCCACTGGGCCTGGATTCACAGGCCCCTTTGTTCTCGGTGGGTCCGTCTAGGCCTCGGGCAGGGGCCTGGCCTGCCATTGTTGCCCACAAAGAGCAAACAGCAGTTAGCAGGCGTCAGCTTGGAAGCGGGGCCCTGGGCCTCGCCGCCACTGTGAGAGGAGTGAAGAAAAGGGGAGGGAAGAAAGAAGGAGGGGGAGGGAGAGAAAATGAGAGAGCTGGAGGGAGGGATTCACTGCCAATGAAAGAGGTAGAGCAAAAGAGAGAGATAGAGTGAAAGATGTAGAGTGAAAGAGAGATATATGAAGGACAAGAGAGGAAAGTACTATGAATTTCTGGTGATGGGAGCAACAGCCTCTGGTTGCTAGAGTAAATCCATCAAAATGAAGAGAAACCAAATGGCCCAGCTTCCCGAGGGAGGAGAGGCCTTGTGAAAACTGGAAAGTCCTTTCTCAGAGTGTCAGAGTGCTGGAGGGGGGCACCTGAGGGCTGACACAGCTGAGTTCCCTCTGCAAGATAAAGGGAAGCACAACCCTGCTCCAGGAAGCATGTGTGATCCTGTGTGTGTGTGTGTGTGTGTGTGTGTATGTGTGTGTACAGTAAATATGAATGAACTGAATGGATGCACTCAAATTGCTGATACATTAAAAGATACGTTTTGTTTTAACTGCAAATTGTTAACTGTGAAATTAGACCACAGGCAAATGTTTCAGCCAAAAATAATACAGCAATAATCGTTTTATTTTCATTTTTCACTGTAATAGTAATTACCTAGGATGAATTCCATACATTATCCATGTCTTTATAAAAAGTCCACAAACAACATGGTACTGAAACCAGCTCCTGCTCTGGACACAATGAAGATATACAATCCACTTGTGTGCGCGCCTGTGGACAGCACTAGCATACAATAGCACACAAAGCAGGCTGTCAGAGCTCAACATGCAGAGAAAGAACCCATTGCTAGGCTGCCATTCATTCGCATGCTACCGACACTCTGAAAAGAGCAGCTCTCTGCTGATGGCCCTTCTATGTGCTACGGCACGCCAAAAGGGACACACAGAGTGGGCGGGTTCAAATATGAACTGATACCACCCAGGCAAGCTGTTAGCCAATCGAACAGACTGGACACTAAACACACGTGTTCCTCCTACACTACCAGGTGCATGCCTACTGCGGCCATACCACATGACATTTTTACCAGCCAATCAGAGCTGCGACGAGGGTACGTGGGGCTTTCAGTTGGGTACAGTTTTATCTGGAATCTGACTGGCTCTCATCTTGCCTGGACATGCTAAGGCCCTGCTGTGTCAGAACACCCACAGACTCTTCTCAGGGGAGAGGGAAGACAGAGGCGGTGTCCTTGCGTTAAAAGCAGAGAGAGATTTACTGAAGGCGCATAGCAAGGCACCACACTGCACTTCCAACAGTCCAAAGGGGGGATAAAATTACCAGCACCATCACATATCTGCCAGAGCTGGGGAGGGATCATTCTGTCAGAGCAAAGTGAAGGAGGAAAGTAGTGCACTAAGTTTGGGGGTCCTTCACAGACATTCTTAAAACACACACTCTGCAGGTCCCCTGATAAGGTGCGTGAGGAGGTTATGTGCCGCCCATCTGTGGCGGCTTACGTGGAGCTGAGGACTGAAACCTGCCGTCAGGTTTGGTGGCAGCACAAAGGGGATGGGGGATTTGGGTCCTCTCTCTTAATCAGGGAGGGGGTTTGGAGGGAGCTAAAGCCAAATCCCAGATCAACACCGTGGCGGTTGGAAAAAGTGGGGGACTCCAGGGGTGGGGTTTGGGAATTCTGAGCTCCGGTTGGCAGGGGGAAAAAGGGGCTGAAGGGTGTGTAGATTTGCATCTCATTCCCAAGGAAAGACATGCCACGTGCTGGAGTGTTAACAAATTAACAGAATAACTGAACTGTGTCACTTCATTTCCCAGCATGCACTGCTCCCTTTGTTTTCTGTGGTTAACCTGCACCCGGGAAAAAAGGAGCAAGCACTGGGCTGACCGATGACCCCAGCATAAGTGTTAGAAGGAGGCTCAAAGAGAAACAAATGCCATTCAACACACAGTCCTCTCTCATCCCTTAACCTTTCTCTGGAGTGGCCAGTTTCATTCGGACTCGCAGGTAAATTAATCCCTTACCAGTTAATCTCATCTCACCGATCTCATCGGTGACACAATATGGGGGGAGTCAAGGGGTGATGTCACAAAGAGGGGGTGGAGTCATATACTCATGCACTGACATTACTTGACGGTACACTGACTTACCGTGGCCTTAATTTATTTTTTTAATGTGATCCTGGGTTTGTTCTTTGCTTTGTTATATATAAACCAGAATTTCCTGCATCCGAATAAACAGGCATGTATTCAAGGGTACCCAGCTGTAACAATGGGCTTTTCTGGGCCCATTTTCCCCTCTTTCCCCCTTAACACAGAATGCAAGACTACTTCATGAACAACAGAAAAGAGACACTTTCTCTAAATTCTGTATGGATAAAAACTGTACAAACACCACAGAGATTAAACCAACTCCAAACATAGGAGTTTGAGACTGTATGCAAGGACGATGTACTATGTGCACATAAACTACATAAAACAGTACATAGGTGAAGTTGAAAAACAAGACTGACATGCCGTTAAAATCCTCTTGACAAACCTAAGCCTAAAACTTCAACCTACTCCCGTTCTTTAGGATTTTTAAAAACATGAAAGTAACTGCATTCAATCCTTGATTTAAAATGCTGGAAAATCATACTGGAGCTTTCAAACATGGCCTTTGTCTGGGCTGGGCCGGACCGTTTCAGTAGCTATTAGACGACCCTTCTTTCTCCCGCCAGCAAAAGGAGTCTGATTAATAAGTGAGGCCCCAATTTCATCAGAGCACCAGAGAGGAGAGGACCGTCTGAGAGCCACTTAAATACAAATGATGCGGATATAAGCGCTGCATTGGTCGTGTGGGCCAACTGCATGAATATTCAAAACCCACACTCCCCGCCCTTGTTAAAGGAGGCCGTCTCCAGGCGGGTTAGTGGCTCGTGGGCATCGGGTGGGAATTCTGGGAAACGAGGGCAGGGGCCGATGCTTCGGCTCCACCTAGCCTCTCGACCGTGCAATCAAACTCGCATCGTCGGATGTGCTATTCAGCAGGAGTTCAACATGCTGTCACAGCTCTCTCCAGCAAGCTCTGCTGCTGGGGCCTTGACGCGATCGGCAGCCGACCAAAACCCCCCCACAAAAAAGGCTCTGCCGCTCGCCAAACAATACCTGCACTAACCGCGGAGAGCTGGCACCAGCCGAAGGATTCATTTTCAGAACGGCGGCAGGAATGACAGCGCAGCGCGCAGGCGGGCAGCTGGCGGTTTTTTCGTGTGCGCCCGCTTGCCCCTCGTGTAAACACGATGCCAGGTTATTCCACTTCCCCCACCACGCGTCAAGGTCGTTGCTATCGCAGAAAGACAAGGGGGCACAAACAACATGCGGCGTGGCGTGGTGTGAATACTGAACACCTTTAACAAAGAGGCGGGCCTGCGCCAGCTGGACCGGTTTGCCTTGGCACAGAGCGCCTGTCCTCTGATCAGTCGGGTTACTGGCGAAATCCAACCTGCACTGTACCGAAAAGCCTCCATAAGCATGGACTGAAGACAGGGGAGAGAAACATTCAGAACCACTCTGCTGCTCCTCACTAGACTGGGGAAAAAAGGCATTTCGTCACATACATACAGATTTATTTCCATAGGACTCAGGTAAGAGTGGGGTGAAATAAAAAAAAAAAAGAGCTATAACCCTATGCAGATATGGCACATGCCTCTTAAGGTTTCAAAACATTTTGATAATTGTGCCACTGAATTCCTTAGACTTTAGGAAAACTGAAAGGTATGCCAGAAAACACTAAAACCTAATCTGGGTGCCAATAACAACTGGCCAATTAATTCCATCTTGAGCGAGGATATCCCTTTTCTGGAATGTCAGGTAAGGCGTATTTGTGTTGCGCATGGTGTTGTGACATGCATATAGGCTGCATTCTTTAATAATACCATGCCAGGAAAGGGCAGGACTCTCGCCATTCGATAAGTAATTGACAGTGAGGAAAGAAGGGTGATGTTTCTCTGACTCAGAGGTATTGCTCAATCCAGAACCATTACAGTCAACTTCCCGAAACAGCTCCTACAGCTTCCTAAAACACAGTACGGCTTTGTCAATTACTGGATAAATCCAGTTGTGAGCATAATTATTTGATTGAAAAACCTGCTCAGCCTTCGAGGCTCACCTCAAAGAGGCCACATCTCTTTAGACGCGCAGCAGGGAGGGGCAGGACGTAAATGATGACAGAGCGAGATGGAAGAGACTTCTATTTCGCTCTTACCTAAAATAACTATTCCATGAAAAGGGCGCATATGGACAGGAAGGGAAGTGAGAACTTGGAACTACCACATTCAGACCAAAAAAAGTTTCACAGATAGCACCCTCATCGGCAGTTTGGTGGGGCATCAACCGACGGCCCACACAGAGCTGCAGAGTTCCCAGTTAATTTAGCGGCACACCAGGATCTCTGGCCATGGAGAGGGGGCTCCCCACCCAGCGGGAGTCGTCTGCCAAAGCAGGCGGGAGTCAGACAGGGGGCGTTGGGCAGTGGGACACCCCCCCCCCTCCCTGGCCACGTGCCGAACACAATGACCCACAGAGCCGGCCAGAGTGCTCCGGAGGAATGTGGGCTCACATTCCACAGGCGGGCCGGCTGCCTCACCACAGCAACAGAGGGGAGAAGGAGCACCTCAGAGAGAGAGAGAGAGAGAGAGAGAGAGAGAGAGAGCGAGAGAGGGATAGGGAGAAAGAAAGAGCGAGAGCAAGCGAGGGAGGGAGGGAGGGAGGGAGGGAGAGAGACATCAATGGCAAGGAGCTGGGCATTGAGCCAAGCTCCTGAATTACAATACCAAATAAAAAAAAAAAAAAGGGAAGGGAGGGAGGGGGAGGAGGAAAGGAAGGAGAGAGAGGGTGGGGGAGAGAGAGGCGCAGCTAAAGTCTCGTCTTTCCAGGGGTGACGGCAATTCAATTACTGCGGTGGAGTTTCACAGAGGGCCAGGGATCAGGGCAGCCTCTGTGGAGAGTGGCAGAACTGCTGTCAACGAGATCGTCTACAGAGGCGGCCAACGGGAACGCCGCCCCAAGGATAGACAGAGAGAGAAAGAGAGAGAGACTGACAGAAACAGAAAGAATGAAAGAGAGAGAGAGAAAGAAGGGGGAGGTTTCCAACAAAAAAAAACCTATAAAAAGGTAAAAATACCTCTTTGTCTGGAAAACATTTTTCCCTTACTGAGTCCAGGTTTCTATATGGTGTGAGAAGCAGCCTAAACACTATCTCTCAGCCCTGAAAGACATCTGTGGGAAGAAAAAGAGGGATGAGTGAAGACCGATCCTGTTCCACCAGCTCTTGCTGAACCACTGTCTGACCTCACCCTTTGGCTTTCTTTACTCTCAGTGCAGAAGCTGATGCAAACTAAAGAGTGTTAGCCACTGTTTTTCTTAATCACACTTCTTGCAGTCGATACATTCCTTCATCAAGAGAGCAAGGACTTGTGTTAAGTCACGTTCACTTCATCTTACACAAACAGGGCGTTTTTTCCCCCTCAAATTGGCTCCGGCCTACTAACACTGGGAAGACAGGAGAGGTTCATATTCCCAAACCTGACATCTTTGGGGTTGGATCTCACCAAAGGGTATAAATTAATGATGGAGGCGCCTGTCTCACTGCAGCAGGCTCCCCCGTTGCTGTAATGAGGTGTTGAGGTAATAATTGGCTGCGGTCTTCCCGGTTGCCCGGGCTGGGTTTCATTAGCGAGGGGGGAGAAAGCCCGCGCTGCAACACCTGGAAATGTCAAAAAACGCGCTGACGGGTCGGACCGGAGGGGCTGTCGTTTTTTGGCGGTGGCTAGCCGAGCGTGAGACAGGCGGATTAGAGGCAGGCAGGTAGGCTGAGGGCCGGCAGGAGGCCCGGGCGAGCCCCCTCTGCTGCTGCTGTCTGCGGGCCTGCCAGCGTGGATGGAGCACGGTAGGACTTCAGCAGCCCATGTCTCCAGCGCCCGTGCTGGAGACCTCATTAAGCTCCACCTTCAGTCTTCTCACATATCACTGAAGTAGAGCCACGGTCAGAGCACTGGACTCTTACAGCTTAGTTTCAACTCGTGCAGCAGCCACTGCTGCTGTGTAACAGAATTAGACTATGGGTAGAAGGTGTAAAACTGTAAGGATGCCATTACTTATGTACAGAGCTGTGTACAAGACATTAAAAACAAAAGGTCTTGTACATAAGGAAAAGCTTTGGTACTAACAATATTTTTTTGAATATGTCAGCCACAGCCCAGAGTGAAACACACAAAATACAGGCCATAGACAGAAATACTCAACTCTCAGGTTGCATAGAGTGGCACATCTGATCACAGATTGCTCATCTTTCCTGGGTTTCAAGGTACTGAGCTCTGTGTTGGTTGTGACTTTGAGGGGGAGGAAAAGGCTCAGACACGGCTCAATAAGAACACGCACAAAGCCCCTCACCCAAAGTCAGACAGGAGGAGGAGGAAGACTGAGAGCACAGATCCCATCTGGCCAGTAGACTCAGGAGATACCTCACTCTAACACCCAGGCAGAGTACCTCAATCCCCCACCCCACTGTCTTCACAAAAGTGTGTGTGGCATGTGTGGGTGGGTGGGGGCGGTGTCCTACAGCGCAATCTTTCAAATGCGAAAAAGAATTATGCTTTTAATATTTATATGTCTATAATACATACATTATATATATTTATATCCTTAAAAAACCCAGCATATCCCCCAGTGGGTATCCAAGCTAAGGGGGAACCATTGTTGATGAGGGGGAAGGGACTGGGGTGGGAGGGGGGTTGTCATTTCAGTAGCGCACCTCATGATATACAGGTCTAATTTGTGCAGTTTTTCCTTTAAAGTTGCCCCGGGGAGTGGGGAAGGTTTTAATCAGCGCATGGAAGCAGAGCCATCAGATATGCTAATCAGAGATCTTACCTGAACAAATACCCTCAAGAGCAGACTCATCCGTCTTAATTGGGTGAGGCCTGGTTAATAATGCAGCCCGGGAGTCTCTGGCTGAAGGTATAAATAGCAGGATCAGATGTGGGGGGCTTTTTTTTTTTTTTTTTTTTTTGACTTGTCAGCACATATGGGGGGAGGCGACATTTCCCAGCTATTTCCAGCTAAGCCAATCAAAAGGCTTTGTTCAATGTACAAGAAACCTTGACAATGTCGACTACCCAAAAAAAGGGAAGGGCGTGAAATGGCGATACGTTTGAAAACAGAGCGGGTGATGCATGTGTGCGGGCGCCTGTGTGAAACGGACAGTTAAAAAGAGCCCTTCCACCGAATCCACCTCTTCACTAATAAGCTGCATTATCAGACTTCCTTCGCCTTGACCAACTTCAGCAGCAGAGCACTGTCAAAGCCCATGGACAAAGCACAGGCATTTCATCAGAAACACTGCAATTTCCACAAGACAGGCAGCCCTTTAACATGGACGTGTCAGAGCAGGTATTTCATGCCCTTTCCTGAATAAAACGCATAAGCCCTTATCGCAGTGCCACCGATTAAATACGGTCCCTGAATAACTTCATTAGCATTTATCAATTCAATCCACCTCCCCATTCACAACACTCAAACTTGAAGGTCAGGGAAGGTATAAAAAAAAAAAAGGTTTAATAATAAGATTGGTGGACAACCTTATTTGACAGGAGAAATCTTGGGGCTATTACAAAGCAGAGAAACCAGACTACATACAGTATTTGTTTATAGGCAGATATGATTGAGATAAAAATGAAAATGATTAAGCAAAGCTTTGTGTGTGCCCAGGCAGGTACTTTGTGGCCATGGACACAGCTGCGGCGACGCCGATGGCAGGCGCATTATCATCAGAATAAACAGGGCGCGCATCTTTGTCAAAAGGACAGTCGGATTTGCATGCGCGTGCACATGAGCTTCATATTTGCATTGAACAGGAAGTAGCATCCCCGGTGTGATTTAGGCTCTTCTGTGAAACATCTACATGGGCAAAACTCGAGTAGTATCTGGGCTTGCCGTTCGTGCCCAACCCAAAAAAAAAAAAAAAAAGAAAAAAAAAAAAACACCTGCACTGTGCTTAATCTACGAAGCCGTAGGCCTGTGCTGGACGCGTGACTGAGCTGCGGTTGCCATGTACCTGTGTCCTGAGAGCCCGGCTGCTGCATGGAGACGGCCGCCTGGGCCAGTGGGAGTCAGACACTGAGGGGCGAGCTCAGATACTAATGCAGACGAGCCGATCAGTCTGCAAATTAAAGCCCCAGTAACTGCTCTTTCAGAGGCCACAACAGTGCTCAGTGGAGAATCCACATAATCACCTATTTTTTAATGGGCTGAAACGAATCAGAAAAACTGTGAGGACTATAATATAATCTTTAGTTTATAACTCAAAATAAGGGTTAAAAGTAATTTCACAGCTGAACACAAAAAAACCACTCTGATCGTGATTACAGTTCAATGCACATTTAAACTGGACACGTATTAGAATCCCATAGTGGAAAATGCAAAGACAATCAATTCGAAACACCCACGTGTGGAAAAATGTGGACAAACAGAGTGGCACAGAAAAACCTTCAGGTCATCATTATTCCAGGAATAAAATGTCCAAGTTTGATAGTAGCAGAACTGTGACTCACCATGAAATTTTGTTTGAGTAATCAAATGAAGAAACACAAGATGGAGATTTCTTGGTTTTCAAAGTAGAGTTTTGAGAGGGGCAGAACGGAGGTGCATGGCTGACTTCAAAAGTCTGGGCTATGTTTGTTTGGGATGGCCCTGGTCAATGGAATGACCTTCAGTTTAGGGGATCAGAGCCCATCAGGGCCACTGTGGGGCCCACGCAAGGACATTTTGTCTGTAGCAGCTAATTATGGCCAGTGAAGGCTTGGGCCCAGTGATGAAGAATGCTGATTCTATTTAGCTTTTTTAGCTCATAATGAATAAGTCTGGGACATCTACAGAGAACACATGATCATAGAGCAGCATTCCTACTTTGAGACATTTCTAAATATGGGCCCTGGTCTTGGGTTCTGGGCCCTGAGTCCCACAACATGTTCTGGTGATCCCAAGCCAGAGGACAGTGGAGAAAACTACATCAGATTTACTTTGTAAGTCCTAGCTGAGAGGCAAACCAAGACGGGAATCACATGCATTCCATCCAGCACGTAGTCAGAGGAGACTAAAACATAATTCAGTTTACTTGCTTAAGAATAGTTTTTGGGGAAAAAAACCAAATGACCCCAAGGCAGTATGATCACAATGGGTGAGAGAGAGAATGAGGTGAGGAAGAGAGAGCAAGAGAGCAAGAGAGAGCGAGAGAGACACCCATGATGGCTGGTTGTTTCCTTTAAAGGCTGCCGTCTGTGACTCAGCTGTGACGCAAAACTGAAACACCTGCACAGTCTCACACACAAATCAGCGACCCCAGGCAGGCCACGCCTATTGAATCATCATTGGAGGCTTACCAGACACTTCCTCTGCTGGGAGGTGGTAGAAAAATCAGTACGTCTATGTCACACAATTGGCTGCAGGGTGCAGAACTTCACTGTACATACGCAACCCACCTCCCGCCCCCACACACGCTTTCACAATGTAGGTGCTTTGTTTTTTCCCTTCAGCGAGCAAAGCTACAGTCAGAAGCACAGAAAGAATGAATAGGGTTAGCATACTGCCTTTAAAAAGGGCTCAGCCCATCATGATCGCATCACAGGAAAACGAACATCACTCATCAAGTCAGTCTGCATTCCAACACTGCTGAACGACGAGCCTTCATGACATGATTGTCTCTTGATTTCTCATGATGTGCCCAAAAAGTGGCGTGAGTATACGGGAAACAGTGAAATAAAGGAGGGAAAATGACTTTGCCTGGAGTTTCCCAAAAGCACAACTCACCCTGGCATAACTCCCACAGGGGGCTGTTGCTGGTGGGCTGTCGCTGGGGTCCCTCTCCTCCTTTGCAGGTGCTGGACTCTGCACGTGCGCTATTACGAGCCTGTGCTAATGACTGACGCTAATGTGTTTGAGTGTTTTGAACTCAAAGCCCTCCCCATGTCTAACAACCACGGATAACCAGATGTGCCACCTGTCCTTGAAGTCAGCAGAAAAATGCAATTAACGGCTCTTTGGATCTTTTGTCTATACCCCCCACCTCCCCAACCCGCCGCGCACGCTGCTAGAGCAGGCCTTTTTGAGCTTGTGTTCAGAGTCTGTTTCCACTGGCCTTGGGGTGGAAACCCCAGCGGTTGACTGAGGAACTGTGGGACAGACTCCTTCCTTCCTGGCGTCTCCACCTGCACTCAAACCCACTACATGGCAGCCTCCATCTCTGGAGAAGCCGTTCTCCTGTCAGCTGAGATGCATCTGGTTGTAAAAAGGCTTGCTACTTCAAATGCTATGCATACCGTTTTATCCGGCTGTCACACCGACGGGGGCTGAGCTTGTGCTGTGCAAGGCTAAATGCTTGCACCGCAGCTTGCGAATTTGAATTGAACAAAGGACCTGTGATTGCACAAACCCCTGATGAGGGACAATTTTGTGGAGTTGTGTCTTTTGGTTGGGTTTGGAAAACCACAATCAACAAAGGAGAGTGAGGAACTGAGGAACAATTGACAATAAATACGGGGTATTTGAAACGGGAGAACATGAAAACAGAAAGCATAAATATGGTTCCTTCTTATGAACACATTCACATACACCAGCGCTCTGCATATCTACTTAAACTAGACCAAATAAATCAGGTTGTATGATGCAACAGGCCTGAGCCCTCTCATTGGAAGTTGAGCTGGGGCAGTAGGTCTGAAAAACCCCAAGGGCTTCTGGGAGCATGCTGGAGGCCAGCCTCAGCCCCTGATTAGTCAAACTTGCTGCAGAACTGTACGATCTGACCTCATCGTGTAGAAGGCAGTATGGATGACCTGGATCGCCCAGTTTTTATCATTTGTTCTGCATCAGGTCTGAGCAACACGTACTATATGGCTGGAGGCTTTCTGGATTTAATTCCACTGGAGACCTTAATTGCCTAATTGATTCAATTAGCTGTTTAACTGGATAAATTTCAGTTCTTGCCTTGCTCTTGAGGAGCTGGAGAATTAAAAGGACTTAAATAACCTGCGATATTGTGTTCCGGAGGGAGTAGGATGGTGCTCTCCTCTCCAACATACATATGAGGGTATTAATAATCCCTTTTATTCCCGACATGGCTTCTTGTGACAGACAAGCATGAAGGCTTGGAAAAACAGACTTAACACTCTTGTTGTACCACCATCTCCAAAAAAAAAAAAAAAAAAAAAAAAAAAAAAAAACCTTGGGAAAGCTTCATCCCTCAACAAATTTATTTGCCTTCACCAATCAGACTGGCACCAATCAGAAATATTCTTTTTTTGGGCAAAAACTTGCAGGTGGTAAAACTATCTCTGGAAGCGGCCTCTTTTGGAGGGCAATAAAGAAAGCCATACAAAAAAATTTAAATCAACAGAACCAATATCACATTGAGCAGAATTCCAGCTGAATACTGGCTTGGAGCGGGCCTTCAGGGCCTCTCTGGGATGCTAATGTAATCTCCCTATGCCCGGTCTGCTCACTGCCTCGCCCCTCACATGTCAAAGGCACAATCATGGCCTTGGTATCTGGATAGGGAGGGATGAGGCTGCTCAGGGGGGAGCGGGCTCGGGGGTGGACAAAGGAGGAGGAACAGCAAGGCATGGAACGTGGTCTCAGCCTGGGCGCACCAAAGCATGCGTACAGGGGCCTTTCCTAACCCCCGCCCACCCAGTCCCCACCGCCCCCCAAACCCAGCTTAGGATGATAATGAGGGAGTGAGAATCCAATCAAACAGAATTATCCAGGATGGGCCTCTTCAATCACCCCCTGATTCACCCGCTTACGTCTTTGGCGGGGCCCCGAATCAAGGGACGGGGGAAACGATGAAAGATGATGGTCATGAATATTCTTTTAAATTACTTTCTAAATTAAACCTCGGCTGACAGAGGGGAAAAAAAAAAGACACCTGTCTCTGCCTCCTGACAGAGGCACTCTGAGGCTGCTGAGGCCGAACCCTTTCAACTGCCTGCTTTTCACCTTCTATTACTGCATACAGACAGCAGCCACTTAATGTGACTCAAATAAGAGCATACGAACATATAGGCCATAATTCTACACACATACTATGCTGCAGTTTGTGTCTGTATGACTTCCTTCCATTACAGTATTCTTACCTAAATTAGACAATGAAACAAAAAGAGAAATGATTAAACATTTACAAACCATGAATAAATACACAGGAATAAAGGGAAAGTCACGTTATGATTTATCCTTAATATTAAGGCTGTCTATTGAGTTTTTATGGGGAACTGGGTGGCAATACCATGTTGCAATCCTTGAAGTGAGCATGATAGCTGGTGCGACTTTGGTGTGAGAATCTGGCCCTAAAAAATGCATCTCTTAACCATGGCCACTCGCACAGAGCCAGCAGCGAGAGAGAAATGCGCGATCTGCACGGACGAGCACGTATTCAAATTATCGGCGCATTACAACTGTCGCCCCGCATGAAGGATATTTCCTCTAGCTTGCTGATGCGGTTCAATCCAATCTCGTATTCCGCTGCTACTCCTGTCAGGGTACTTGCCAAACTGCATTAGAGCTCCCTCCCCTCACTCTAGAGCGCAGAGGGCCCGGGTTAAAGGAAATCAAACGTGAGGAATAATGTGATGTGGCGAGAGATTCGCATCAGATGATGCCTAATTGCAGCTCCCGACAATTCTGCTTTAATCCCATTGTTGCCAGCAGTTTCATCCACAGCGATAAGGCACGGCGTTAAAACACCGAATTACACTTGTCTTTTTTGCTGTCACAGCATAAAAAGTGCTTAGAACTCGCTCTCTCTCTCTGGCCCCCCTACTCGCCCCACACCCACACACTCACCACTCTCCTCTTTTCAAGTCGGAATTCAACTTGGTGAAAATTAGAATTTAAAATCAAATGTGGGATGGAAAGTAGGAGAGCCAGCTTCAAATTACTTCAGTTGGGTTTAAATGGGCAGGGTTTCTGAGAGAAACACCACAGCATCTTAGATCTGCAGTGGGATGGGGTTGAGGGCAGGATCGATGACAGGGAAAGGGAAGTAAATTCTTTCGGGTGCACCCATCACTTTCTCCCCCTCTCTCTGTACTGATGTGTTGGCATTCCATTATGTACCCCTCCACAGGAGAGTTGAGATAGCTCCACATTCCTGTGCACACTGACTACACTGCTGGATCCCTCAGCTGTTGGGATGACATCCCTGTCTGCACTTCTGACAACCTCACCTCAGCTGGCTGCTGGAAACCAGTCAAATAGTGACCGGCTTCAAAGCCCGATGGCAAACCTTGGCAATGCCTCAGTGATGCTTCACACAGAGCAGCTGAGGGATAATGACTTCAGGGTGGCTTGGTTCCTCTCCCTGGCTGTTCCAGCTGCTCCTAAAGATCAGCTCACTTGAAGGGTGAAACCAAACAGTCACACCTGTTAAACGGGGGCCGTAACCTGACCTTCGGTTACACAGTGCTGGGGCCTCCCCCTTGCAGGGTTGGACACGGACACTGTGCTCATGGTTCTGCTGGTCTGGTTTAATGCTCCCCGCAGTGGACTTGTGTTGACCCCGTTACACTGCGATGAGAGAATTCCCCCATCTCCCTTTTAGAAACAAACCCGCACCCCACCAAAGACGACATGCTAGCGGCCTTGCAGCAGGACAGGCTTTATCTGCAGTGAGCGGGCAGTCAGACGGGGAAGATGAGGACGTGCGTGTGTGTGTACGCACAACCGCATGTGTCATCTGGACAAGAGCCACATGCAGCATCCGCATCTGCGGCAAACAGGATGGCCGCAGCGCTTACAGAGGCATGTTGACCCAAATGGGTCAATCATCTATTGAGCCGTAATAAGAGGTTCAGACAGAGAGCTTTGGGGGGAAATAACTACAACTACCGTTGTACCACCACTGCAGTCTACCATCACAAAACACATACGCTTCTACTGCAGCCCAGAGGGACCAAAAGGTGGTGTGTTTGGGTATCGAAAGACTGCTGCCACCCTTTGTATACAGCCCTTGCTTGCCAGAGCTTTCTCACAGACCCAGTGATAGCAGAGCTCACTGTCCAGTAGAAATAACCTGCAAAGAGGGGGGACTGATTCAACCATAGTGCACAAACATGCCTCCTCACAGACAGATGGATGATTCTGGCTTGGCAGAACACCAGAAGCAAGGCCCTGTGTCTGGGTGCAAGCGCTCTGTCCGAAGACAAGCGCTTTGACGTCCCGAAGCAAGCCCATCCTGCTGCAGCTGTGCTGAACAGAACACAAGCCATGCTGGATGGGGGAGAGCCAGAGATGACAACTCGGATTCTGGGTGAGCTCAGCAGAAACAGACACGGGGGTGGGGGGTGGCAGGAATGGGCGGATCATTCTAGAACACAACGCACGCTATGCCTACAATGTGGTCCTTGAAAAATGCACCTCATACGCCGTCAAACAGTGCACCTATCCCCTCCCCCTTCCTCTGACACGACAGCACCACCACCCCCACCCCACTGGCGTCTCTGCATTCACATGGCACAGTACACTAATTCAGTCCTGTGTCCCGCCAAGCTTGGGAACATGTTACACTGTGTTTGCCTGCAGATTTCATTTCCAGCCTCCCTCTCTCCCTGCACTGAATTTGCATCTTTGACAGAAGGAATAAGATGGGAGGTATGGGGGGGTGGCACTTGTGAAAAACACAGGGGGGCCCAACACAGGCCCTGTGGCTGTCCCCCCCATTAATCATGTCCATGGCTGCAGGGCGGGGCCCCTCTCTCTTTTTCAGTGTGAATCTGTGTGTATAAGCACAAGCACAACACCCATGTTGGTTGTGATGCCGCTGTCTGTCAGGGAGGGCTGGAAGACTAATGAAGTGTCTCCCACGCCTCAACTGTGCCTTCTTGTGTCGCTTGGGGAGGTGACAGGTTGGTTTGCATTTTCTGTGCGCGTCATTTTTGCTCAACACCCCCTCCCTCCCCCCCCAACCCTCCTCCCCTCCAACCTCCAATTTCCTTTCTTTCAGTTTCCCACCCCTTTCCCTTCAGTCATCTGTTTATTCAGCTGCCTGAAAGAACCAAATGGCTCCTGGTGCCTAATGGGCCATATCAGCCTAGCTACTGTGGAGAAATAGAGGCCTGTCATTACGATACCATATTGAAATAGAGAGCCAGCAGGCAGGGGGAGGCAGAGCTATTGATATTTATATTGTGTGCGCTTATTAAGAAAAAGACTGAAAAGAAGTCTTTGGCACAATAATATATCCCCCCTCGCCTCAGGACTGCAAACTACCATGAAAGGGCAATTAATATTTTGCAAGGGACGTCATTTTTCACCGTAAAACGGCACAGACCTGCTGGATGTCAGAGTGTGTGCAGAGCAGTGCTGCTAACGCCACAGTGGTTTTAGGAGGATCGCTGTAGGTTAAGGAGATGGGGCTGGGGTGGGGAATCTGCTCTGCCCATGAAGACTGAGGCAGGACATTGCTGTTTTGGCTCTGCCTCAAAAAGCTTTTTCCATCGCTTCCACGGCAAAGTCGGCACTAAAGTGCTGCGTGTCTCTAATGGACGAGAGCGCATCTGAACCCTATGACTTATGTAGGCCAGGCTAGCAGAACTGAGAGTGCCCGTCTCCTGACAGGGGTATCGGTTGATTGCAGAGCACTGGTTAGCATGTATGATCTGAATCAGAATTTTTCTCCAAGCCAAGGCGTATGAGAGAGTCCCAGGGGTCCTGAGCAAAAATATACTTGCTTTTAAGAATCTTGTTTAGATTTCCAAATTTTATAAATTACACATCTTTGACTTTCAGATAAAATAAACCACTACACACACTCAGTAATCACATTGTTAAATATTTATATTGCAAAAATAGCTACACATCGAATGCAGATGTCTATGTGGTATTAAATCATGATTTGTACTGTTATGTTCAAAACAACCACTGCATTGCAGCCTAGAGTAGGTATTAAATAAAGGTCTCAAACATCAACCAAACGGGAGCCATGACCACAAAGTGGTCATTTCAAGATATTATATTCATGTAAAAAAAAACATGGGAACCCATGCTTCACCCTTTTGTTCCACTGATTAGCATTTCTTAAAGCTGTTAAGTGCCTGGCTCTACTGCACTATTAAATCTTTGCTTTTACTTAGCATGCTATCAGCCTTTTATACCAGCAGAAATGGCCCTTTGTTGAAGCAGTGTACCTGTGTTTAAAGGCAAGGGTCAAGCAAGTAGTTCACTGGTGTGGAAGGGGAGAGCAGCAAAACAATGGAACCCTTCTTATTCATGCAGAAGCTTCCATTCTGAAAGATAACATTTGCACATTGGCCTCTGTGGAGCGAGACTTGTGTTGCCTGACTCATAACTGAAAGTTAGAAATTAAACAGGCGGCTTGTTTCTCTTTGAAATGTCCGGTGAGCGCCTTTGTTGACATTGTTTTAGAAGCAGTACGAGGAACCTGGGTACCGTGAGCAGGGCTAATGAGCTAAACTGAGAAAGAGACACCCTCGCGTTGATGGTCTTTTGAATACCAGATCTTCAGGGTAAGAAACTTAAAAGCTGCTGCAGCCTCTCACCACATTTCACACCTGACTTTCAAAAGGGTCATGACTGGAAGACGTTAACCCCACCCACCATGATGGAGGCAGGCCCAGCATTCATTTCAGGTTTGTCATAGCATTACTACAGCTGTCTGAATAACTTTTTTAACACACTTTCTGCGTAATTAGGCAATATTCTGTTTTTCCAAGGTTTTGTCCTAACCTGCGCTAATCAGTGTGACGACTTTGTATGTTTTGACTGATTTACTGATCCACTGAATATCAGAACCACGGTTCTGAGAACATCCTGCTGTAGATACTGTGTGTACCTCTTCAGCCTTGCGATTCATGTGCAGCCTTCAACTTTCAACCCAGAGTGCTGAATTTCAAACTGCTCTACCGAGTGGATTTTTCAAAAGTTGCATCCCAGCTCTGTTCGGGGTTTTGTTTAAACAGATGCTCCGACGCCATCTGGGGAAAAAACTAGCCCACAGAATCCCAGTAATCTCAAATGCTCCACTTAAAATGACCCTTAAAATGTGAATAATCCGGTTGGCCTCATACAATGTCTAACAGACGTGCTGTGTACAGGATTCACATCTGAGCTTTCTTCCACCCCGCCTTAACTTGAGAGGGCAGCCCTGGGGGTATATGACAGGGCAAACTGTCCCCTCAAATGGGACGGAATGTAGATCGGACCACGGTTCCTCCAACACCACGGCTCACAGGCTGACCACTGTGTCCTGTCCATGCAGTAGACATAGCCTTGGACACATTGAGTTGGAAGAGCTCACCCAGCCCTGACACACTGCTTAAGAGACATAGGGGCGCACACACACATATACACACATACATACACAAACATACACACACACACAAACACACATAGATGCATGCACACACACAAGCATGGAGCAATTGACTCTGGGCCGCTACTACCCTGCCCCCCACATCCTCCTAGCCACAACAAAAGACCCGCTTGTGAAAACCTGCTGAGCGTGGATCAGTCTGTTGGGGCTACCGTCCTGTCTGGCTCGGTTTCCAGGCCTCTGTGTGAAGCGAGCTGATTCGTCAGCTGCTGTGAGGGCGGGGCCGAAGCGATCAGCGCATTACATGAAAGGAAGGAACACTAAACCCTCTCCAACGCAGGTCACATGTCAGAATCCCCCAATGCTCAATTAGGGACCCTGGAGGCCGGTTCTGCTCCCTCTGCCTCCTCATTAGTACATTCATTCATGAAGACCTGAGGTCTGGAGACCAACAAGCACCAATCAGGAAGAAACATCATGAAGCTCACAGTAAACCATGATGCCTCCCTTATTTAATCTGACACAGCAAGGACAGACATGCATATTTATATTGTACAAACCACATATCATGTAACACACCAACTATAATACATTTTCAATTGTATTTCTACAGTCTGGGGAAAATTTAAACATTGTGGTCAAATTACTTGCCAGGTTTCTGGCAATCTTTCAAAATTCTGAATAATAATACATGAAGACCTCCTAGAACTAGCAAAGCTAGTGTTAACTGTAGAGATAAGTAGGCCCGTGGTGGAAGAAAAAAAAAAAAAATCACATTTTGACAGGGTTTTCCTGCCCCACAATTTTATTTGAAATCCTTTGTTGCTTTTAATTTTAAAGATTGCCTTTGTGAGAATACATGCATGACTTCCACATATTATCAGTGTTTGTGTTAATAGTATTAACTCTACTATGTGCCTGTCTATAATGCCTCCTGCAGAGATCGCTTCAGTTGGAGACGTGGGGTTGAGATTGGGAAGGGGGGTTGATTGAGGGGGGGTTGGGAGGGATCTCGTCAACAGCACCGTTCCAAAATTAATTAACAGCCTTTTTTAATCGAATCAGATGAAGTATTTGGACCCCAAGCCCCAATGTGACACAGTGGGTACTAGGCTAATTGAACGCTGCTTGCAGCTGCTTAAATATTCATAATACGACCTGCACCATCTGGGGGCCTATCTGATTGCAGAGGCACAGGCAAAGCCATGGCAAATATGGCCTCCTTTACTAAGCAGGGCTGGTTTGCCTTCCCCTGACAACACTGGAGGCAGTCCATCCAAGTGAATTAGCGGCAGTCACCTTCAGAATAGGGACAGCGTATTCACCCACCTCGAATTCCTTAACTGTTAAATGATAATCAACATCTAATCTAAGGGGTGTTGCAAACGGGCCTCTATTATGTGGTTTCCAAACACCAGCGACTGCCTCTCTGGTGACATGCAGAAGAAACATGTAGCGCTTTTCGTTGCCACTTGAAATCGAGAACAATTAGTCGCACACTTCTCAGATTTTACTTAAAGGAAAGGGACAACGCCTGCACTGACGGGTAGCACTTATTTGCGGGTGCTATTTATAACATGAAGACAGTTAATTAAATCTGCATCCCCAGGGTGCATTTCCTAAACAATAGCAATATATGTCGCAAAGATAAGGAACTGCATCAATTATTCCACTCCTTCCTGAGGTGATGGCAAAAGCCTCTTGTGATCGGCAGCTGTTGCTGGTTTTTTTTTTGTTAGTGATGAACAGATTTAATTGTTTAAGCGACGCTCCCAAGGCTGAAAGGCCGGAGTGGTATTCTGATCTCGACTGCCCATCACAGAGAGCCGCAATGTTTTAGACTGTTGTGTTGCGTTGCACCGTGCGTGTCGGTCACGGGGAACACTGAACGACTAGACAAACGCAAATGAACGACTATAAAGCAGATAAATATCCAGCAGCCAAAATATGACAAAATATTACCAGGTAGACCCACAAGAAGAAGTTTTTTAAAATGATGGCATATTTCTATAAATTAGTGGTATTAGTTTCTTGCTAGTTCTTGAGTCGGATGGACTGCTCTCAAAGTTGTCAGCAAATTTCTAACATTAGCTTCAAAAAAACATGAAATACATTTTTAAATGTACAAAATAAAACAAAAACTACAATCTGTAGTTTTTGGGTGAGGTAGTCACAGTTCGTGGGGTTTGAGGATGGACATGAATAATTCACTACCAATGATCAGAGAGGGGACAGAGTAATGGCAGTAAGGCCATACCTTAATGAATTAATGGGGAAAAGATGGTCCAGGGTCAAATCAAGCAGAAGCCCAGAAGCATATTGCTGTAATGGTGGAGACTCCAGCTGGCTCTTAATGGGGTAAAGGGGGGTGGGCATCACATGACCAGAAAAACAAAGAAAGGAAAGAAATGGAGGCAGGCTTGTAAATGAGTAGCTTTTGCTTTGGTATAACCCATGGGCATGTGTGACACACTCATCATCCCCCAAGAGTTTGCTGAAGGTTTCTAGTCTGGCTGCTATTGTTTGGGCCTCTTTCCCCTTCTGGCTGTATATGTGACACCCTCCCAAACCCACACATCCTCCTTACCTCCTGTCCAGAGTTTCCATGGGATCACAATACATGGAATCCGTGTTGGGCTAAAAGGCTTGTTTGGGGGGGGAAGGTCGGTTGCTTAGGTGGTTGTATTTCCTAGCCTCTGTGTAGTATTACTGCCCCAGATGTCGCTCCACTCCCGGCTCAATACAATACAGACCCATCTGAAGAATGAAGCATGTGTATTTCTGTTTGCTTAAAAACCCATTCTGCCGCTGTAATGAGATTTGATCTCCCCGATGTCTCTTCAATCTCACCTTCAGCCCACTTTTTCCAGGAATTTGATTGGCCTTAACTCCCCCCCCCTCCCTTCCCTCTTTGTTTCCTCTGGCATTCTTTTGCATTTGTTAAGCAATTACAACTGAAATGAGGCCCTATTAGGCCTCTCTCGGGGCCTCTACTTTCAAGCTGAGCAACCATGTCAGAGCCTCGTGCTTCTGCCAATGGAATCACAGTTCCTTCACCCCCCCCAGCCAATGGCTTTTCAGGGAATTAAGCTCCCGCCTACTTATCAATCAAAGAGCTGGAACAGCTATACAAAACTGCCAAGAGACCAGTGTGCTGTTCAGCTCATGCTTTAGCATTGCCAGACGCAGAAATAACCTCGCCCTTCTTCAAATAAAAACCAATGGCTTCCACCTCTACGGCCTGAGCCAACTCACAGAAGTCAAAAACAACCCGCCGTACGTTCTATTTACCATGTCCACCTTACGCTCGTTAACAAAAGACCGAGTGACACCGGAAAAAACACAGACGCTGTTCCTTGATGGCTCTGACGAGAGAAAAGGAGCCTGTCTGTTTATGACAGTTTAATGGGGGGAAAAGGTCTTAAAATGGGGAAAATGTGAATAACATGCAGCGTGTGGTGATTTCGCAGCAATTCTGCTCGCCTGTTCATGAGGGCACAGGGCATGTGTGTATTACGGCAAACAGACAGCGGCAATAAAGCCCTGATAAGAGCCAGCAGGGGTGCTGACACACACAGAGCTGGGCACGTGAGGCGCCTGGAGGACTCTTCTCCTGCCCCTGGCCTTGCTGGGAGCCATCAGCGTGGAGGGGATTGGTGACAATTAAACGAATCCATTATTCAACCCCCACCCCCCTCACCTCACCTCCACTGCCAACTCCACCTCCCTCAAATGCACTCTGCTCCTTTCTCTGGCTGCTCCGCCAAGACGCAGGGGCCTGCAATATTAACTGCATTACTGATGAACTCAATCAGAAGGTATCAGGCTGCAATGCACCAAAACAGGGAGTGGGGGGGGGTGGCTATTGATTTTCTACCTTTGGGAGCGCGCCAACGCTGGGGACGATGCTCTCGTCCCGGGCTTATAAAACCTCCAGTATAAATTACCTGTTCCACAAATCCTCAACCCGGCAAAGAGAACTGTGCATGCTTGTTGCAGCTTATGCAGCTTCTTCTTTTTTAGTTCGGTCATTCTACACAGGGGGCCACGTGGTCGTGTTTGAAATGGCAGTAACAGAAGGACAGAGAGAGTGTGAAGGTGATGAGCAGAGATGAGACCAGTGGGTTAGCGGTGGCTCACCACAGTGTCACCAACATAGAACTGCCCACCCCCTTCTATCCCCATGAGTCAGTAAAAGGTGACCTATACATTCCTCTGAAATGAAATACATATAACACTGTCAACTGTGCTAACATTACTGGCAGGTGCCAGGAGCACATTTTCTTCTGCTATGGCCAGTGGCTCAAGATGGCGGCCCCGGTCATCCACCAATACCTGGATTATGTTTTTAATACACCCTTGCTGATTTACGGCGTGTGTCAGCACAGATGTAGAAACTCAGGTTTTCACAAATCCTGTCCTTCAAAAATCAGGAGCATTAATGAGCATGGACGGGGAAAGATTTTACTGATTTTCTTTCAGTCTTGCAGGCAGGAAATTAATTACCCTGATTAAATATTGTCCATCTAGGCGATGAAAGATTGAGAAGAATTAGCGACTCTGTGCTGAACTTTCCTGGTGCTGACTGAGGTGCGGACGTGATGTTCCAGTTCTGTTGCTCCAGCATGCTATTCTTAGGGCCACTGAGAGGACGGAAAGGCATGGGAGAAGGCTGGCCAGTGGGGTGATACTGCCTGTGGGGAGTCACTGCTGCCCCTGTGTGCCTCACATGAGGGTGCCCATGCACTTTCCAACATGTGGATGCCTAGCCTAGGCATCCACTGCCACGCACACAGGAAGTGAGGGGTGAGCACTGTGACGCAGGCCTGCTGCCACTTGCTAACGGAGCAGAGGGGAAAAAAAAAAAAAAAAAAAAAAGGCAATCATTTGTGAAACAGAACAGTGTCCGAGGAAAGAAGGGAGGGAGTGGAGAGGAAGGGGGGAGGGGGATAATCAAAAACTGAGGGGTAATTTGCTTCCAGAACAGGACGCATTACAGGAGCAGACCAGGGTGCATATGGCCTGCCCTGCAGCAGCTCTGAGCGCAACTCCTGGAACAATGACAGGTGTTATCAGACACTCCCTTTTCCATGGGGAGGGGGGGCGACCCTAGGGCCTTCCTTTCATAACAATTACTAAAACAATGATGGGGAAAGAGAGCTGGGGGGGGAGCAAGGGTAACAGGGATCTTTTGTTTTCTTATAGGATGGAGACTATGGAGACAGTAGGTCCCACAGAATGCAAGACTGGGGCCTACATTGACTCACGTGACTTATTGCTAGTGTCCAAACAATAGATCTCTTGGCCTCCTTGTGCATTGTAAGGGCTGATCACCCTTCTAGTTATTGATTGTAAATGATTTGGTTTATAGACTATAACCTACAAAACACTAAATCTAAAATAAAGATTTGCAAGCACAGTATTGTAGCCACAATTTTAACCCCCCTCCAGTGTCCCAAACGACTGCAGAAAATATACATACAAATTCGGTAGTTTTGACTATGAATGCAGAGGCCTTGTGTTTAATCCCCTTGTTTTAAAGGCGAGGCTGTGAGCGTCCATTATGAACACCAGCTGACACGCCACTCCATGAGCCATGTGAAACTCTGCATAGCTCCAGATGAAAAACCTCCCACTTTACAGAGGGAGAGGGAGAAGTGTCTTTTGTGAATAAGGCCGGTGGAACAGTGCAGCAGGCAGTAAGTGCACGGGTCAGCCCGGGTTAAATGCTCCTCCAAGCACTTCTGCCTCAAACACCTTTTCCCACAGTCAGCTCTGAACACCGTTCCTTTACCATCTGTAACCAACACTCCTCAATACTGCCGGAGAATAGACTATTCACCCTTTTTTTCCAGTGAGGTAAGTGTTGCTATCATCAATAGTCCTGGTTGAAACTGTGATGACAAAAGGTTGAAAATAAGTCCAAATGAGTTTCTCAGAAAACCGCACACTAGAACGATTTTATATAAAAAGGAACTCTTCGCAGACTGCTTATTAATATGTGGGCATACTTAACATGGTAAGACAGACCTGGACTCGCTACACAACTGCTCTTCGAGAATAGGTTGTCTTGCTGGCCGTTCTCAATAGTTAAAAACACCCTAGATCATCCATTACAATTGACTTAGTGGATCACTTCCAGTATTCATCAAAACAGGTAGGTGGCTGGCTGGGTTGCTGGGGGGTGTTGTTGCTGTGCTAGCCACACTTTCTATCACTGTCACACGCATCTGAGACATTAAAAACAGAAACAGAAAAACCCACACAGTCTTCTCTACAACAGTCCTACCGATCACCACACACAGAACTGCACACATACAGACAGGAGACAAGTTCACCCTATGCACACAACCAAGGCAAAGATGACCCTCACACTTCAAGAGTAACATTTGTGACCTTTTTACCAGATAGAGAACAACAAGAGATACATCATCTTCCTCTAGTTTCCCTCTATCTAGCTCCACAATGTAATTAAGTGGAACTTTCCTTCAGAATGAAGGCGCTTTCATCTCTGCCGACGAGTAATCTGATCTGACAGCCAAAAATATCTGATTACAAACTTGAAAATCTAATTAGGAACATTGTTTTCTCAAATTAAAAAAAGCTATCCGGGTGGTGAATGGAAGGGATGCTGTGCGTTTCCAAAATTTGACTGCGTGAAATCTGCGTTTTGAATGAAAGGGAGAAGGCAAATGGGTTATGCAAAAACACAGCAAATGTAAATGATTTCCATTTTACTGAGGCTGTACAGATAACCAACAGGGCCAAAATTAAAGCAAAAACATACTTTTTATATAGAAAGGGCTGAACAAAGCGCCAAGAAAAACGGACATGCCTCAACAGCCTTATGTCTGTCAAAAAACAAGAGGCGAGTTACCCAGAGTTTAAGCTCGACTTCTTTCAACTTGCCCCGGCGCCCGACAAACCACAAAACACCAAATGCCTTCCAAAACCCAGACATAAAAAAGAAAAATATTTCAGTGGGAGAAAACACCCCGTCAGCTGAATGGGCTTCAAAGGGCAGGAGTTGGTGCTTTCTGAGGCGCGAGCGCGGGCGGCCCAAGCGGTGAGCGATCGCGAGATGCGGCACTTCGAAACGGCAGCGCATTTTTTTTTTTTTTTTTTTTTGCAAGGGGGGAGGGAGGTGATCTGGGGGCGAGCTGTGACTGAGTAGAGGAGTCACATCCGCTTATTCAGAGCCTGTAGATGCTCAGGGGTAGGCCTCTCTCAGATCACAGCCAGACAACAGGGGCTGGGCTTGACATTGAGGGGGGAAAAAACAGGAGGGGGTTCTGGGGAACCGCATGTGCGCCCAAACTGCTGCTTAGAGAGGGGGCTGACCGGGCTAAGTCCCGCAGGAATTCGCTTCTTCTCCACTTTGGAAGTTATTGAGACTTCACAAAGGGGGGCCTGTATCCCACTGCTTTCTGTGTCAATGTAGAGGGCCTCGCCGCTGCACCACCCCCACAACCCCACACACCCCTCAGAGGGAACAGCAGTGTGTAGTCCAGCTGGGCAACAAAGCATGACCCAGTAATCCCTTAGGCCTGCTTCAAACCTGGGCCGTTCTCACTGAGGACTTAATAAGCCTCTAGCATGGCGGGTGAAGGGTGAATACCTGGGGGTGGGGGTGGGAATCAGGGACATACAGAATAATAATGTTTTCATATGGGGTTCATATGTTTAAAACCCCTTTCAAGTTTGTAAAGCTTGACTTTTTTGAAATCCTAATCAAGACAAGTGTGGAATGTGGTCTGGCTTTGATTGCTTCTCATTTTGAAAATTGTCCAGGGGCAATTTAAGGGTGCTTGGAGGCCAGGATGGTCAATGGTCACATTCCACATCAAACAATGGAAAAGAGAAACAAGCAATTCAGATGTGGGAAGGCTTGATAACTGCCATTTAGCTTCGTTCATCCCCTATTGGCCCTTCCACTTCATCAACTGCTCAGTGCTTATGGGTATAAAAATATAGGTTACTGAATGCAATCCCTAAAAACCTCCTCATAATGAGAATACACATCCCCACAGATGCTTTTTACACCAGAACAACACAGAAAAAAACCCTAATGTTGCTATAGGCCTCTGTAGCCTTTTTAAGACTTCCTCTTTGGTGGAGTAGGAGTAGGAGTCCAGATAAGTGAAATAGCAAGAAATGAGGCTGTTCTGTCACTGACATATTTCAAAACTTTCAAAGCGAGTGGAACAAAACTGCTGCATCCTCTGCAAAATTGGGGGGGAGGGGGGTTTGGTTTATCCGTTGGGTGCTCCATGAACTGCTGTCAAAGTCCAGAAGATGTCTGTTGTTCATTTATGACTCAATCAGGGCAGAAACTAACAGGCGAAGAATCAGGCCCCTGCAGAGGGTTCACCAAGAAGTCAACCCCACCCCGCCCCCAAAATGACATTATGAAAGCTTCCTGCATATTACTACCTCATCTCTGTGACTATATCAGACAGTTTGGGGCCTGCCTGAAAAATCACACCCTGCAAAATGTCCAATTTGCCCGACAGGAGGACTTTGACTTGCTGAGAGTTGTTAAGGAGGACAAAGTGGAAGTAAGAGGAGAATGGATCATCGTCTCCCTCGGCCAGGAGAAAACGCTGTGCTCCATGCCTCCTTTCCATGTCTTCAACACAGTGATACGCCACATTCTCAGAACATTTAGACCTGAACAATGCTTCTAAACCTTTCCATTTTGCACACATCACACTAATTCAGCCAAAACAAAGGGAGCCAGAGAATGAGGAGACAAAGAAGAACAAAGGCTAATTTAATCCAAAATTAAAAGGGTGCTGAAAACAAAACTGAGCCTTGAGCCTCCTTGCACTGTTCGCTCCTGCTTTCCTGTGATGTTTTCTTGTCTCTGGTCACGACGGGGGATGGGATGGGTATTGCACGTTTTGTGTCTGTGTTTTTGTTTTCTGTACGAAATTTGAATAGCGCTGTCAAAGAGAATGGAAGCGAGGAATTTGAAAGGGAGAGTAAGAATTCATATGGCTCATCACGTCCGCGCGGCAGACGATTATCACCTTTTCCAGAAAATGCACATCCCAACCCCCCTCTTCCCTCACCCACGACACCCAGGGAGAGGACGATTTAGGGCTGGAACTATGAGAAAATGGCAATTCTGTCACTACCCATAAATATATTTTTTTAATTTCATTTGTTCAATGCTTCCAATTCCTTCATGAGTTAAAACAAAGAATTGCTGGTCTCATCATTGTAGGGAACATATTTGTAGCATTTTGAGTTGAGACTCCCTGAGATTCGAGAGGGACTCCAGGGAAATCTCAGGAGTGTGACCATACAATCATATGAATGGATGCTGCGCCATATGAGCAAAACCACAGATTAGGTGTCGTGCACATATTCTCCTGCCAGTATTGATGATCAGTGTTCCATTTTACAGCAAACACCATTTAAAACCTCCAGTTTACTACCGAAACACTGCAACATGCAAGGGTATTTTTCGAAATTAGATATGGTTATCCTTACCATTTCCATGTCTATTGTGTTAAAGTAGATTCAGAACTACAGTATCTGGTTGGGAAAAGTAATGGTACAAAAGAAGCTACAGGAATCCAGGATGCATAAAATACTTAAGAATTGAGAAGAAACAATATCTTAGTAAAAACGCACAAAAAAATTAGCTCCCATATCTTCCAAATAGTAAATTGTTTTATTGTCAGCTCTAAATTATACCATATCTCAGCTAATCCTCTGGTATATAGTTGGCTTGTACATGTAACATTTAATAATGCTGCCCTCTGAATTCCACATTATCCTTTTGTGGGTTTGATAACATTAACATCTCACAATTCACCATTTCACACAATTGGCCATTAGACTGATAATGAAATTGAGAACTCCATGAAAGTGATCACACTAAGAACAAGAGTAGACAGTAACTACAGAGGAGCTTTTCCACTGCTGACAAATATAGCCAGCATGTCTGGAGAGCCTGGGTGACTGTGGGCAGAGCCTTGGCTCTCCTGCCTGCCTGCTCATTGGACTGGCTGTGAAACGCAGCGAAAATGGCAGGAGGAAGTGTGGAGATGCTCCACCCAGCTCCAACACTCGCCCCAGGAGCCGGCACACCACCAGCCACTGCCATCTGTAGCTTATTTTTACACCTTTTACACCACTTTGAAGAAAATGCGGCGAGCAACAGGGGTGGGTTCTTCCACCAGCTCCCCCATCTTTCACCCCCCTCTCCACCAACAACTCTCCAGTCCACGCTTGGTTGGGAATGGTACTCACAAATAATAAAAAAGCAAAGTATAAACCCCTGGTGAGAAAGGCGTGTTGTAGTTACCCGAAACATCCAGACGCACGTACAGGACAAACCTGCTTTTCAGCTTGCTTATTACAAATAGTGTTTTTATGCTATGGTTATCCTATTAAAGGATATTCAAATGACTGTGTTTATGGTTGTGCTGCTGACAGAGACAAGGAAAATAGAGAAACACCTAAGTTATCACCCTCACTTGAGATGAGTCCATGTGAGTGGACTATGGCCAAAAGCAGAAAATGTGTTTGAATTAGATTATCCCATATGGAGACTTGAGCCACCTTTTCAGACTGCCCTTCTGCGCAGCCATATCAAAACATGTGGGGGGAAAACGTCTTATTTTAGGCGGATGATAAAATCAGATTACTCTACCAACAAGTTTTCAGTTAAGAAAATAAGCTTTAAATATTCGATTTTAAAACTAGCATGGAGAGACTGGGTCCTTTCATGAACGGAGCCTTTCAAGGTTTCTAAATGTGTGCCCACGTTACTTCATTACAGCCAAGTTATCACATTTCCAGCATTGCAGCTTTTTTCAGGGAACACAGAAGATCTTTGTGTGAATAAAATGAATCAGGGGTTCATTATTTGAGTATAGGTATGTGCAGCCAATGTTTTCTCTTAATTCATAACACCTCAGGCTATTAGGGATGGGGGTTTCCTATAACTTCCATGTTCAGAAACAGAACTAGTAATATTCTATAAAAGAGCTACAACATTCACAAAAAATGATTATTTACACTAAATTAACAGGAAAGTGCAGAAAACAGAGTGTATTTCACTGCACTCTTATAATAATTTTAAAAAGCTATGTCAGATTTGTTCCTTATCTTAACCCAAGGCTAATTTCAAATAATGTGGATTTTGTCCCTATTCCTATCATGTCCAATATACAAAAAACCAATACAAAACTAAACTGAAATATCATTTTGATAACATACAACACTACAATGTAAATAAAATGTTGTTAGCTGCATTGTGCACTTTCAAATTACAGTGAATTATTAGTATCTTGAAGACCAAATGACTATGAGACTCAAATGATTTTACAGGCTACCTGAGTCACTGAAGCACACACACACTGTAGTATAATATCCGTTTCCTATTCAATTCAGTTTAAAATTGTCAAAAATCAAATTACTACATTTTAATTTCACTTATTTAATAAGATACTTCTGAGTGAATTCTAAATTATATGTTTGAGGCGAATGGAAAATCTAAACCTCAACCCAGATTATTTGTTTCTGTTTCTAACATTTGATAAAATACTTACGTTGCCGAATAGATTTTGAAATATAGCTATAAACAATGTTTAGGTATGAAGAGGTTAAATGACCATAAAGTGTCAAGCTTTTCCAAAAACATCACTGCCTTCTTTTCTGTAGCGATCGCATTTGCTTTAACGAGACGGGTATCGATCATTTATCATAACTAGCTAGCTATTGTGTAGCGTAACCGGCACCTAAAGACCACTATCCGAAAGAAATTCGTTTTAATAGCAAAACCAACCCTAAACGAGTCTCTCTGTAACTTAACAACTTGCTATTACTTGTATGTGCTTGCTGAAAATATTTGCTGAATTAAATCGGATAAGAATCCTTTGTCTTGCCCCAACAAGAGCAAATAAACAAAAGACGGATACGAAAAAAAGATCAAAGCGGATTACACTGGCTAAATTTTAATAAGAGATTCAATTGTCGCTGTTGTATGACTCTCTCCCCTTCCAAACACCCAAACATTCTTCAAATAAATACAATACATTACAAAACAGAGTAAAAAACCTTATCAATAGTCAATACTGCTCCATTGTGACAGCGTCTGCATTTTTTCCACCGAGCAGGGAAAGAATGTAACCCTTATCGGAAAAAACCTCTAGAAATGTGGCCAACACAGTACTACAGCGACGATCAATTCATAAAGGGAAAAATACTGAAAATAAAAACACACAATGCCTTCAATTACAAAATTATAATTATACGGTATTTGGTGTGATTCACGGGAACAATTCGTTTCGGTTCCACAACAAGAAACCGCCTATTCAATCGTTAAAAAGGCAGCCCTTTAAATTTTAAAATGCTGATACAGATCCGCGTCTCTTTTCCGTTGACCACCACATAGCCTACACATGTAGGCTATTATTGTTGTGAAGAAAAGTATATTTAAGCTGATTAAAAATTATTTAACACGCGTTTTCTGTGTAAAAAGCACATACAATTAACTTTTTATGCGATGTTATAACTTCCATCTGTTTCGAAACAAAGCCTATTCCTCTTTCGTGAAGTTTGTGTGAGTCTCGTCTAAAGATAAAAAGAGGACCGAAACCCGAAATGCTCGCTTAGTGCTGTGTTCGATCCACTTACCGACTTGCAACACATTTTCCACACAACCGCTCTCCAATAGCCGGATTCCCCTGCGGAAAGGCAGTCCATCTCCGGTGCCCCCTGCCCCTGCATTCCCCACAGCGTTGGATACTCCACCGGGGACAGCCCCAGACCCAACGGGAGCTCCCGAGCCCACCACGGGACCCTCTTCGCCCGCTCCACGGCACTGAAATGAAGAATACATGCAGATTTCCCTTTCGTTCCTCGGGAAGGACCAGTACACGATGCGGCGCTGCACTGGCTCCGGGATCCGCTCGAAGCGCTCCTCCACCCTCTCGAAGGCCCATTTCTCCGCTACGGCCTTAGCGGCACAGTCCAAAAGAGACTCCGGGCAATGCAACCGAGAGTTCGGAAAACCCGGTCCAGGCCCCGGACCTGGGCCTCGGGGAGCAGGACGCAAGCACGGTCGCTTGCTAGCCGGGGGTAAGGATAGATGAAGTGGCGGCTGAGGCGGTTGCTCTCCACGTCCCTCCGCCATGACGACCAGATAAACACTGAAAGCAGAAGACCAGTTTGGGAATCGCAGAGACAGCAGCTTCGCACGAGGGGAGGGGGCGGGGGGTCGTACGTCACAACGCCAATAACAATTGCTGCATCCCACAAACCCAAAGAACTTAAGAAATGAAATGGAAAATAAGTTTCGAAATCGGTTTTCTGTTATTTGTTCTAAATGGGAATCGCTGTATTATACCTTAAGATATTTTAAATGACACTGGTTGTTATATTTTAGATTAATTCACTGGTTGTATAATACCTTAGATCATGTAATAATAATAAGAATAACACTATTATAATGACAATGGATATCGTGCTGCATTTTCTTATATAACAATAAACCACAAGGAAGACTGTAAGAAGAAGAATGAGCTTGATAATATAACATATAAATATCGCTAAGGTGATGCTAAATTGATGTAATTTTAGAGTACAGGGAGAATTAAAGTTCTCCTTTTCGACCAAAACACTGAAACGCATGAAACGCGAAGGCAGAATCTTTTCTGTAATGTGCGAATGCTTTTCATTGACATGAGACAGAATAATAAAGTCGTTGACTTGTAAATTGAATTCACAACATTTGTCCTTAAATACCTGTCAGTGTCTACAAAAAGGCTAATACACATCTTTAGAATACTCAAGTTAACCTGACTGACTCCTTTCGTAGGTGCCAGGCTCTATTCACAGCCAGAAGAACCTTGCCTAAATTACGCTCATCCTTTTTGCCTCTTATTGTCCGCATTGGGCATTTCAATCCTCCCATCCTTCCGTTAGTAGATTCGCACTCTTTGTCACGTTTTATAAATATTTTCTAATAAAAGTTGTATTGTATATAAAGTGACAAGGTAAAAAGTGAAAGAGGGTAATTGTTTCATGAATGAAAATTGAGAAAGAAGCCTGGTTTTAAATTCACAAGACAAGGCTGAGCCTATTTCATTTTCAATCAATTTCAGTTTCAGTCAGCGTAACAACTCCAATCAGACCCACCTAGATCCAATAACTTTACATTATAGCACAGAGACAACTTTACAAACACAAATCCCCTTTTAATACAGTGTGAAATAAAAAGGCGTTTACTTTATTTTTGTTGTAAGGCCATACATTTCCTGGGGGCATCATCTGTCCCAGCCAACCACTTATAAAAAATAAAATAACTGCTGTTTAGTAGCTTACTCTGTTTAGGGGTGACGGTCCATATAAGACTTAAAGTAAAATACAGATGACATTTTTTTCTTAAACGGTATTATTATTAAATGTCCTCTTTTTAATGACGCTTTCTATTAATTTGTTGTCTTAAACGCCGTATTGTTTCATGAAGGGGGTTCTAATATGTTTTAACTGGTCGTCTCTCAAGCTAAGAAAGCCTATTTGAATGCTAGAATGTGGATCCTTGTGCCAGTCTCGTTAGTTCTTGATTGACTCTGCCTCTGTCTGTCTCGTCATCGAGGGATGATCTCCTGTCAGAGGTATGGGTTCATGTGCAGCCCGTTCTCACTGTTTATTCTTAACAATGGCTCTTCGGACACGGACAATCTTTTCCCATGTGAATTGGTGCGAACGATGCTGCTAATGAAGAATGTGAACAAAACAAGGACGATTTCCTGTGCTCCCCTAAAATTCAGTGTGACTTCTGTGTTCAGAAGCGCATGTTTTCCTGCGTTTCTCCAGCTCTGTAAATTAGATTCGAGTACTTGGCACAGCCCTTAAGCAGATCTGCCCACTCAGAGCCTTTATCCTGGGAAATTGTTGGGGGGGTTGACTTGGCTGCTTGTTTTCAAACGTTGGACTTTCCAACAGGAGTAATTCTGGTCTCTATATCCGACAATCCCTGCTCCATCCATGGCAAGCCAGTACCCTAATGACCCTCTGAAGCTTTCCGGACAGGGCGGATTTGCCTTGTTACTTGGCTGTGGGGAAAATACTATAGCTAATGGTAGACTGCTTGTAAACAACTGTAGTTTGCCAAATACAGCTCATCAGAAGCTCAGACTACTGCAGTATTCAGCAGGCAGCTGAATGAGTACAGCTAGTGCATGGGCAAGGGCAGGGCAGGGCTGTCTGAGAAACACTGCGTAACTAAGCAGTGATCCTGGCCTCGGTCAGGCCTCCACCATTTGCAGTGACAAATATCTTTTTTAACAAGTGTCCCTCAACACTGACCAAGGTTTGGCAAACCTGATCCTGACTGAAGCTACAAGAATTTTGTGGGAGAGGCTGAAACTGATCCAGAGTCAGTTTCAGGGCCCAGGGGACAGTTTTTGTTCTATAGAGGCTTAAGAAGTTCTTGTATTTCATATAATCCTGTGCATATTGGATGTCACATGATGCATCACGCTGACCAATAGAAATTACGCTGCAAGCCTGCTGCCAGGGTAAAAGTGTGGTGAATATGTAACACATGTGCAATTCTCACTGATAGCCGCAGAGGAAAAAAATGCCATCCCAGCCCAATTACTCTATGGTCCCCTCACTCTGGGTGGGTTTTGTTTACTCTAATTAACATTGACATGAATAATTAATACTGAGTAGGCGTTTCAGAAGATTACTGCACATCCAACATAGGCAGAAAGCGGATTTTAGAGAAGAGAGCTTGGCCCCCCAACTGTTACCTTTCTGAGCATACCCATGGAAACACAATAGCCAGTGTCTTACTGTCCAGGTCTGGAACATATACCTAGATGAGGTCAGACAGTCTCACTTTGTCTGTTCTTCTCAAATCACACTGCTCACCCTGCTGGGGAAGGGAGGGAACTGCAAGACCGCCCAGCTTTAAAAATTAGTGAGCATTACAAGGCAACTTTCAGCCTGGTTGCATTCAATAACTTTAACTCACACTTAAAGTAGCATGCTAGCTTTTTTGTTTATAAACACTGACTCACAAGTTGTACAACTACTAATAGTTTTATCACTGCCAGGTAACTCTTACAATCTACCCATAACTACTGTCTGGATATTCTTCAGTATTTAGTTATGCCTCATTGGAAATTGTCTGTTGGGTCAAACAAGACATGCAACATGCAAACTGTGGCATTTTATTTGTGCATCATAATGTTTTAACCAGGCTCAGATCAGTTTATGGAGTGACAAAAATCAATAAGTCATAGCAGCTTCGGTGAAAAAGTTGGGTAAGATTTGCTCCCAACTGTTATGAGTAAAAACAAGAATTGGGAAAGAGTTTTAAGCCTCTAATGCTGGTGACACATTCAAAGTCACAGCGGTTACAATTGACCTGACATCAGCAGCATTCAAGAAGCCTGACAGCAGTGCCTCCACTATTGCCCAAAATACTGACAAATGGAACAAAGGGTGTATTCTGGAAGTCTGAATTGATTGAATGATGCCCCTTTTGTACATGCGCCAAAAGCGCTGACGACAGCCAGCTAATGCCTTTCTCTCCATTTTAGTTTCAAAAGGCACCAGTTTTGTTAATTCCAGTAATTAAATTACCACTCTTCTCATGTGTCCTTGAACAGCATCTCACTTTAAAATGTCCACCCTGGGCCCGGTGACAACATGTGGAACAGCTGACTGTGTCCGTCTGGTATATTAACCTTAACCACCGGAGATGAACACATTGTGCCAGATGTCTGTTTCTATATCCTTGTATTTCTTTAAAGAAATGAGATAGGATGTCAATCACTTGTAATGTTTGATGTGTAGCCTACCATTGTTTAATGAAGTCAGAATTCCCCACCCTAAAACCCCCTGCCCATATCCTCTCAAAGAGGCAGCCAAGCAAAAGCAATCAAATGAGCTTCCCTCTGTTATAATAATCCTATTTATAATTTATGTTGACTCATACTGTCTAATATAGAATATAGATGTAAACCATATCTGACTATAAAGTCTACTGTTGTTTGTTTTGTTTCAAAAGTTTTAATTTCAGGTGCCATCTAACTTTATATCGCTTACAGTGGCTCACAATGGAGGTTTCTTACCTGGATGTGCTAATACCTTTTGATACCTACCATATACAAGAGTCCCTGAGTTTTTGGCCCTGAGATCATTTTATTTATGCTTCACTATCACTTTCTGTGCCTATAGCCACTCCAGTTTTTCTATTTCTGCGGTCCTTTCAACCCTGAACAATAGTTACTTTGTAAATCCAACTCCATGTTTTCATGGGTTCATGTTATTTTCAGAGAAATCTGCTTGCCATTTTGTAACAGTCAGAAGAATAAAAAGTATAAGAACAGTCAGATATATTAAATCAAACTAAAACAAACAGAATGTTGCAAATGTTTAATTCTAAAAACTTTCAACGAACAAAAAAGGAACAGCAATGGGTCTTCTGCAAGGACAGAATGCAGAGCACAGAGTATAAACAGTTTGATAGAAATGGAGTCAGAGTGAGAGCCAAAGTCTTGGACATGCGCACTTTTTTTTTTTGCAAAACATTAATCAAGTGAAACGGTCAGCGGAATATTTTCCCTCCATATTGTTCAGCTTCATTTCTCCCCATAAATTTCCAGTACTAAATATTTCACGGCAGGCTGTGAAAGGGAAGGTATAATTAATCAGGCTGGTAATGAAGAGATGTGGATGCAGACGGTCCTGGGGTCCTTTTTCAGACAGCCCGCTTGGACACCTTTAAATAATAAAAGAACTTATCAGAGGGGTGAGTGGGATCAGGCCCGGCTGCTGTGGAGAGGTGTGGTTTTAAATGACCAAAAATGAGATGGTGTTAAGAGTCCAAGAATCTCAGTTTCCAATTAAGGTCCAGAGATCCGCCTATCTCACCCCCAATACCATTCCTTCCAGAGATGTAGAGCGGGGAAACTGGGAAGTCAGCAAACTCAAACTAGCTATTCTCTCACAGAATGATACTAGTGAAGGAAGAGTTAATGTCTGCCTCTCTGCCTCTCTCTCCCTTAAAATTTGCTTCATAAGCACAAAAAGCTTCATAAAACATAAAATGAACCATAATCAACATTGAACATTCTTTTATGTTACACTCCATGTGTTAAAAGCAATTTACATCGTGAGCGTGTGAGTGAGTGTGTGTGTGTTCCATGTAGTTTATGTCTCTCTCTGTCCCCCAGGCTGTGGGCTGTCCACAATAAACTCTGCTGCCAGTGCCTCGCTGCTCCAGTCCTCTTCAAGGACCACAGGCAATTTTTCAATGCCTTGCAGGGCAGGGAATTTTATATTTATCTTTGTTACTTTGGGGAAGTGAGAGTCTCTTACTTTATTCCCTTTATTTCTCACATTTTGAAGTGCATCTCCCCCCCGACCTCTTGTCACTCACTTGCCCTTTGCCTTACACACTGACGTCACCACAACAGAGAGAGAGAAAGAGAGCGAGAGAGAGAGAGAGAGAGAGAGAGAGAGAGAGAGAGAGAGAGAGAGAGAGGCGAGCAGCAAGCTGGCGCTGTTACTGACCCTTTTTTTTGAGAGGGTCCAGATTCTGAGGAACTGTGGGCCAAGCTTGACTGCCACAGGGCTCCAAGCAGAACCAGTGGAGTCAATAAGTCCCGTCCAGCAGAATGGGTTGAAAAATATGGTCCATGATTCACTTTTCCATTTTTTCATGTAATTGCATTACTAATCAGACGAGGCGATAGTGGAAATGGATGTAAACAGACATAATCATTATTAATAATTCTATGGAAAAAAATAACAGGCACATACCAAAACATATTGTGGTTTACTGTAACCCCCCTTTGATGTTTTTGCTTCCCTTTGGCAGAGGCTGGGTGGGCAGCATCACATTCACACCTCATCTCAATGTGTTAATACACACTTCTCACACCTACCTATTCTTGAGGGGGAACAAGGCAAGTACCTAGATCCAGCATAGAGGACAAGATCTTTGGTCACAATAAATTGCAGAGCCTTTAATAACTAAATTGGCCACAAAAATGGAAAGGAAAAAAAGACAGAAGAGGCAGACATTTCATTTCCCTTGTGAGCTATGCAGACGGTAAAAAGAAAAGGTTTAAGTAATAGTGTCAGTTAGACTCGTAATGCATTGTGAGTACTGGCTATGATGATCACGCAGCCCCATCCAACATGGAAGATGGAGTGACCTCATTTTATTGCCCACATTAAATAGACCTGGATCTTCCCATATTTCTCTTGGACTAAAATGTCCGGCAAATCACATTCCTGTCAACAGGGGAGGGCATTAGTGGTTGTGACAGTAGGCCAGAAAGATGCAGTAAACACTGTGTTTGTGCACTAGCTTTTAGACAGAGCAGGGAACAAGGTCATTGTAAGTAATGAGAATATAAACCGAACATTGATGGTAAACAGAAGGGAAAGAAAATCTCTTAAAGATGTCTAAGACATCACAGATGATGCAAGCTGTATGCGGTCAGGTTGTTGCCTGGTGAACGGGGCTAACGCTTTGTGTCTGGTCGTTCTGTTGGCTGTGTCGTTTTCCCTTGAGACAGCCTCAGAACCCTGCTATTAAAGACAACACAGCTAGTTAACTATCTATTCAAGAGCAGCATCTCCTCGTCATTGAATAGGCACACTCTTCAGGAAGGAGAAAGGGACAAAAATGGGGACAAGGCAACAATTTTTCAGCTTTAATGGTACTTGATTTTCTATTCACAAGGAAACAGATTTAGCCATGAACCAGTGCATGTCTGTGCCACACTCACGGCTTCCTGCCCAGCTTGTTGATTGACAGGGAGCAGCACCATGGGGATCTGATTGTTCATTCACCAGAATCGGCCCCACTATGCAATCTCCCACAATGCACCGGGGGCGTCACCCTTTGTGCGTAGCAGGTTAGCCGCTGCCCACAAAAGGGCACTTTGGCACCAGGCACTTGACTGTACGCATGTACTCCGTGAAGAGGTAAATACAGAGGGCTTTGTGCTAAGGCGCATCATTGTTTGGGGTGCATGTGGGAGGGAGGTTCTGAACATGAGGCAAATTATTCATTCAAAAGCTGCCAGTGTGTGCAACTGAATATGGCGAGCTCCCCAGCCTCTGGAACGTGCCTCCCAGTGCGGGGGAAGAGACCAAATCTGCGCTCGGAGCATCCCGATGATCAGCCAGTGACAGCAGCTCTCCAGGCAGGCACAACAAAATCAGCCATTATTTCGCTCTTCAGCTCCTACTACAATCAACGATATCTCACGCTTGCTGAGCGGAGGCCTGCTATCCCTGCCTGCTGAGACCATTCACACGTGTGTTAGTCAGTGCGGGGCGAAAACAATTGGCTGCGTCAGAACGGCTGCCCAGCTCTGGAGGGGAAGAGAACAGGCCTTCAGGCTCTCCAACCCACCATCAAAGATGCCTTCAGTGAGCCAATCTGGTGTCAGAGATTTCTCCAGCCACCTAATCCACTGTCAACAATGACTTCGACCAGCCAACCCGTTGTAAAAGATGTTTTCGGCCACCCTTTCCGTTGTCTACTTTTGTGGCTTGTCTGCTCTGTGGCCCTCCTGTGATGGTTGCCTGTGAAACCTGGCTGCATCACCCCATCACAAACTGGGCACAACCTGTGGTTCAGACAAACAGCTGGTTGCTGTGGCAACAATTACAATGGATTTTGGGGCGTGGGGGGTGGAGATGCAGGTAATTGGAAAAAGATTGATGGAGGACAAGAGAGCGGGAAAGCCTGTCAGGAGGGGGGTCTCACTGGGAATTACTCGTAATGACGAGTCACGTTCTCTCTACACAATGGATGGGCTGTCCTCTGACCATTTCTGATAAAGATACAATCTGCTCTCTTCCATGCGCTTTCATGGAGCTCTGTAGACCAAGGCTTTCAGGGGACAACATGTTCATTAGTGTGTGTGTGTGTATGAGAGATACCTCCTTGCCTTCATGTTTTTCTGCACATGTACCTCTCTTTTTCAAGTCAAAGCTAGCTACCAAGTTGCTCACAGACAAACATAGGTTTGTGCTCTTTTCATGCTTCTTCTATTATTCTTGTTATTACTGAGTTTATGGCTCTCATCTATGTTGTTAGTGTACAGACTCACAGACAAGGTGTAAAACACAGAGACTGGAAAGGGCAACAAACAATGTATCCCAACCATAAAATTATTCAGCTCCACTGTGTTTGTCATTGCACTTGCTCCTTTGAGAAATGTGCTGCCAAATATTTGCCTACACATATGAATTCTGTAACTCATCTGCACCTCTGGGTTCTTACAAGAGCTGTTGTGAAGAACGTCCTTGCTCAGGGGTTCGACATAAGTTGTGTGTGAGCCCCCTCTTGTTGTAACTGAAGCTCAGCTCTACTGGTGGGAAAGACAATGTCCCTTTGTTAGAGCGTTAAATCCCACTACCCCCCAATCCCCACCACCACCACCCATAAAAACCCAGGCTTGGTTTAGGCCCGGAACTTGCTGTCGTGCTGTGTCGTCACGCCTCTTGACGTGGTATCTAAGAATGCACAGCAGCCCTGAGGTTTCCATGGATCTTCCGAGATCAATAGCACATTCTCTCCACTTCTCACTTCTCCCCAAGTCAGGATCAACAGGGGTGGTGGGCGTACAGACATAAAAGTTTCTGAAGGCAAACCCCCCACCCTCCATCTCTCCCCCAAATCCTCTGACATCAGCATTCCGAGGGGCGGTCTGTGGTTTGGTACGGTGGCGGTTTGCAGGCAGTGTAGCACTGGGAACAATGCCGGTATTGAGAGAGCACCCAGCTCTACCTGTAGGGCCTGATTCTTATCACAAAGGCTGCAGAGAGAGACAGAGCACCAAGAACCACCCCCACCCCACCACGAATCTCAAACCCCCCTGTGCTCCCTAGGGCTGCTGGGAGCCAATAGGAACAGGACCTCATGACAGACTCAGCCAGTCATAGAGTGAGTCAGAGTTTAACAGGAAGGGAGAGAGACTTATGAAAAAAGAATAGTAATTTGCAGCCCTTTTGACTCAGTGCCTCACAATTCTTCACGGACTGCTTGGAAAACGTTTCTTATCTCTCGTCACTGCTGCAAGGCTGGGTTTGCCTTCACAAAGAACAGGTCTGTACATATGCAGACCTCTAGCTGGTTTGTATATAGAGCAAAGTGAGGTTAGCGGGTCAGGACATAAGGACAAGGACTGTAGAAGTGAATGCAGGTCCTTTTTGCAGTTAGTTAGTTATCCACTTTCAGTTTGATTTTTTTCCCATGGATAGATGAAGGTTGGACCTGATTGATGTTGTTTATCTACTTGGCCCTCCACTTTTGTCGCTTAGCAACAACCCAACCAGTTTCAAGGGGAGGTGCGTACCAGCTCCACTCCAGGCTAAAACGAATATGCCAGGTGTCCTTCCCCACAAAACATGTTTGTCAGATTGAGACGTAAAATCATTTAAATTATATGCCGTTGCTCTGGAAAGAAAACCCAGCCAGAACAAATGACAGCAGTGATAGCAAAATCAGGTTGTCCTGATTTAGTTTGTCCATGATAGCCTCAAAAGTAAAAATAAACCTGACCTCAGCTGCTATCATGACACCCCCTCTCTATTTTCTTTCTTTCATTTCAACCCCCCTCCAGATTCCCTTAGAAAATAAACATTTTATCAGCAGTGATATCCCCTGTTGTCGCCATAAGCCTCTGTGTTTCCAGCTGATGGGCTCAACTCTACTTAACCCCCCCACTGACTGCTAGTCTTCAGGCTCACAGGACGAGTCATATTATATCAATCACAAATTGAGAAATTTGGCAATGTAGTGCACAGGCACCTGCCACAGTCTGTATTCACAGTCAGAGTCTGACAATTTATGCCCAAACTTATGGTGCTTTCATTCACAGTCAATAATTTTACATTATATTGTAATATTTCTTTCATTTCAGTTGAATGAATTTTCAGACAACATTGAATGCACTTGGAAGGAGTTTATGTGATGTGGCAAGTTGTATAATGGTACAGACATTTGATTTTGGGCTTGGAGTGCAAGGGAGCAGTGTCATACCTCACAATTTTGGGTGAGGTGAACCACTAGAAGAGAAGGAGAAATATAGAAGAAAGGAAGAAGACATGAAGGTGGAGATGGGGAGGAGGAGGGATGCCGGAAGCAGGGTGTGTGATGGGAGATAAGGTACATGGCAATTTAGTACCTGCAGAGAAAATTGGATAGGAAGGACAGAGGTATTTGAATGAGGAGTTGTCTGAAAATATTTCACCCAAACTTTTGTTTCAACAAACTCCATTAAATTTGCACTTGTTTGTATTAAATTATATCAGAAGTTTGTTTTATAATTTTAAATATCTTATTTTTGTCATTATTACTGGTCCTGTTTTCCTATGCCTGATGCCTTACTGTTGGATGTGCTGATGTCATATTTGTCATTCCAATAAATCGAGCTAAATGGAGCTGAACTGAGTGGAACAGACAGGGGAAGGCTCTCCAAAGCCCCGGGACAGTGCGTTTGTCATCCGAGACAGCCGTGCCCGGGTGACTTGTCGGGGAACCTCTGACCTGCCGTTGTCCCCTCTCCGCATCATGGCCGAAGGGCCACAGACAGGACGAACAGTGCCCCCACGATGGGCCCAGCTGCAGCTGCCCTATTCAAACCCACCCATACACACACGCACCCATACACATACACTCATGTACACACACACACACACACACACACACACACACACACACACACACACACACACACACACTCTCACATTAAGGCAATTTCATGCAATCTCCATGCCCTAAATCCACTACACTTGAGTCCTTCATTCACTGATTTCTCCTTTTCATGTCTATATTTGGAATACACTACACCATAACACAACAGGTCAATCGATGGATGGGTTGCACAGATTATATTGATGACCAGGGCCCATGTATTTACTCAGCTAGCCTACTGGCAGTTGTGAGTGGTGGAGCTGATGATGAGATTGGAGGTGTTTGTGTATTGAGAGTTCTGCAGCATAGCTGCAGTGAAAGGGTAGGGGGAGGGTTTGTAGGAGTGGAAATGTCGTCCACTCACTTCAGGGTAATTGGGGCTCTTTCACTACATTACTTCCTTCACCAGCATGATTGCCCCTCCCCCATCAGAGGTTAATGGGGAGATCATTTGCAAAGTTGCCCTCTTCCTGATCTGTTCACACCTGGACTGACAAAAGCTCTTAACATGCCTCTCTTTGTCTTTCCCTCTATTCTTCATTGAGTCTCACAATCTTTTTTTCTACTGTCTTCCTTTGGGCTCTGTGTTCCCTCCTATCCTTTTCTATCCCATATCTCTTCTTTTTCTCCCATTCTCTTCTTTTGTCTGTCATCCTTGTCTTTGTTTTCTTTTACACTTCTAGAATGGCCAAATTTAGGTACCTTTTGACTCCGTGGAACAGCTTGTACCTCACACCTCATCTGATCACACTTGAGCGAAGTCATTTTTGCTCAGAATGAAAATCATCCATGTCATTACAACTTATATTTTTAACCTGTGATGACTGAGTGTGGATGAGGAAACGGCACAACTGCGCAAGACTGCCACATCAAACAGGCAGCAAAGTACAAACACAGAGCTTTCGAGAGTGAGCCGAGATAAAGCCGTTTTCACAAGCATATAACAAACCTGCCTTTTTCTAATTTCTCTCTCCTGCCTCCCTCTCTCCATCTCTCTGTCGCTCTCTCTCCCTTCGCCATCAGCCAGCCTCTCTGAGGAGACTCAGCTGGAGTTAGGAGCTTCTTTCCCCTGCTTTAGTGGGGAGGGGAGTTATCTCTGGAGGGGACAGAGTGTAAACAGTGGTGTCGGAGAGTGAGCTCTGCTGATTGACGGGTGTTAAAGGCCTCTGCTCATATTTGCTGTTTTAATGCAACACTTCTTTCTGAGAATCTGACATGTGTCCCGAGGCAGAGGTGCTTCCAGCCCTTGACTCAGGGTAGGACCATCTCAGAGGATGAGGCTGAGGTCTCAGGAGAGGGTGCACACAACATAACACACATATTCACATATTAGTAATGTCATTTTTATATTTATACATCTATCGCTTAGAAGACCTTAAAAATCTGGCAGCTCAGTATTCAGTCTGGAAGACAGCTTAAGACCTGCAGACCCAAAGACAATAACAAATGTGTTTTTATTTTATACTATTATTTTACCTAATGTCATTATTTTTCTATCTTATATTTATTAATATTCATGTCTTTTAGTTATTATATTTTTAAAGATCATATGTTTTTTTCGGTAAAGGGCCTAATATGAGCAGCATGTTGTGTTTGTCTGTTAGGGGTTACAGGGTTTAATGCAGTATGTGTGAAAATCAGTGTGCTGTGCCACAGCCCGGTTCTGCCCCAGGGGCAGTAAGGGATGCTGCACTGCAGGCATATGGGCCTCCTCTCAGGCACTCGGGCTGGTGGCGGGTGCGAATGGGTGGGGTGCCTGCTGTGGGCATGGTGTGAATGCAGGGAGACCTGGTTGTTGATTGGCTGGGTGTGAATGCAGAGAGACCTGGTTGTTGATTGGCTGGGTGTGAATGCAGAGAGACCTGGTTGTTGATTGGCTGGGTGTGGATTTAGACCAGTCTCAGACCTTTATCAGGCTTTGTACCATAAAATTTAACTTATCCAAGAAGTGTCAGACTAAGATTCTGCTGGGCTCGTATTTATCAATGTCCCCTGTTTTAATTAGCCCAGTTAGTCAATTATCTTTGTAGAATATCCCATGTGTGACTTTCTGCTGTGACTAACTAATTGTACAACTGCACATTCATTCTGTGTATGAGAACAGCTGTTGGAGTGAAAATTCCTATAAATGTAATTTGGTTCATCAACACATAGTAACAATGCAAATATGGCATTTCATCATATTATTTATGCTATATACCCTACAAAGAGGAGGTACCACCAACAAACGTACATAAAAAGGCCCAGTAATGAACCTTTTCTCCTTTTCCTTGCTTTGAAAACTATCATTCTCAGAGCCACAGGCTCAAACTGGCTCTCTGTTCCAGGGATCAGCTTGTTCTTGTGACCATCCAGCTAATATCAACACTGAGACGTGGTGATGTCGTAGAAACCTCCTGTGTACATTATGCTTTAGATGGGAAGCAGGGCCATTCAGAAGAGGGCTCCATATTCAAAGCCTGCAGCAGATGGCACCTATTTGCTTCACATGTCATTTCACCCATCCTGAATTCTGCCATGAGCTCATTCACCACTTCACTCAATGAGGATCCCAACCAGGAGCAGCGTACATCTTAACTCTAATGTGGTCTTTGTTGTACTGGACAATAAGACTGCACACCTGGACGGCTCATCAGATAAAAAAGCATATTGTACTTCCTCTCACACCAGCAGCACAACAACCCCTAAGCTTACCCCCCCACTCCCCAAAACATTGTGGCTTGTCCCCCTCACCAAAGGTCAGGCTGTTCTCGCAGTGTGAAATCTAACAGAAGCAAAAGGAGACAGTCATGTTATCAAAGGGATCAAACCGCCTGTCTCTTCCAGGATCTGGCTGTCTGGGGTGAGGTGGGCTGTGCTGATGATATAAGTAAATGAGTAAACAAAGGGAATGGGGTGGTGTGTGTGCGTGTGCGTGTGTGTGTGCGTGTGTGTGTGTGTGTGCATGTGTGTGTGCATATGGGGGTGGGGGTGAATGTGATTAGCCAGGCCTCCTGCATGCTCAATGGGAGAGCCAGCTTTGTGTGTGTCAAAGCACTAGCGCACAATGCAAATTCAGCCATTTTTCCTTTGCTGCGGCTGTTGCCTTTATTTCCATATTAATGCTGTTTGCTATTTTTCAGCGCTCTTGTCCCTGCTCAGCTGTTTACCGTGGGTGGGGGGATTCCTCCTCGCTCCACCTGCTGTCCGCACATCCCAAGCCCCATCTCTGTGGCCACAGTCCCACAAAGCACCCGCGCCATCATGCTCTGCTCATCAGTCCATAAACTAGGGATCCCACAATCCACTGGCAGCACCCCTGTCCCGCTCCTTACATCCCAGAGTTCCATCACTTGATTGCTGAACCTACGGAGTTCTGGTGAATACAGCTGGTTATGAATATTCATGACCGATGAGGCTGTTACTCGTTTGTTTCTGATCCTAATCACCGTTAATATGTGTAGAATGTCTTATAATACCTCCTGGGCCAGCCTGCACTAAAATATCTGTGAGCACATGGTAGAAGAGTGGTTCACATTAGGACTCCGTGTCTCTATGCAGGAAGGGAGAGTTCTTTGTCTTGTAAAGTGTCCTGGGTCTTTGCCTCACAGTGAACAGCCAGGAAAAGGAAGCTCTATAAAGAGTATGTTTCATACTCAGTCCTTCAATTATGTGGTATAGTTGGGGGCCGGAATGAGGAATAGAGGAGTTTAATTTCAATAACTGCACAACATTTGTGCCTGAGAAAACTGTAAATAGAGCTACAACTTTGCCCTGCTCTGTGTTTTCCAGAATGTTTTTGTTGTTTCAGCTGAATACCTGCCCTCTATCCCAAAGAGGTGAGTCCTGAATTGGAACCTCAGAGATTTCAGGTTCAAAATTATCACAGACAGTACACAGGGCACTGGCCTAAGGCTCTCAATAAATGATGTAACTGTTTTATTCTCATAATATAACTTTGCATTTATTGAGTCTGTGCTTTAAATTACACAGTGTGTGCGTCATGTGTGTCTTTTGGCTCTGTTTTGACAGCCCAAACTAATTGGCATATAATTTATTCAAAAACCCAGATTTGTGTGATGTCTGTGTCAGGGCAAAGTTTATTACCAAGCAGTTTAAAAAAGGGTTCTCAAGTTCAGTCCTGGGGACCCACTGTGTATGCTGGTTTTCATTCCAACCATAATAAAAGCTCTGAATTCTAACGAGCTGTTGTTCCTAATTAGACACTTTTAAGGGCTGTTGAAGGATGATTTACCCTCAAAAGGCAACATTACATAAATTAGCCTTAAGGTGTGCCATGAAAAAGGCCCATATTTACACCCCAGTACTTTCAATCAGTCAGATCAACCAATCATTTGGAAATGCTTGCTTTTGAAAGACTTTCTATTTTCACTGACCCAGGTATAGGCTGACAGATTAAATAATCCAGTTTATATTAAGTTATCCTGTTTGCTGTGAGTGTCATAACTGAACCAAAGTCATTTGTGGAAGTTGTAGAGTTTGGTCACCTGGCAAATGGCAATGAGCTAAACCTGCATCTTGTTAAAATAAGTTTAAGGACAAATGATGGTAGAATGGAAACACATGTTTCAACTACCCAAATTGATCAAGTGATTAAGAAAAATTGCCTTAACGAATCTCCAGGCCTGAATTGCCACATTCTTCCGATCTGACATCATAGTAGCAATATTTTCTAAATCATTTCAGCAACAATTACTCAGGATAATATACACTATTTTGACAATTATGCCATGTGTTTGGCCCATTAAAATAGAGTGGTTAGAGTTTGCATGTAGCCCATGTGTGCTGCACTGTGGCCCTGAAACAATTTAAAAAATGTTGTGTTGTGTGTAACTGACAGATTGTTTGTCAGGAGAAATTAGCATTCAGTATCATTCAGGATAGATAATTTACATCTTCCCACACAGTTCCAAAGGGTCCTCTCAAACACCTGTGCAGGAATAACACAATTAACACTATGGAGAGCAAGTATTAGGTTTGTAAAGGTTGCACTTTCATTTTTAATCGTACACATAGACAACAGATATTCCTGCACATTGCCTTTAGGTAACAATCAGAGTTTGCAGTTCTGTTCAAAGAGCTTTATTTTGAATTATGTTTATCACATAATAGTTTGCCTCGGCCAGGTCCTCTTTCCCCCATATATAGACCTCCAATTGGTTAAGGGATACCCAAAAACTCAGCATGTTTTCAACAGGGATCTCTGCATTATGGGTTCTTTTTGCTGTCTGCTTCAAACTGCACTATAACATTGACCAGTGAGTTCCCCATGGCCCCAAGGTGAGTCATTTGGGTGATGTTCTGGATGGCTTAGCATTCCTACTATGATCAAAGGACAGGACACCAGAAGATTGGAGTCCAGGAATGATAACAGGCTACAAAAAGGGTGTGTTTTTGTGAGAGTGTGCAAACACTCGTGTGTGTGTGTGTGTGTGTGTGTGTGTGTGTGTGTGTGTGTGTGTGTGTGTGTGTGTGTGTGTGTGTGTAAATGGCTCATGTTGTAGTCCCTTGCTGCTGTGTCTTCCCCCAGTAGGCTGCGTTTCCATTAACATGCAGAATGTGAGCACAAATGTCTTTCAGTCATGTTCCATGCTTGCTATGGTAAGAAAACAGAAAGTGCATCAGTCTGGATTAAAAAGAAAATTGCCGCTGTATCCGGTTCAAAAGACACTTTTAATGATTCCCCTGTAAACAAAAACACAACAAACCTCCAAGATCTAGCGCTGTGAAATTACACTTAATTACCTTCCCAACCCGTCGCTACATGTGCCTCGTGGGCGAAATCAAACCTGACAGGCTGGGTATCCCACAGTGCACTGCTGCACGTGGGGCCTCTGTCAAACAGGATGGGGGGAGGGGAGGGGGGCTTGAGGCAGTAGTAAGGGTAGTAAGGAGCAGGAAAAGTCCCTCCCTGCGTCCGGAAGGTGAGAATGGGACGCGGTGGGAAACGGGGTTGGCTCCACAAAGCGCCGGTTATGATTCACACGCTCTCCTAATGCACTTGATGTGGCGGATGCAGGAGTAAATCAATTATCATTAATCACAGAGGACCGGTGCGGGTGCAGCTGTGTATGACCGTCCTGCCCCCGCTCCTAATGGAATCTGGAGGAGTATCCGCGCGGTGTCTTCTGGAGCGGGTAATGATCCCTGTCCTGTCTTACGAGAGGGGGAAGGTAGGGGGCGATGGGTTACACTTCCCAATCCCCAGCGTTAGCTGGGCTCCCTGGGATGGGCCTAAAGACTGTCCATCATCTCGCTTGCATCCTGTAAGCACTGGTTTGTGAATTGTGAGGACACGTCAGCCCAAAGCAGCCACCAAATGGAGGCTGGTAAAAAGACTGTAACCCCAGGTCATGCAGCCTTTATTGATTCTCCACAGCGATTCTTCTATGGTTTCAGCAGGCTCTTTCGATCGCACATGGGCTTCCTCACCGATTCCCTTTTCTCTCTCTCTTTCATCCATTCTTCCTGTCTGACGCAATTCCCTTCTCCTGAGTCACTCCCTCCAACAGCATTTTGCCCTAATTCCATCGTTCTCTTTCCCTACACCCCCCTCACCCTAAGCCTCCCCCACATCAATTCCTTCCCTCTCTCTTCCTCTCCCCCCTGCATAACTGCTCTCCCCTTTGCTCTCCCTCCCTCTCTCACACTCCATTTCCCTCTCATGCTCTCTCTCCCTCCTTGTTCAGCTCTGTTTAATTTAGATTGGGTGTGACAAGACAAAGGGCAGGCTGCTGATCGGTGGAGCGGTGTGTCCGTGGGGAGGCCACTGAGTGCACAGAGATCACTGAGAGTATAAAGAGCACTGAGATCACACAGATAGCAAACATCACAGATAACACATTACACAGATAACATATCAGAGAGAGTGCAGAGAATGGTGAAAGATTGCTATTAGAAATCACAGAACACGAAGACAACTGGAGAGCACAGCATCTAAAGCCTAGTTTGCGCTACACTGTTTATTTTAGCCTCTTTTTACGACCCTCAAGAGTTTCCCCAGACATTTAGTGAAATTTGGCAGAAATCATACCCTGGCTTGCCATCTTATCTCATGTAATGCATAAGGTCCTATGAGCAACAATTAGCAAAAACAATTCCTTCTGTCTGAACCCTCAGAACAAGCAGATATTAAACCTCTTTGACATTATCACCTATCCAACAGAGAGTCACCTTTCAGGAGCCATGTTTGAAATTGTCACTGCTGTTTCCTGCTCAGTCTCTAAGAGTTACAAGTTCAAATCCCCGTTGGGGCATTACACAAATAATGCATTTCATTAATACATAACACACTGCATTAATATCACAGTGCACACTGAAAGCAAGGGGATGGCAGGCAGGAGAGGCAGCACTAAGAGAGAGCATCAGCAGCAGACTGGCTGCCCTGGTGTGTGTAGTCACTGCATCCCTCCATCTCTCCACTTCCCCCCTCTGTTTGTTGTGGCAGCTCATTGCCCTGTCTTTGAAATGAATGAGCAAACACCAGCTGAGACGAAGCACAGCAGCAGCTCTTCCACAAGATGGTGTGAGTACTGCCTCTACACCGGGAGCAGATGAGATGCTTACTACCACTGCCTCTCTCTCAGCTCTGCTGGCCTGCTTACAATAACATGAGTCTCTCTGCCCTGCCCTCATTTATGTTTAAGCAGCACATTAAAGCATGAAACATTTAAGAGGGCAAAAACATACTGGGTGCCCGAATTTCCTTACACCCATTCACACCTGCTACCTCATGGGCACCAGACTTCAGTCCTGGGAGGATGAAGAGTATGCTGGTTTTGGAGGTTTAAGACTCATTTAAGTCATTGTCAGGCTAATAAAATCAAAATACCATGCTTCCAAGGTCTGAAGTGGAAATAAGCAAAATGTGCAGATAAGACAGCCCTTCAGGACATGGGCTTGACAGCCTTGCACTCGCTGTTCCATAGCCACGACTAAGAGCATCTTTGCTTTGAATCTCAATGAGCCCACTTTATGTGAAACCCCTCTCTCCTCAATCCGCATTCTCAGACCACGCAATCACCTACAAGCAATCCACCCCATTAATTTCCCTCTCCATCGCACCCTGGCATGCCAGCCTCCTGAACCCTGACCTCTGACCTCCAAGCCTGGTCGACAGGCTCCCCTAGGGGTGTTTCTGACCCTAATCACTGATTAGTCTGTGTGTATCTACTGTAGAAACACAGCAGGGCCAATGGCATTAACTCCCCCGCCCCCCGCCCCCACATGCCCAGTGGCTCATGGGAACTCAGGTCAAGAGCTGACTGACCCCACTTAATTAACCCAGCGGAGTAAGGCGAGGGGATGTCAGTAATCCATGGATGACATTTACCTCTCTCCCCAAAGCTGCTCTCAAGTGACGGAACTTTAAGAGGTGGAGCCCCGAGGGGAGGAAGGATCTATTGATTGGGCCATTCAAGTGGGGGAGGGATCTGAGTCCATCCTGAGAGTAGGAGGCAGGGGGTGTTAGCACAGAACCTCAAGAGCCACTCGACAACAGACTAATTAGCACGCCACAAACAAGACTGTTCAATATCTCTGCGCTGTGATTGGATGAACAATCTATGAACAACTGTCCCCGCGACTGTCCCCCCCCTCCCAACACACACACTCAAACTCACACACACACACACAAACACAGACTCACTCCTCTGACTAATGGCTGTTCAATTCCAGTTTCATGACTGAATTAGCAGGGAAGTACCAGATTACAGCCCCGCTTGTGTAATGTTGAGGCTTAGAAGGGAGGTGTGGCTTTACTACAGCCTGGCCTTGGAGCGACAGAAGGCATACGTGTACCACAGAGAGGTGTAAGTGAGTACGCCTCACATGTTTACAGTCACACTTTTAGTCAATGTATTCATCCAGAAAGATGACGCTCTAAAAAAACATTCAGTCACTGTAAACTGCATGAACATACATGCAATTACATTCATTTATGAGCAGGGTGGTTACAATTCCTTGAAATAAGTAAGCACCACTTGATGGAAAACAGACATCCTTTCACAATGGGAGTTCTCTTTGGCTTTCTACCTCCATGTCACCAGCAGATGGAGGAAAAACTACCATGACAACACAGACACGAGAGCACGGATATCACTCATAACTGACATATCACATGAAAAATCAATAAGCTCTGCCTGCAGTTTACTGCATCAATAATTCTGTGCAACTGAAGAACTGAGCTATCATCACAGTATTGCATTCCCATAAACTGAAACCTGATTGTCGAGGATGAGTCAACCATTTCTAAAACACCTGTGTGCAACAGCTCTCAAGATTAGCTCCATGCCTGGACTAGTCAGCCTTATAGATTTGATAGTGTGCGTTATATGAGATGTGCTAGCCTGGGCCTGTGACCCCACCTACAGCCTGATGGTGATTAATGCTTAAATTCAGAGTAAAAGAAGCCTCACTCATTATCATTAGATAGAAGAACAATACAACACAGCCTATTGTGTGCCGGGGCACTTTACCCAGTGTAGATTTACGTGTTTTGAATACGAAAAAGCCCTCGGACGTGGAGCGGAGAGAGCGTAGGAGGAAAAAACCACCGTGCCCAACCTAGGGGCACTCCTGGGAACAAAAGAAAAGGACCACAAATAATGATGAGGTGAGGAGAGTGAGGGGAGGGGAATCCTTTGCGGCACACACAGCTGCTTTGCACCACACTGGATCTGCTCCGCTCAGCTCGGGGCTCCAGCGCCGCAAATATACACAAAGTGCCAGACTGACAAATGGGGCCACGGCTTGAACAACAAACACGGCGGCCCAGGCGGGGCGGACACGGAGGGGGAACCAGCCTCTCATCAAGAGGAGACGGTTCTGGCAGGAGGTGAGGCCTCCCAGCTGGCTGAGCCTTTGGAGCAGGGTATGAGGGGTCAGGCTCGGGCCTGCCAGAGATGCTGGAGAGAGATTTGTGGAGGGCGGAGTCAGTATCCAGGAGGGGTGGGGCCCAACCGATCGCCCTGCGTAACTGAAGGCTCGGTGTTGAGGTGATTATTAATTTAGTATTGTGCTGAAAAAATCAGAGTTTATTCAATTCTTTTGTTAGTTTGCTATTGCTCAAAATTAATTTCAATTATGGACTGAGATTCTGCCTGACTGAAAACGCTCGATGTGAGAGATTGAGCAAATAAAGCGATCGCATTCAGGTTTCATTACAACGATCTCACATCGGAGGTGGGAATCCAGCAGACTCCTACGGCTGGAAACCTGATAAATCTCCCAGGATTGTCTACATTCTCACAGGAGGATGTCTCAGATTTGTGCCTTTACAAAATTATCATTAAAACAAATGTAAGAAAGTGCCTCATTAATGCTCTGTTATTTCATGAGCACAGGCTGCGGTAATGAAACTTTTGTCTTTTTGAATCACTGGCTTACATCTTTAAATTGAAGGAACAGACAAAGACGGTTTAGAGCTGGTCACAATCATCTATGAATCAACTGTAAATGATTCCACATTTAATTTGAGAGAGGCCATCTGCATCCGGGGATCTGGTGTTGTGCGTTGTGTGGTATGAAATGTTTCAAATGTGAATTTTGTATGGGGGAAAAAGCAATTCAAGACTCCACACTGTGGAAGATTTTTTTTTTCATGTGTTTTTTTTTTCACGTTTCACTCACAAGTTACAGTGAGTGAAACGTGAAGCTGACAGAATGCTATTACCCAAAAAAGATGTTGATTTTTGGTGCAGCTCTTCCCTGATGCTTGGGCAGAGCGGGTGTTGGAGGCCCAGCCATGTGGAATGCACTGTAATGACACCACGGAGAGCCAGAGTGCAGGGATGATTAGCTAACTGGAGCGCCTGTGACACCCCGGCTCAGGGGGCAGGCCGCTTTAAAACACACACGCATGCGTGCGCCCACAGTCTGCATCCACACTACCGCCCATACAAGTGCATGTGTGCGTGTGTGTGTGCACATGGTCACATGCAGACACGCCCATATGCGCAAACACACACGTGTGAGCACACATATACCACAAACACTTGCATACATACACATAAACACCTTCACACGCACACACACACACACACACACACCAGACATACACATAAACCCCACAGACATGCCATACGTACACATAAACACCCTCACACACACACACACATAAACCACCACATACACACATGCATGCATATACCACACACTCATAAATCCCTGCAAGCACACATACACATTCCTGTAAAGACCACACAAAGGTCTTAAATAAGGAATGATGATGTCACTGGCCCTGCTTAATTCCCCCCTTCTCCTCTCACATTCCCCTGATTATCCTCCTCCTGTTTCACCCTCTCCACCCAGGGACCCTGAGGAGAATGGCGAGTCCGCCGCACCACGCAAAGTCAACAAAAAAAAGTTATTGAGCAATTTATTCAGCAATACTTGAAAAGAGGTAATTATTTCCGCAGTTGTCAATGAGACAGTTACACACAAAGAGGCCTCTCTCTCCTCTACAGAGTGACTCACATCCTCTCCATTCTGGGCCCACGGCATTGACAGTGCAGTTAAACACGCCGCTGCTCTGTCACCAGAGCCGATGAAAAGGGGCTCGCGTTAGAGGCAGGCGCCTCGGGGCGGGCACGGAACACTCTCCAAGTTTTACAGAGACTCTATCCAGCCATGGCTTTCCAAAGCAACGCTTCACCCCAGTCCTGGCTACCGCTGGAATGCTTGGACCACAGAACCGAGAAATGTTTGGATGCATCTGATAAACTAGGGAAAAAAACCAAGGTTCCAGGCAAAAGCAGTATAAAAAAAGATCAAACCTCTTAAACATAAGAGTTTATTCCTCACATGAAGAATAAAAGACCAGTCATGGCAGGTTTCCTCAGCCCTTTCTGAAAGATCATTGTGTTATATATTGATGAGCCCTTTTTTAAAGCATATTCAAGGGCTGCTTTCAAACAAGTACACCACTTCGGTATATCTCTAGCATGCTTCATGGCTAAACTATGATTGCCATATTTAAAGGATGTTCGGCTCTTGCACTTCTAAAAATGGGTTTGAGCGGGTTCACTTGAACATAAAAATGCAGCTCAGTGAATTGGAATGGGAAAGAGAGAATCGATTGCGCACATTGTTCTTAGCTCTTGAGCTACTCCAAAACATGCTCAAAGGGAGAACTATAGTACACTGAAGGGCCATTCTGTCTTCCACTGGCTTAGATGTTTTAATGGCTGTTCCATGAAACACTAGACCACGTCAATGGATGAATAATGCCATTTGTGTGCACTGAAGACAGGCCTGGGCCTAGCTGCCATAACGGCCGGGGGCCAAGGGGCCACTTTTAATATCTGGCAGGTCCAGGCCCATGCACTTTAATCCATTAAGGCTAAAATACAAAATCACATCAATTGATCTCCAAGACATTTTTACAGTCCTCACAAAATGAAATGGTGGATTCAACATAATTTTGTTTACTCTGTTTATTTTTAAATCACATCAGCCACAGAATCTCTCAAAGCACTCCTCTCCTTGTTGCCATGTTGCTGTCCTTTTAGCTATGGAGGGTCATTCGCTCAAAAATAAAGCATAAATTAGAGGAAAAGACAATAACTTAAAGTCAGAAAAATAACAAAATTATTCCCTTTCATTTTTATCTACTTTACTGCTCTGTGTATAACTCACTGCATGATGGCAGTGGGGAGGGTATTTTAAACTGGTCAGAAGTATTTAAATGCTTCATCGGTAAGTTCATTGGATTCTCAGTATACCTCTTATAATATATTTAATAATGCTAAAAAATATTCTTCTCTAGTGTAGCACGAGTAATACAGAAATAACATTAAACTGATTTTCCTTGTACTACAAACATACAAAGACAAAAACTAGCCACTGATAGCACAGTTAAATTCAACTGGTATGTCACTGTTATTTGTACCGGCTACCTATTGATTAGTTATTCATTCAAAACATGCTTCAGTGCGCCAAATTAAATATAAAATGTGTATAGGGGCAGCTTCTAAGCTACCTAGCTGTATTGTAAGGGTGTTTTAGGTGTTTTAGATGTATATTATGTAGTGCATGTAACACACCGAAGGTATGTTTTCTCTCTGACTCACTCTGTGTTTTCCAGGCCGACCTGTGTCTTTTCAGTGTTCACACCTGGCTCACTCACACCTGCTGTGATACTGTAGCTGCTTGATGAGTCACAGTTGAAGTAACTGAAGCTTACAGAAAGCCACCCTTCTTTTTCCCATTGGTTTGGGTCTCTCATCCTGTCTCCTGTCTGCAGCCTATCCATTTATCTTCTCCACTCCAAACTGCGCTCATCTCCCCTGCTACTCTTCTTCATGTGTTTGTGTCAAAGAGCTTTTTTACCTGCGACAACCTTGTCCCCCTAACAACCTCCCCCAGATGGTTCCCTTACTTTCTTTACACCATCTTCCTTCTGTCACTTCCACTCTTCCTCCTTGACCTTATCTGAGCCCTCCAATACCTCCCTCTCCTCTTTTTCCTCTCCTCTTTGTGTTCTGTGTTTTCCCTTTCCATATGTCCTTTCATTATCATCATTTCTCCTCCCTCTTCCTCCCTGCCCCAGCCCTCTCTTTTCTTTCCAAATCCCAATATCCTTGTCCTCTATCTCTCCAGGTCCCCCTTTCTCCCTGCTCTGCCTTTCTCCCTGTTTTCCTTTTGAGTTGCAACAGCCCTCTTCTTTCCTCCCTTTGCTTCCCCCACCCCTTCTAGCTCCTCCCTCCACCCAGCCCCTCTTCACCTCCCCTCCTCCCCTCCTCATGGCCAAGCTCCCCCGTGCTCTCTCCCACTGCTGCTCAGATATGAAAACAAATCAGCCGTGAAATAAGCTCCTTCCTCCATCCTTAATCTAGCTGTCGGAACTCATTCCTGTCCACGTCAGGAGCCCTCGCCTGCCTGCTTTGTCAGGCCGTCTCCCCCCAGCAAGGAGCGTAACACACCCCATCCTCCCCCGCCCCGACATACATGGAACCGCCTTCCACAGCCTTACCCAGCCCCCCCCCACCCCCCACCTCACCTGGACTGAGCCCCTGGCCTGTAGCTTACCTGTACTCTGTGATGAAATTAGCCCCCCAAGAACCTGAACTTCATCCATTTGACTAATTATCCTTTAAAGTGGGTGCTTCATGTAAACTAATCTCTGTTTTTCCAGTATTATCATACCTTTACAAGCAGGGAAAAAGGGGAGCAAATTCACCCACTGACAGGCCCCTAGTCTCTGGGATATCCTGATGTGAATGATTTATCGCACCAGTGGAGGGCATGGATGATACTCGGGGGCACAGGATCAAACCAATCCTCCTTACCTCTGTGCTTCTCGGGGGATGTGCCGAACGCTACATTTCCATTAAATAAACACTTCAGAGGGTTGCCACGACTGATCAGGAAGCATTTGCTCCAATTTCTTTTGATAGGGATAGCAACATGAGTTGGAGTGAAGCAGTCATGGATTTTCATTGTTCAGGCAGGGCGAAGAAGGCAGCTGTTATTATACGTGCACTGCAGCAGATCTGCAGTAACTCTGCACTTGCATCCATGTCGAACCCTCTGTAGAACGTATGACATAATCAGTTTGCAGTTCTATACATGGTAATGCCTCATCTTTTTACAAATTGCTCAGAAGTCACTGCGTGATGACTACCATTGTTATTCCGGTATGACACTCAAAATGATCTAATGCAAAATAATGCTCCTCCTCAAGCTATCACTAACATAATTCAAAAGGGGCTATTATTTTCACAATATAACAAAATGTGTGTCCCACATGACCTCATTCTCTTGAGTGCTGCTTTACTTCAGTTTTAGGGCTTGTTGGCTCTGACTGACCTGGGCTTAGAAGGCTGCAATAAACAGGGTAAAACCCTGGAAAGTGTTTTTTCAACATAAATGTGCAAATTCTGACAGCATATGGACACAGTTATGGCAATGGCCATGAGTGAGTGGGTGTGTGCAACCACCAACACAGAGGGTTTACATCACTCATTTTTACAGGCCAAAGAATTTGCCTCAGAAAGTCCTCCCAGGGCACGACACTCGCCTCTTAAAGCATCTTTGCCCGGTGGTGTTGGCTGCCTCCACACTGGGATCAGATGGCTAATCCAGTTTTTAACAAAACTCTTTTGGTCGGGCTCGATTGCTTTCACGATGAGCTTGCCCACCAGGGACACAACTCCTGCAGCCAGGGAGGACTGGGTTTGTGAGCAGAATACAGCTGTAAACACTGACTCTCACTGCATGATGCAAGGATTTGCACACCGGTTGCCATTTGCCTGACATTGTTTTTGTTCTCTGGGTGACTTCTTACTGCCATCATTTCACTGGCGCTTTACTTACATATGCTAATTTTCTTTGTGCAGCTTATGTAGTCGGAGAAGTCTATGGCTGTGCAATAAAGATAACAAGAGATGACTAGCTGGCTAGATATTACGCCTTTGTAATTATAAAATTATTATTTTATGCAACTGAATGAGGGACTTAGGTAGCTTGAGTAATAATAAAGCTTGCCATATAGCCACAGAATTAGCATTCAAGCTAGCGAGAAAGTACAGCTAAGCACACACATTAGCTTTCTGATGTTAGATCATCTCAGGAGGGGTTTTGGTGCTGGATCAAATGAATACAGAACAGAACGAGGTACAGAATGCTTTTCCTCTCACTCTATGATCAAGAATCACAGCCGATAAGCCCAGCGGTTGTTTGCTAGTGTGGAAGGTCCTATTATTTCAGGCATACCTCTCTAGATGAATTACTGGTCCATTGACCAAATATGATCTGAGCTGGTCTTACTTGTTAAACTCAGAATTATAAGACCATAGCTCTTTATGACTGCAATATAATATAACTCTGAAAGGATTCCTGTTGGCAGATTCTACTTTTGTAAAATCACAGGTCTTGGGGATGAGCATGTGAAAACTGTGGGCACCAAACAGACCGCAGACAACCTAGGCTGGAAAAGTTAGCAAAGGTATCAGCATTAGTTGTAAGAGATTGTGTGCTTGAAGTCCAGACTAGCACTGAATAGATCTATCCAGAGCTGGAGTCATGGCCACTGGTCCAAAATACTCAGGATTGGGATGGCAGTCGAGTGAAGGTCACTTGTGCTCCCAGTGTGCCCAGCCCCTACGGGAAAACACCTGCTGCCTTGGGATTGCAGAGTATGAGCTGGAGGAGTCCGAGGGGAAGCAAGAGAGAACAAAGAGCCTCTCTGTCTGCCCCATGGGAGAGAGGGGTGCTGGGGTCTAACTACCAGCTATTCCTTAATGCAAAAAGAACAGAAATTCATTCTGTGCAAAGCTAGCGAGGAGCACCAGGCTTCATGGTGAGCACACACAAATGGGAAAGGGAGAAACCTAGTGGGCAGACAACTGCCAAAGACAACGCACAGACAGAAAGGGGACAGTCTGAGAGACCAGCTGAGCCACGAGGGCAACCCTGTCCCGGCCAAACGCGATAAGACTGCAGAACGAGGGAAAAAAAAGCAGCTGAAGAAGAGAAGCACGGGTTCCTCTCGTTCCCTCTCTTCCCTGGAGTTTGTGGTCGGGGGAGCTGGTCCACACTTCAAACAGCAGAGGGATGGCAGGGGACAAAGAGGGAGGTGGCAGCAGTGCCTTTTCAAGCCAGCCTTGGGAGACCGGTAGCGGGAGATGAAACGCGGAGCGTCGGTTGCAAAGAGCGAGTGAGGGAGGAAGGGAGGGAGAGGGGAAAGAGGGTGTGGGGAGGGCCCGACGCCCTGCCGCTGCCTCTCTCAGCCGCGCTCCCCCAGCTCATCTGTTTGTTTGCCACTCTCCCTCCCCGGTTGTTATTTTCAGCATACATCGCTGCCTCTCCTCCAAGCTGCGTGGAGGGAGGGGAACTCGGCTCACTGGAGGGCCGCCGCTAAAAGCGTAGCACCACGACGCTGCATCAAAGCCTCCGTAGGACCGTCCAAAAAACAGACAAAAGGAGAAAGTTTTCCCCTCTCAAACAATGAGTTTTGTGATCTCTTTGTGCAAGGGAAAAGGTGCAGATCTGAATAAAGAACAAAAGAATGCGAGGGGAGAAAAAACATCAAAGGTTGTTGTAAATTGGTCCTAAGTGGCACATGCTGTAAATGAGGTGTCTTGAAAGGCGTCAGCCGCAACTTAATTGCATAAATTGCATGTGTTCTGTGAATTTGTGATACAGTAGATTCACACTTTGATAGATGGTTTTTAAATAAAGTTTTTTTCATCAGAGGTAGCACTTTAGTAGTTCCCTATTCTCCTCAGCCACAGTTATATTTGGGGGCTTGTCTCCACCTCCAGGCCCGGATCATAACACAATGAACAACAAACAATGAACGGTATGTAAAACAAATACATTAAAAATCCATCATCTTCTTTCTTGAAAACTCAGCTGAAGAATTTGGCAAAATCATGTAACAAAGCACTTTCAAAAAGCCCAGAGTCTCCAGTTCCTGAACAACCATTCATTGCACACTGGAAACTTAACCAGTCCTTAACTCAGCTCCGCTTGACCTTTATGCCCTCAGATCCATAATGAATCAAAGCTGGGATTTTCTCTAAAATGATTAGCATTCAATGGGCTGGGATAATGTGAGCGGGGCTGTTGCGAAAGCCAGCCACAGGGAGGGCACGCCTGAGATCTGAGACCTCTCCCGTCTTCAGTCTCCCCCCTCCCACTCGCTGATTCCAGCCACCCCCTCTCCCCACATGCTGCACATTCTGTTACCCCAAGTCACAGGGCTCGGGCTCGGGCCCTGTAGGGAATGCATGTCTGCATAATATCTTCATTAATCAGAAAATACCACGGCCCCCGCACCCCCAAAAATTCATGCATCGTGGCGTTATGTGATGGGGGAGGGCCGGCCTACGTTCAGCAGCAAGATTCAGGATGGGATCCTGAGACACTGAGTGTGCACGAATGAGTGACTTTGGTCATGAAGAGCGGGAGCACAGCAGAGATTGGGGTCGGAAGAGGTGGGGGGAAGTGGAGCAGTCCCTTTGATGACAGCTTCCTCTCAAACCAAGGTCAAAGGCACCTCTCACCTGATGGAGGAAGCCCCCTGTGAATGTATTTCCATGACAACGTGACCATGTCTGTGTCACTGCACTTCTGGGCATATCACAGAGGATGACGCTGTTGGAAATGCAGAAAGAACAGCGAGAACAACTAATGCTCTGCTTTAGGATAGCTGTGATTCATTTGTGTGCATGAAATGGTAGAAAAACTTCCTATTTTACCAAAGAAGCCTAAATGTTCCACTCCTTTGGCCCAACCCATATGAAATTCTGGCATATTCACAAATGTGCTTCCCAGTATTACCGAGTGGTTTGATATATCAGCTTTTTATTGGTGCTCAGTTTAGACAGGAAAGCTCTTTAGCATTGTGGGAAGAAAGCTTTTCCACGAACAAGGTGGTTTCTAAACGATTTGCAACTGCATTGTTACGTAACTTCCACTATCCATATCTTTTATCTGTGAATCATGCATTGGACCTAATTCCTTTTTTTTTTCCAAAACAAAAAGGGGAAAAAAACATTTGAGAAACCTTAATGCTAATTGCCTCCTGACTGGGTAGCAGAAAGGAGTCCTCAGAGACAAAACCAGTGCAATCCTTTGTGACATAAATAAATGCACACAATGCACACAATTAATGGAGGTTTAACTGTGCAAGGACTTCTTTCTGGCTCCTTTATTTCACTGCTATTTTCTAAGACAAGAGAACCTTCTGGCAATTACCACTCAGTTACCATGGTTATTAGGGATAATTCCAGGTTATTTATGCCCAAAGTGCCAATCACGCTCAAGTCTCACCCGCTCATTATCTTAGCCAGGTTATTTTCTCCAGCAGCAGAGTGATTTATCTTGCATGATTGTAATCACAATTTGGTTCCCATACGTATTTCATCACAGAAGTGAATTCGCCACTTTGGAGGAGAGAGACAGCGCCTTGCACAGGTTGGCACATGATGTTCCCACACTGGTGCTGTCCCAGTCAGTGACATACAGAATTTTGGGGGATGGATTGTGGTTTCTTATTATCACAGGTCAGTGGAAGGCCCTTATCAGTCTCCCTGGCAACGCAACCATATATACTGACTTTTGAAGGTAGATCACTCAGCCCCTGTGGTCTCATTATAATTGTTTATTAAAGATGGCATTGAAAAATCTAAATAATAATATGCGGAAAATGTAAAACCTTCACCCCCCATAGATATGCCTGTGCATTTTAGTTTGGCCTGTCCTTTGTTAAAACTGAAGTGGCACCGTAACACTGTCCTCACACTAAACTGATCTTTGTCCTTGATTTTTCGTTCTGTAACTTTCAGTGGAGCAAACCATTGGACAACCTTTACTAGGAGCTATCTCACCCCAACATGGCATGTATTCAGCCATGACAACATAGACTTGCTGGTGCGGCCGATGCAGTAGCCGTGTTGCCAGGGCTGTCATAAGCCATGCCTCTGTATTCAGAGGGGACACCAGCCGATTGGGATGCCACCGGTTGTTTTTGTCCCTCTGCGTTGTGCTTTCAAGGCCTCTCTGTGCAGCTCGGTCCCGCAATTGATTCTTAAAATGTTTACCTTTTTCCCCCATCTTATTAATTAACCCATAAATTAGGGCAAGCAGGCTTTTAAGTTCCTCAGAGGTGCTCTGGAAATGAGCTGGTTAATTAACTTATCGCGCCGCTGGCTGAGTGCCACGGATTAGTGGATATTGTTGAGATTTGTAACTGAAATAAAATACCTTATTTCTGAATCCGAAAGGACAAAGGATTTTGATTCTTGTGACTGTACTGCTATTGATCTGAACCTGTAATGAATGGCATTGACTAGTGATCAATGCCAGTGCTGAGTTCATATGGTGACTGCAGGGGAGGTATTCTGTATCAGTGCTGCAGCACTGTGTTTCTGAATTCAGCGCGCATAGGCCCAGCCAGTCCTCTCCATGACCACAGCAAACATAAGGGTTATGAATGGGGCTACACTCATACTGTGTGCCCTAAACACAAGTCTCTGACACGCGGTTGCGTATGTCCTGTAAGAAGGGACTGCCCTGTGTGGTTACTGCAGGTGCAATCTGTCCACAGGGGCATATAGGGAGTCCAATCACAGCTAAGAATAATGGCTTGGGGAAACAAATTCTTCCAAGTCTACATTGGAGTCCAGCTGAGCCTCGAGGTGAATCTGTGCTCCTTCTAGCATCAATCCCTGTTTTTGGGCACCCCCAAAATGAGCTGTTCCTCCCCCAGTTCATACATACTTGAAGGGGAGTCTAGAGTTAATATGTATAGTATAATATATAATGTCCTCACACTGTGTTTCCAATGATGTAGGAGCCTGTTGAGATTTCTACATTGTTACAGAAATGTCACTGGGAGAATCAACTATCAGTTGGGTAGCACCCATATCTGAGGAATCAGAGGGCTGCCCGCTACTCCTACTTTTTGGGGGCCACAATTCTATATTAACGATTGCAGCCGGTCCCCCTTTCCTTTCCCCACCACAGGAAGTGGGGTCTGCTTGCTGGAGATAAGTCATACGGGGGCTGCCTGGTGCTTCCTGCATCCTGCCTCTTCCCAGATGGCCTGTAAAGGTCAGAGATAATGTCTGATGCTGTAATGATTGGTGCTGCAGTCCAGCTGGGGTGGAGCTGCTTCCTCCCATCAATCTCAGAGCACTGGTGCAGAGACTATTGCATCACTGCCAAATTGAGTCCTGCAGCACAAACTGCTCGCGCTTCACTTTTACCAAGCCATATGAGCCCAGCTGTGGAGCAATGAAGGACACAGAGCAGGTAAATCAATGATAAGTTGGGGAAAAGTTCAGCTACTTTAAGTGTGTTTGAGTACAGAACACTTACCATTATTGTGGTTGTGAAGTTCTTTCTTACCTTTCCAGTTCAATGAATGGCTCTCGGTGAAACCATTTAGAAGTGACAGAATAATGAGAGCAAAGCTGAAACCCTCTAATTTACCTCTGGATAATTTTCACTTCTTTTCACTTTTTGCATTCTGATCAAACCACACATTTTAGGTTCTTACCTCTTACTTAACATGTTAAAATAATTTTATTGGCGTACACATGTACATATAATATTCCAAATCAACTTATGCGGCCATTATTGAAAACAAGAAAAACTGATTTGAACATGCTGGCATTAATTTGTGGTGGGTTACAATGAATGCATGAAAAAGGTCAAAGGTTCTGTATATGTTTATACTTTTTTACAGCCATTTTCCCAAACATTATGATGCCCTAAAATGAGCGACTATGTATCAAAAGCTGTAATGTCTACATAGTAAAATCATTATATATAAAATGTATGAAAAAAACCTTCAATAAAAGCTGAGAATCTCTGCATGTAAATTGTTTGATTACAAACAATCTACAATTATGGTGTACAGAGCCAAGTAAAAATAAGGTCTGTGTAAATAAGGTCATAACATTGCAACACAATAACATATTACGCTAAAGCAATGCAATAAAGAGATGCTCCAGTGTAAGTTATTAAATAAGAGCTTAGAAGTATTTCAGAACTGATTTTTACACAACTGATTTTATACTTGCTATGATATTGTTTATCAGGCCAGATAGAAGCTTTGTTATTGTTTTGCATATTCCCATTATCTGGTGGGATTTGAAGGCAAATCTTTCCTTTCGCATTAACTACTGTGAACAAAATGAACAGCTGTTAAGAAGTGACCGTAATGCTGGCCACAAGGAGCAGCAAAATCCAATGGGTGGGTGGAAGGGAGGGAACAGGAAGTGTTACAGACAGGAAGTGGAGATAGCATTCCCATCAGCCCCATAAAGGAGGGTCCTAACAGATGCCATCACACACACACATTTGTTATTTAGTTCCCTACAACTCAGGAACCACATGCTTGAAGTGCACAGTCCTTCAAAGCAGCCTGATCTTAATGAAATGACCAATAAATGTTATATCACTAGCTGCTAAACATACATATACCAACTAACTGAGATTAGCAATCAACAACCAAACCTTTTTGTTGGATTGGGCCCAGAGCAAATAAATGAGAATGCAAAATAACAGGATGCAAAATAAAATAAATCTTACCAAGGCAACAGTTGTAACATATTAAATTAAATTCAATGAAATTAGGACAAGACCTCAGGAGGGCGGAGAAGCACCCCACAGGGAAAGGGAAGACAAAATAAGGCATTATCCCCTCTGAATATGGTGGCTGGATAAATATGAAAACAGAGATCCTCTTTCTCCTGACAAAGGCTTGGACACCATTTTAGCAAACAATTTATGGAACACATAAAGGGAAACATGTATGACAGTATTTCCCTATCATAGTAACAAATATCCAGTAGTCTCTGGGAAACCCTTGTGGTCAACTCAAGCTGTCCCCCATTGGTAAAGTACCAGCCCCACACCCCACCCGCTTATTCCAGTATTTCAGCTTCTTCCTCTCCATAATGCTTCTCTTGTGCCTTCCCTCCCCTTCCCAGTCTCTCTCTCTCTCCTTCTTTGTCTGTCTTCCTCTGTCTCTCTATGTCATCTCAGCCTTGGGATGCACCAGAGCACAAGGGTAAAAAAAGGAAGAAGAAATAAAAATATTGTGAAGACAGGCCTCTTTTTTTCTGCAGACGCATCACAAAAAGGGATTTGCCTGAGTAAATTAACAAGAGCCCTTGATATGCAGATCTGTGCCTATTAATCAAAGAAATGAGATTAGGATTTTGAATTGAGATGAAGATAGGCTCCATTATCTTCAGTGAGTGTCATGTTTAATAACGTGGAACGGCGCAGTAATTCACTTCTATTGCTAGCGAAGGGACGAAGTGGGTCCTCCAAGGGCCCAACGTCAGGGTTATTTTAAGCTTTGGGTGACCCTGAGGGGTGCTGGGGTGGGTAGGGTGGGGGGGGGGTGGGGGGCGGGGGGTGTTATATGTGAGAAATGCTCTGCAGAATTGAGAAGGGCAAGAGAATCAAAAGAATAATCCGGGCGGTTTTGTGTCGGAGGGGTTCCGTGTGTGCAGGCTTTGATGCTGAAGTGTCTTACAGTGCGCCGCAGTGTCAGAGAAGCACAGCTCATGAATAATGCTTTTCCAGCAGCAGTATTTATTGCCCCGGGCTGCCACTCCTGCCTGCTCTCCTATTTACTGGGCACAGAGGTTATGATCCACATATTTAATACACAGTACAACACACCCATATGCCAACATAAACACTCACGCTATGCTTTTTATCCCTTAGCTTGTCTCACACACACACACACACACGCGCAACACTCATTCCCTTATGCGCTCCTCTACTTTGTGTTCTTACACACAGACATGAACACATCAGTCACAAGCGAACAAACTCTATCAACTCAATCACAACAGCACACACACCCTTGTCCAATGGCAGGGAGAAGTCTACCTGCAGTAAGGAGCTTACCTGACATTTTCATGACTCTCTGTGCTCACTTAAGATCATATTATTTCTGATGGACTTACATTTACAGTATATGTTGTGTTTATCTGTACACCTGTATTTCTCATGGTGTAAGGCACCTTGGCCCTGGTAATGATGGCAGTTGTGTTAACAGCCGCATGCAGCAGGCCCTGTGGTCATGCGTTCTGTGAGTCTGCTGGCTGCTGCAGGGCACAGCGGATGGAGGAGAGCAGCTCTGTGCGAGTGGAGCTGGCAGGGGGCCGCGTGTGGAGGATTCCTGAGTGGTGCGATGGCCTCAGGGCTCCAGCCAGCAGCCCTCAGTCTGAGGGGGGAGGAATCTGGCCACTGGGCATGTGCTGAAAAGGGACGTGACGGAGGGTGACAGTGATGGTGTTTCCTGGGTCTGGGCTGGGGGGGATGGGGGAGATGGGTGGGGGAAGGGTGAAGGATGAGGGGGGGCCCAAAACCAGAATCTAGAGATGCACCAAACCTCAGATGAGATAGACAAGGCCAAGGAGGTGAATGACTTTAAAGTAAGCGCTCTTTAATTCAAGCAGCCTTGCACTTGGACACCTTCCAGGGTAAACAGCAATGATCACATTATTACTGTACCACATTGGGCCACTGAAGCCTCCCTGCCCCCCATGTGACACCTATGAAACTGACACTTACCATCACTTTCATCATCGCTTATTATATAGTGCCCTCCAGACAGTGCTTAGCAAATGACAAACACTTGTGTCTTTAAAAAGAGGGGGGACATAAATCTAAGCCAGGATAAATGCATTAAGGTGGAAATCAGTACCCAAGCAAACATACGACTATTCTCAGTCACCATGTGACATGGCAGCTTTACAGTGCTTCAAAAGCATTGCTATGATGCTATGATATTCAAACATTATATTATAACATTATATAATGACTTGTCAGCTAGACTGTCCTCAGACCAGGACTCAAATGGGCCCTCAGGACTTTGTCCAGTTGCAAAAACATTTTTCACCCACTTCCCTGGTTTCTGAGGCTAGCTACAATACAGATGGAAATTATGGATTGGGGCTGGCAAAAATGGACTTCATTACGATATTGCTATTGCTTAGAAAATGTACTGCAATGTTATAAAAATGTGCAGTGATGTTTGTGCAAGCTGGTTTGGCAGTAGGAGTTGGATGCAGGGGTCTGCGGGTTTTCGCTAGCCTTCATTACCCTGCTTCACCTTTGCGGGAGTGTGTGGACACACCAGTTTGGAAACGAGGCCGGTCTGAGGTGGCTCATCACTCCTCTATTGATCTCACATCTCAACGGTGCAACCCCTGGCTTGTGTTTGGGGCGACCCCTCATTTATAAAAGTGGGAGTCACCATCTGGTGCAGAGGCCCCCCATTACGGTTGACTTTGTTTTCTGCCAAAGGCAATGAAAGAGAAAAATAAAGAGTCATTATGTCTGGCAGGGGGAACCTCCGCAGTCCCCAGCAGTGGATCCAGAGCCTCTGTGTATTGACAGTTTATTGAAAGCCCGAGCGTTCGTCTGGAGAGCTGGCCAAGTAAGATTTATGTGCTCGGACTTCTGTACCCCCTCCCCTTCGGCACCCCACTTCAAAGGGACAGAAATAATTAAATGGGAGAAAAATGACATTTTATGGGTTGAGAAAGCCGAAGGGGGCATTGCATATTGACAAGGCCATTCGTGAGAGATATTGGTTGCTCAGAATGCTCTGCATACACCTCCTGCAGTGGACAGGGGGTTTGCATTTGATAGTGCATGTTCTTTTATGAGGTCACCTGCCTTTTTCTCTGGAAGAATTCAAAATGGCTGCCAGAGGACCACCACTGACACCCCCACACACACACATCCCCTGCTCACAGGAAACCGTCCGTCGCCTGAGGGTAGAGGATCTGCTGAGGGGTATTCTGGAGATCCAGGAACGTGGAGGATGGGGTTTCTCAAGGAGAATGGACAGAGAGTGACCTTTATCTAGGGCACGGCACCAGTCTCTGGATGTGCTCACATTTTCATCAGCAGCTGCACTGTCAGGTTCAATTACAAAGTGCATACGGCCCCTACTGCCCTCCCCCACACACACACTGCGACCAAGCAGGCAGGCAGAGATACTCACATAAACACACTCAGGAACACATATACACAAATACATTTATATTTTGGACATTTAGCAGATGACTTCATCTAGAGACTAACAGATTTACACACTATCCATTTAAACAGCTGGATATTTTACTGAAACAATCTGGGTTAAGTACCTTGCTCTCGGGGAAAACAACAGTGCCCTTACTGGGGAACTAAACTTGCAACCTTTCACACACACACACACACACACACACACACACACACACACACTCCCCACATGGTACATCTGTCCAGAAGGTGAAGATAGTCGATAGGCCGGCATACCCTCTGCTGTGACATGATCCCAAAGCAGCTGGACAGACCTGCTCATCACTGTGTGACTATCTCTCCTCCCCTCTTTCCATCTCTCTGGGTCCTGTAGCATGTGCTGTTTCCTGCAGTCTCTCACTAAAATGAACAAACTCAAATATGGCAACATAAATAACATTTGCATAACAGAATTCTCACAAAATGTAACATTTGCGTAGAGTGAAATTTGATACAATGTGTGCACCAGCGTTTTACATGTATTCTCCATATGTATACCTCTGAACATGGAGGCAAAGTTTCAAGCATATGCACACTTTGTGATTTGAAATACGGACCCCTGAGGTTGGCAGTTCAACCCCAGTCCAGCCACAGCAAGAACACCATTGCTGTTGGGCCCTTGAGCAAGGCCCTTAACCCCACATTACTCCCAGGGGGGACTGGCCCTTGGTTAGCTTAATCAACTGTAAGTCGCTTTTGATAAAAGCGTCAGCTAAATGACTGCAATGTAATGTAATGTAATGTAATGTATATTGTTTTTCCCTTGTTGTGTAAGATCTCAAGTCTTAGATTCCATGCTAAGCATGGCTACATGCTCCTGAGCTGGGCTGTATGATATGTAAACAGCATAAGTCACCTTCCATAAGAATGTCACGCTCAGCAGATAAATAAGCTGAGCTGCTGTGGATAACAATGCAATGAGTTATTTTGGAAAATAGATTTAGCTTGACTTAGGTGTTGTGCCTGAAAATGGCACATGTTGCTGCAGTGTCACAGTGGCTTCATGAGCACTGTGTGTGTGCATGTGTGTGTCTCAAATGCAGGTGTTAAATGTCTTTAAGCAGGCTCCTGAGGGTCACTCCAAATAAGGTCATTGGAAGGTCATTGCAACAAAAGCCTGATGACATCACATTTGTAGTGCACCAAAGCAACACAGTATTCCCATTGGACGGTGTCTCACGTGAGGTCTAATGTTCTGTAAGCCACTTAAGCACAGCTCAAGGTCCCTTTTTGTGCTTTTTATTGGGCAGGGCTGAGATGAACCCAAAACAAAGACGAACACGGAGGGTGTCCTTCCTCCTGCTCAGGCATTTCTGGGAATCAAGGTCTCTCAACTCTTACTAGAATAGAGAGTAAGCCTGCTGACAGATAATCAAATTTTTCTTAAAAAATACAAAAAAAAACCATGAAGCCTATTAAGGAGTGGCATGTGTTGTTGTGTGTAAACAACAGTTTTTGTTGCTTTGCTTCTGTGATTCTGAACTAAGGCTCAGAGAAAAATGCTGCCTTTGTCCCTCTACCTTCTCAATTTGCCCCCTCCCGCCTAAAATCCTCTCCATTATTCAGAGTCTGAAATCACCAAGGTGCAGCATTTTCCCCATCTGTTTCATTTAAAATGGTTTTGCTGCATCCAAGCACATTTCAGACGACACAAAGACAAAGGCCCTTGCTCAGGAGCTTCTTCCTGGTCCCACATATTGTTAAATATTAATGATGCCATAATTTTTTCAGCCTCCTCAGGAACTGGTGAGTCTGGCCTTCGCGCCTTGAGTGAATCTTGTCTTTTTCCCAGTGGCAGAGACTACCGATGCCGATTCCCCTGCGCTGGAGGAGAAGCAGTGGAATGTAGGAATCGAAAACAGAAAAGCAGGGTCTCTGCTGAAATTCAACCAATCATATGGGTAAATGGCGGTGAAATAGCAAAGATGTAGTCTGTCTTTGCCCTGCTTTCAGTATCTCCCACGGCTCTGAGTATGTCTGGCCGTGACAGTTTATAGTGCATGCCTGTAGGTGTGTGTGAGTGTGTATGTCTTTCTGTGTGTGTGTGTGTGTGTGTGTAGGGAGGTTTGTTTGCATGCATATTTTCAAATGCATTTGTGTGTTCCCTTCTGCACCTGGAGGAGGTCTGTGGATGTACATGTGTGTTTGTATGTTCCAATGAGTGTGCGAGTGTGCGTGAGTGCATGAATGTTTTTGTGTACACATTGCCACAAGCCCTCTAAAATCACAATGGCCTCCCTGTCCCAATGCCACAGAGCACACCACGGACTTCAGAGGGAAAACTCCCAATGAGATCCTTTCACATACATCAGCCATTTGAAATGAATGCAGAGGCTGACCACCAACATCCAGCTCTGCTAGACTGAACTCTTTCATGGCGAGGACTCTGGTCAGATAATCCTCAGTAGTTAAGGAAGCAGACAAAAGAGAGCAAGGAAAGAAATAGAATCTGAGCAATTAAGAAAACCCAGGCCAGGACACATTGCACAACCAAAATCCTCTGGTTAGCAAGGACTCCATGAGAGAGCAGCACACTGTATTTACATGCGGGGCTACGGTTACAAAGGTTACTAACAGGCGTGATTTGACTGACTCAGTTCCCTTTGTATGTTCTTCTCATGGCTGCAGCACCCAAGCTGTGTGCTTTGATAATAATAATAATAATAATTCCATTCCATGACATGTAGCAACAGCAAACAAATGCAATAACGAGCTGCAGCAATGCATAGTCTTATGATAATGATAAACACGTTTAGAACATGATCCGGATATCTCCTTAAACATTCTCAATTCATAAAGCCTAAGACAACTTTGTATGCTGCACCTTTTCACCTATAGGTATTTTGATTTTTGCATGATCCTTTTGTTCATGTGAAATCTACAGGTGGTGGCTTGCCAGTTTCTGTCTGTCCTTTGCCTGGCTGCCAGTGCTGTCTCCGTGGGCTTGGGCGTGGGGCCTGGATTGCCCTCTTATCCTTAACCCTCTTTGTGTGAGCCGTGTGGCCCTACTCAAGCACCATCATCACCACCACCTGACTTCCCAGCCCCTCTCACCCGCACTGTGATTGCCAGCTCCCATTGCAAAAGAGGAGAGGGTCCAGCCTTGCTGAAGAGATGACCAATTACAGTCCAGAAGCACTCGTCGTTACTGGGGTAACTGGGAGCAGGACAAACAAAACAGTGTTGTGCTAGCGGAGCGTCAGTAGGATCAGATACAACTGCTTCACCACCGATCTGTTCTCTGCTGTTAATGATTGCTCATTTATCAGCTGATCTATCACCTTTTCATTACATGATCTTTGATTCTACTCATCTTTACTGACTTCACACCTTTCACTTTCAACACAGTCACTTCACTACTGACTTGCATGGTCTCCCCATCCATGACCATATTCGGCTATGAGGGAGTCAGATCTCAAGACTACCTGTGAGGCAGGAAGTGAATGGAGCTAAATATCCCAGCAGAGGCATTCAAATAAAGAATTTTTTTTTTTACAAATAATATTGTTAAAAGTATATATTGTAATCAGAATGTTAGAATATATATTTGAGACTGTATATATATTATTGGACATTAAAATGTATAGGAGGCCTTTGTTAAACATTATGAACATTAAATAAACAAAAAAAACATTATGATCAGGATGCTGGAATATGTACTGGATATAATAATAATAATAATAATAATAATAATAATAATAATAATATCTGTGTGTCTTTCTAACAGTGGCATTCTTTTTTTTTAATTGCACCTTCCGCTCAAATGTCAAAAGGAAAGACAATGTACTACAAGAGTGGCTGAGTATCAAAATGGTGCCCATCACATGAAAACAAAAAGTGGTTTACAAAATACATTTTGACACTCCATTCTATATTTGCAATGGTTTTGTCAGATGGAAACCCCTGTTATGCCCCATCCCTCTGCTGTTATGTATATAGATGTTGATGGAATTTCATGTTGAGGTTGTCAGGAGTGACTAAAATGAACCAAAGAGAAGGCCTACACTATTTCCAGACACTGCAGCATTGAGCCAGAATGTCTTCCTCAACGGGAGCCATGCCGTTGCTTTCTTTTCATCAAAATGCATCAGTTAAGAAAGCAGATGACACTTAAAGTGACAGTGACGTTAAAGAACAGCCTTCATCTCCCCCATGTGGAGGGGGTGAGCAGGGGGAGGCGGGGTGACATTGGACCCCACAGGCAAAGAGCTGTCAGCCATTCATTGCAGGAGACAATGGGACACGTTAACAAAAGCCCCTGCAGTAAATCATGGCGACGACACCGCTGTGTTAGGAGCGTGTACTGAACATGCGTGTTCAGAAGAGGGAAGAGCACTTTCACTTCACAGACTGGGAGCTCTGTATGCTCCCGTACTCATGAGCTGAATACTCAGGTCAGGATTCAATCACCATTTGCCCTTGACTTTGACTTACAATTAAATACCAATGTTCATTTGCAGTTTTGGAAGTTAATTTTGGTAATTTCTGAACTCACCACACAGTCTTTGTTGAGAGAAAAACGGTGAAAAGGCTGAACACTCAGCATGAATTCAGGTTCAGACCAGACTAAATTACTGACGGTCTTGTGGAGTGACATGATTGAGAGTCTCTGTGTCATTTGGGAGATTGAGTTTCATTCAGATTAGAGTTATTTCAGTGCTTTTAGTGACTAGCAGGAACACAACCTGTCCTAAAATTGTATGGTCCCCGATTCTGTTTAAATTCGAGCTTCTGAGGGCCAGATCAAAACACGGCTCAGCAGAAGCCTAGCAAGGAAGTTATGTGTCACTTCTGTTACACAGCTCTACAAAGCTGTCTGCGAGAAAAAAAAACATATCTATTTACAGGACTTGTCATTGGCACAATTACTCCATTTGGTTCACCTTTTTTTCCATGTGACGTCAGGAGTGGGGACCTGCTCCAGAACCTGACACGATACCCGTGCCAGTGACATATGGCCTCAAGCTCTTCACTGCTGTGCCCAGGAGAGGCATTTCACACTGGCACTTTCACAGCGTCACAAAGCAGGCTCTGTCCTCTGTCACAATGTGTGCCACTTGGACGTCAGAGCGCCTGCCAGGGAGCAGCCTATTTGCTCTCCATGAATATTAAAGTACTTTTCTAAGGGTGGGGGGGGGGGATTTGCATGCATGCTGGTGGAATGGGCCTTCACAAATTCACCCAGAGACAGACCACAGACCTCTCTGCCATGTTCTAGCCTTTAAAAAAATTTAGAAGCACCATCCTGATAGAGGCACTCAAGTGGACAGCCAGTGATTGCTCATTCCACTGCCAGATTCTATTTGTCATTCCCCCGACATAGTGCTTTGAGGAGTTTATGGGACAGCTGTAAGTATTGTGAAAATGGGCTTTAATGATAATTTCCACTACTGGGCAGCTGTGGGTAAACCGTAAAAGTGCAAGTCTCGCTGGAAACTAGGAACTGCCTCCGAGCGCTGCCTGTATGTGAAGCAGACAGGAAAAACAGGGAGAGGGAGACACAGCTGGGCTGCCCCCCTCTACAGAGGGTACAATGCGCTCTCTCTAAGAACAGGCAGGGTCTTAACGTCTTAATGCATCAGCACCGTAGCCAATACCCTATGTGATAATGCACATTAAAATGCATAACAGGCTTTATCCAGAGTCACCTGCAAATGGGGAAAAACACCCCCATCCCACTGTGTGCAAGAGACGAGTGAACAGCCCAACGTCGCCCTCTGCAGGCTGATTAATGCAACTATCTGGGGGCAAGGGGCTGGGGGCAGGGGGATTAGTGGGCGTTGCACAGAAGCTTTTATAGACCTCAGCTGGCCAGCCATTGGCTACCGCCCAGCCAATAATTTATAAGACAAATGAAGTGTCAGAGAGGGAGATTAGATAAATAAGTGGAGTGGAGAGCAATAGGACCGGTCGGGTTTATTTCAATTTGGAAGAGTCGGCAGAGCATGCCGAGGACTCCATCTCTAATGACCAAAGGGGGGGAGGGCTGGAGGGAGTGGAGGGGGCTGGAGGGGGGTTGCCCTTGGATGTGGAAGGAGAGGTTGAAATGGAGGTGATGAGAGCCATGGGGGAGACAGTGCTGCTGATGGAGGGGAAGGGGCCGGGGGCACAGCCCTACATGGACCTCTCAGCTCCACACCACAGCTCAGAGGGTTAAGTGGCCACGGCAGCACCATGCATTGAGTCACAGGGGAAATAGAAGGTTCAAAGCAAACGGTAATTTTATTGAAAGACCCTGAATTGTTTGTGCGAAGCTTTCAGCCCAGCGCCTCTGTGATGCCCGCCTAGCTGGTCATGTCGTCTTGATCTTCTTGCTGAGGTAGCTGCGGTAGTAGAAGTTGCTGAAGAGGAGGATCAGGCTGACCACGTACGCGAACACCACTGCGTTCATGGCGTCGGGGAAGTCGCAGTCGGTGAAGAGGTTGTAGGCCGTGTGGATGGACAGGATAAAGAACTGCACCTGCAAACATCACCAGATGCCCTCATTATTCACTTACCTCACGTCACACTCTCACGTATGTTCATCCCACACAAACACACACACACACACGCACACATACCAGTGTTTTACATATTTACGCAGCTTAAATGTTTAAGCACACAATATATTTTACACAGCTGGCCATATACTGAAGCATTTCATTAATATATCATCATGTTTCAAAAGATAAATAAGATTGAGAGAAGGCCAGTCAGCCCGTCACTCAGAGACCATGAACAGCTGAAGGGTCTCTGCCTGTGAATTATCAGGCAGACTCTTCCCTCTGTTCATTGGGCGGACTATTCCATTGGCTATTCTCAGGTAGCAAGGTTAAGTACCTTGCTTAGACCAGCACGCGATCCTGAAGTACTAATGACATGGGAACTCGCTCTCTGAGGCTTAACCTGAGGAGACAACCTTGGGCGGCTCAGCTCGGAATGGACGACTCACCAGCTGAAGGGTGGTCAGGTAGCGTTTCCACCACAGGAACCTCTGCATGTGAGGGCCCAGCGCCGCCAGGCCGTAGTACAGATACATGATAACGTGCACAAAGGAGTTGATCATGCCGATCAGGAATGCTGGGTACCACAAACGACACAGAACATCACAGCCAGTTCAGTTTGCACAATCACTCTGCTTTAGGGACGTTCTGACACACTCTTCATCACACAGGAAATGTACAAAACAGAGTTTCAGCTGCAGAGGCCTGCAGAGTAGCATAATGACAGGCTTCCCCCTGGGATCTGAATGGCATCTTTAATACCAGAGCTCCCTTCAAAGCGGCAAATGCTCCACTCAAATGGTAGGGATAAAATAACTGACGGCAGATGTGTATCAATGCATGTATGTGGGCTTTATTGAAATCTCAGATGCATTAAAATATGTAACCATCACTTTACTCAGTTATTTAGCGCTGCCTCATCCAGGGTGCTTTACATAACTCACAGGCAAACTGCAGGTTTTGGTTGCCAGAACTGTCAACTTAGTGTCTGTACTAAATTTTCACCTTAGTGTCTGGACATTTATAGCTTCTGTTCCATTAGTACCCAATTAACACTTTGGAATTAGGGTCTGTTAACTCATAGCCAATTAAGGAGTTAAAGGAAGTGGATACGTCAAATAAAGTCCATTTCACAAACGTATGCCACAACACACTTACAAAGACAGTTGCCTTAACCTCTACAAAGGCTAATGGTGACAGTGGCATGGATACACAACAGAAGCATACACTGCAGCCCTCCAGGACTTGAGTTTGAAATTTCTTCTGTACACTATACTCCCATTCCAAGAATAAGAGTCTAGAGTACAGAATTTCAAAGGATGTGGTGTTTTAAACAGAACCAAGGTGACTTACACTGTCCCCCGGCCACGTATTTGACCCCCGCCCACCAGTTGAAGATCATGGTGGCATGGTGGTATATGTGCAGGAAGGTAAGCTGATTGTTCTTCTTCCTCAGGATGAAGAACATCTAGAGAAACAGAGCTGAACATCAGGTCATTGTGTTCACGGTGTCACCATTCTGAAGTGAGAAAATGTGATTCTGTCTTACCGTATCACTGAGCTCAATGACTTTGGAGAAAAAAAACCACCAGCACACTTTTGCCATCTGTGAAGGACAACAAAAAAACAACAACTTACTTTACAACAAGCTAACTTTCTTCAGCTGGTTCCTGGTTGAAGAGCAATATATTTTATTAATATTATAATAATATTATATAATATTATTAAATTAATTTTCCAGAATGCACTTTATGAACCATATAATATACCTGACACAAACTATTTCTTATGAAACACATATAAGACAGCATAAACATTCAGATGCGCTGTAGTGTGTACACTTCAGCAAATAAAGTAATATATCAATAGTCCTTTTCCCAGGATAAGCGCAATCATAATTTCACTATTAAAATGTATGCATAGATGTTAAAAGTTGGAAAAGTCTTAACAGCCTGGACAGTCAGCCTGTTACTTTCAAGATGGTGGTTTAAATCAGGTGTAGGGAAGCACCAGATTCCACAACCACGACTTTGCCAAGACTGGGGATCCGAACACAGAGAACCACACTGCCTGAGTGTACAGATAACCATTACCCGCATTGCCAGTGGGCTGGTGCTGTAGTCCACGGGCTGACACAGTAAACTGTACTTCGCCAGCCAGGAGGACATCAAGAACTACAGTAACAAAGAGAACGTGAACATCAACATTCATCGAAGTGTATCAAAACTGAGATAGAGATTCTAAAGTTGCAGTCCACCTTGTTCAGATTAAGTTACAGTATACTATTTATTCAGAACTAGAAAAAAAAAAAAAAAAGTCAGAAAGACTGTATTCTACACAATCCTTTTGAGCATATGGACATTAATGGGCTATGGTTCACTGGTGCAGCAGCACATTTGATTTGAATCCACAAAGGCACAACTGTACATACATGTCCCTGTGCTGTTCTATTACCTCATAAAACATATATGCCGACAGGCAGACCATAGAAAAATTGTAGATGATGAGCACAGCCTTGAGATTGACAGGCTCTCTGTTCCTCATGAACTTGGGGCCAACCCATATGAGGAAGAGGTAGAAGAGGAAGATGGTGGCAACGGGCACAGGGGAGTAGACCAGCAGCCATGGGTCCGTCCTCTTGTCTGAAGAATACATCAATGAGCAAATATGGTAACAGTTTCTCTGCTTAGAAACGGAATGAGAAGCAGGGCAGCTATAATAAGAGCACAGATAATGCCCACAGATTTTCTTTTGATGCACAATGACTTGCTGAAAGTTCAATCCTTTTTCAATAATGTACTCATCAATAAGCAGAAACTGCACACTAGTAGCATGGATGCATTCTTCCTCACAGTATCTACCATCTTAAGCAGGTGAGCAGAAGGCCGGCTGTGGAAGAGGGCATGTTTTCATAGTGCTTTTATGTTTTCCCATTCACGATAGAGAGAAGTGTTTGGCGGTAGTACAGCCACTTTGCCTGACCATAGGGAGCAAAAGGGTCAGGTTATTTGTTTACAGGACTTCTGAATGCTCATTAATTTAGATTAGTATTTAATAAATATCAACTTCAATTCCACAGCTTTTTTTCATGAAATATTTCAGACTTCCATGTATAATAAACCTTTATGAGCCATATTGATAAGCAATCACTCTAAATATTATGTGTACTGTAGTAAGTGGCTGCATATTTTCAATACAATAGATCATGAAGGGACTTCTTGAGATTGACATGCTTCTGTACAACAGTGTGTGAAATTGCCACTGAATAGCTGGCTGTATTTGGCATTGGTTAAAACATTAGCAGGCGATATCAGCTTAAGACCGGCTATTTTACAGCACTGAAAAAGTCTGGGTAACCCAATTGTTGGGTACTCCTCAGATATTTAATGATGTACACATTCAACAGATACCTCCGTTTTCCAAAACCCATCTGAAGAAGCTCTGCATCTTCTGCCACACTGGATCCATCAAGACTGCTGCTACATTATGCAAAAGTGGGGGGAGAATAAGAAAAAATCAGTAAAGTCACGAACCAACTGTACTTGTCCAACAAGTTCTTGTGCAACAAATGACCGTAGTGAACATTGCATTTAGAGATAAATATAAACACTACAAAACCGCTTCTAATCATTGTTTAATTAACATAAGAAAATATTTTACCATATACACCAGTGTTGCAACCAACACAGACTAAGTCTACAATGTGGTGTTTAATGTCACCACAGATATTCCTAACATTACCGGAGCTCTTTATTTACTTACCATATCGCCTAACCTTGTTAAACCCGTTTTCTCAAGTCATGGATGTTCATACTTTTGCGACTTCCGGTATTCTTCCCCCTCGCTAATTTACCCTTTAGTTCTTTACTTTTTCCAAATGCCGATACGACAGGGACTTTGGACTCCAGGCCAAAGTTAAAATACATGAGCTATCTTTTTTATCTTTAGTTTGATAAACAAAATCTCGTATAATTCAGTGAATTAAATGAAATATAGTTGCATTGTCTTTGACACAAAATGTTGGGTAGAAAACCGTTTTCTTGGAGATGCTCCATATCTGTAATGGTATCAAGTTACTTCCCAAAATTTTAGATTTTGCATTCATTTACTTTTTCGGTTGATGGTTATTCTGCAAAGATGATTGCCAACAAGTCTACTGTCAATTATGGTTTTATGCACAGTTTATAAATATATGAAAACAACTTTAAAATATGTATTATATAGCTAAACATCGTGAAATAAAAGCAACAAATGGCCCCTATATTCATTCGTACGTACACTACTGCGTCTCAACCTAACCAAGACACTACCCTAGCCATGCTGCTACATACCTTATTCTATAAATGCAACATTACTGCCATCTAATGATACCATGCACAATTGTTCCACAACAAAGACGGCTTTGTGTCACTTGACTCGTTCTATGCATTTTTGACTCGTGCCAGGGAATCACTGACAGCCCAACATACTGTTCATCGAGCAAGAGGGGCCATTTGGTCAATCTTAGGGGTTTACTTGCCGTAATCGTATTAAGTCAATCTCTTATACAACCGTACATCCTCAGTTCACATATATGCTATTTACAGATATAGATACTGTAATGCGGGTAAATTTCATTCATCAAAATGTATTTTTCAAACGCTAAACAGCCGTTAGCGAAAAGTGGACCAGAAACAAAAAGTTCTTAAGTAGCCTAATGTACATGCATACAATTTTCGTTTCGATGTAGTTTACCGCAACAAGAAGTGCAAATCCAAAACAATAGCCTTCTTAATGTAGCCTAATATAACAGATTATCCAACATTACGGAAATTAAGATATTAAAATAAATTGCGCTTACTCTGTATCCCAAACAGCAGATGAAAATGTATTCGCAGCTCCCGAAGAGATCACAACAGTTCATTCAAGTTTATTGGCAGAAATGCCGGTTTCGCTACCACCACGCTAGGGCGCCATTGAAACCACTGTAGTTTACGACCGCACCTCTCGACAAGAAGGTTAAGAGCTTGTCTGTCAGTGGATTTGCTATTTGTCGCTTTGAGCTTCTCAGGGGGATGAATAAGACAGTCAGCAAGCTTAGCTACTCAGAGCACATACTTAGAGCACTGCCATGCGACAACAGTGAACACTACATGCTTCTATCCTACGCACGAATACATTACCCTCATTGGGGTTCAACTTGGATTGTATTGGACACAGTAACACATTTTAAATAAACCAGCAGCAATAGTGTTGAAAAGAGAAACATGAAACTAAGTCAAAACAAACATATTTCAACTGTAGTCTGGGGAATGAAACTCACAAGAAAAAATATTATCATTGTCTTAAACTCACATCATAACAAACAAGTATCCTTTGTAAAGAAGATGTAGTCATGTGTGAACGCAAAGGAAAACCATTCAATTTAATTTAGAATCAACTAATCAAGCTAGTTCAGATGCTTTATTCATTTCATGAAACAAAGGCACATAATCTCACACAGGTACTTTTAACAACTGTGTGATTGGTTTATCCAGTTAAATGTGACTCCATGTCATGCACAACATCTGTCTGCAGACCCATCAACATGGTTTAAACTGCAGATTTCATTAAGTGCAAGGAAGGAGACAGATCACACAAATAAACCAAAAACACAAAGCTGCACCAAAGTATTTTCCCAAAGGGCCTGCTCGGGACCAAAGAGGATAGCTAGCATTTATTTACAGCTAATGATAATGAATGACTAACCCCAGTCAATGTAAAGAGCAGTATAAAAGATGCCATAATGCAGTTAAAACGTGCAGGACTCATTAACGTAGGCAGTATTACACATACGTACTGATGTTTCACATTCATTAACACACACATTAAGACAGATGCCGTTGTCTAGTTTTACACGTATATGTGTATCAATGCACAGCAAAAATCAATAATTCAAACTGAAAGAACACTAATGTGATTTGGAGGCTGAACAAAGGAGCATGCTGGTAATACAGGTAAGGCTGCTCAGTTTTTGATGAAGTGAGAGCACACAGGCGTTTTATGTCAAAGCCATGAATGCACTCTTCAGTCCATCAAGGGTCACCAGTTTTGGAACATTCAGAAAGCTGCAGAGTGGCTTGGAAGCACTGAAGTAAGCTGCAGGTTTTGCCTTGTTGTTAGTGCCCGCTGTGGTCTTGGTGCTGGCTGTGGTGGTCATGGTGCTGACTGTGGTGGTCGTGGTCCTGACTGCCTTGGTCTTGGTGCAGACCATGGTCACTGTGGTGATGGTGGTGATTGGGATGAGGCATCCCCTGGTGATTGTGATGATTATGTGGGGTGTCCACAGGGACCCCCACTGGCTTCTCCAATGCTCTGGGGTCAGAGCTAGTGGGGAGGGGGACCCCTTCAGTGATGCTGGCATCCATCACATTTTTTTTGACTTCTGGGAGCTCAGTGACATTGTGCTGGGTGATATTCCATTGGGCAGAGAGAGTGGAGTTAGAATTCACCTGCAACAAACAGAGACAAGCTCAGTTAACCCAGCAAAAACAAAAACGTTCCACAAGGAACAATAAAATACAAATGTCATAAACAGACCAGTGTGGTTTATGGAACACGGTGGCACAAAATGGCTGCAGTGCAACATCCAAGTGGGTGTGCTGAGATGAGTTTCCTACCTTAATTATTATTATTATTATTATATTTATTATTATTTCTAAGGTGCAAAGATGCAGTAACAAGCCGTGGTCAGGCTGCACTCACTGAGCAGTTGCCACAGATGTCCTTGTGATAAGTGGCCCGGATGGCCGCCTCAATGAAAGGATAATGGAGAAAGCTGTATGGCAGGACGATGTGGAACGTCAGACGGCCACATCTGCAGGGAAGAGGAGCAGAGATTATCACATAATGACATGAGCATCTACCAAATGACTCCACCATTGGCCGTTAATAAACCTTATTAGGGCTTCAAATTCTTCCTGATTTTTTTTCTCTGGAAAATTAAATTACACTTGAATGCAAATGCAGGGGAAGTGGTTATACAGACATACCAAGGACACAGTAAAACCTTGTTTACTGCATGTATGCAGACAGCGTCTATAACCACTGACCCTGGGTCAATCACGGATCACAAATGGTCAGGGATTGGACTGAGTCTGGATGTGTGGTTTGGGATATCAAAGGCCAGCTAATGCAAATGGTTGCATCCAATGTGATGCTTTCTGTGTTAATGTTCCTCTGAGAGTCGCCATGGACAGTATTTTATCATGTAGTTGTAAAGAACATGTATTAAAAATCACAGATTTCTGAATTTTCACTTGCTGACATGTTGGATTCACCAGAAGTAATCCCAAGTGCTGAGCATGTTTGGGTGCTACAGAAGTTGGCTTTTAAAGAGTTTATTAGATGGGTAGAATAAAACAAAGAAACTGTTCATGTACACAACAGAGGTTAATACAATTAAACCCAGATGCAGACATTATGTTATGCTGTCCCACAAAAAATAAGACAATAATGATAAAATCATAATAAATGTAGTCTGTCTTCCCGCAGTGCCACATATTGCGTATGTCTCCTACCTGTCATACACCAGGAAGTCGTCCTTATCTCCCTGAAGGGCTTCCCAGACGTCGTCCTGCAGGGCAGCCTGCTGGTACACAGGGATGCCCTCGGCGACCCTCCTCTTCAGCTCCCAGTACATGGCTCTGGACATGGCTGTTCTCTCATTGACAACGAGGAAGCCCACATCCATCAGCCCGCTCCTGGCAAGCTTATCACGCAGATTTCCCAGACTGCACACAGACCATGGCGTGCAGCAGAGCAGAGAAGACAGGAGAATGACAGGGCCGCTTTCACAGAGTATAGTTAATCACCTCAGCCATTATTTCTATTTCTAGTTCCTGAGAGTAGAAAAAGCCCAGTTCTTTGTTGATATAGGCATCACCGTTTCATAACCCATTCTTCTCAATCCAAGTTACAGGAAGGTTCACCAAGCCATTTTGACACACTATGTCATTCAAAAAGTAAACTTTGTTTTGTCATAATAAGTACAATATTGCCATCTAGCGTTGAAACATGAATTACATGCTAAATAAATTCAATGCTGTGGTAAACACTTGTTTAAACTGAACACAGAGCGTTTTACAAGCACAATTACTTGTAATGCTGAACTGTTTGTCAAATGAAGTTAATTGTTCTTATTTCAAAGAAAAACCACACAGGCCTTTGTACAATAGTGCATTTTTATCATGGGCAAACAAACATCTCTGTATACAAAGTACTAACATAAGCAGCAGTTTTCCCTCATACAGGCATAATTCAGTTTCTCTGCAGCCCAGTTCATCATACTTCAAACCCCAATTTGCTGAGCATGTCATCTGAATACCCTTGGGTGGAAATATGACCTTCTTCAAAGTAAATCAAGATGAAGTGTCACTCCAGGATATTAAAATCGTAACAGCCAATGGGGATGAAATGTCAAGGAAGCCACAAGCACATTTATTTTCTAAAAAAAACTTATGCGATCTTACTTATTTATCATTATAAAGCAAATACAATGAGGCAACTCAGGAGTTTACTCTATCCACCCAATCAGGGGCTCACCCGTGGCTTCACTGTTGAAAGGACTTCCCTGGTCATACTGGACTGAACTGTACCACAATCTCAAACTCATACTGAGGGGAAATCATGTGTATGCTGACCCATATGCACACACACATTGCACAAGCAGTTACATACACAAACAGGTACACGCACTTCTCACACACCCACCCACACACACACACACTTACCCTTACCCTTAAACACACACTAATCCCACCACTCACACAAACACATGCACACACTTCAGGCTTACTTACCGGGAGGCCTGCGTGAGACAGAACTGTCAGCTGGCTTTCAGCAGAGCGACCACGGCCACTTTCCCCCGCAGGCTCTCCATGGGAGTCTGTCCAGCGATCTCCCAATGGGGTGGGAGCTTGCATATCTTGGAAGGGTCATTGTCCCCCTCCACGAAAAGCGTCTCTGCCCGCAGGAGCCCTGACAGAGCTGACAGCCACAGAGCCCGGAGGCCCCAGAGCTGCATGCTATCGATCCCCAGCTTCCCCTGGGCACAGAGCAGGGGCAGGTATGGGCTTAACACAGTGCATTGCCTTAAACATGTACCATCCAAACCTTTCACTAAGCCTGCTAATGGTATACAAGAGCATACCCATTCTGCTTCCTGACACAGTACAATGAAAGAATGTTATTGTAATGTGTCAGAAAGAATGAACTTAAGAACATTTTATATGATGTCATCATAGGCAAAACTTGCATGTAAAGAACAGCTGTTATACATTACAGGGCAAATTTAAGACTATGCAAACTCTTAACCATCATCAGAATGAATTCAGCTACTAGCATAAGAACTGGCTCATATAAGATAGGATGTATTTTTTTGGGATTGTATTTGTTATTTTAAAACTTTCTGCATTCATAAATCATAAAACTCTAAGACAAACTAAAGCCATATTTTAAATATTGTAAAACACAAGTGTTGTTCTGCACTCACCCACTGTTTTCTGTTATTTTTTGTCCCCTCAGTTTTCCTTGTAACTACCAAGCACACACCTTACTTTGGTGTTTTTAAAGGCTCTTATTGACATCATGCCCTCCCCCTCTGACAAAGGGGAGGCCAATCAGATGACAGCAAAGGGGTGGGGTCACCAAAACATTCCAGCACTCCAGGAGTGTGACTTTTGCCCCCTAAGGTCAACTCTTTCAATCCCATATGCATACACAAATTATGACTTCTCCAATTAACATACATCCCAATGGAAGGGTTAGGGGCCGAGAAGGAAAAATAATTCCTCACAAACTAAAAAAAAAAAAAATAGATTTAGACTGAGCACAAACTGAATGGCAGTTAAATAATGTAAAAACTTCTGTCTCTGTTCTCGACCCAGTTTCCCTCAGGCATTGTCCCAGTGCCTCCACTGTAGCAGAGAACTGAGCGGAATAAAGACACCATTGAAGCGATGGTGATGAGCAGTGACAGCGACCATCAAAATTCACACGACCTCTTCCCAATGGCCGGCCAAGAGTATAATAAGGAAACAAAGCACCATTTCCTAACAGCAACACAACTGCAGGAGACGTGCACGACGGCACCTCACTGGAAATAATCATTTCATAAAATAAGAGGCTTTTTGTTTGTCTTAGTTTTTTTTTTTTAGGAAATGGTTTACCTTTGGCAAACACGGTTAGGACTCAAGGCCTTTGCTCGAGTAAAGATTTCACAATGAGAAACAAGCCAAACTGTCTGTGGCAGTAAAAATTGCAACACATCACCGAAATCCAAAAATATTTATATGCAGACAAACAGAACATCAAAATTTGAAAAATGTCACATTCAGATGCGGTGTGTTTCGCACACATTATAACACACCTCATCTGTTTTGTTTGATCGAATTTGGCTACTGGGTTTATGGTTTCCTAGACAGCCTTCACGAATGTATTTGTTGTTGCTGAGCTTGGGGAGAAAACTGGAGGTCATTTAGATAAACGAGACGTCAGCCCTTTCTCCAGTGAGTCGGCTGTATTGACCTCCCTCATGGGGAGTGTCAGGAGGAAAGAGCAGAGCCCCACAGTCCTACTATGGCCCATATTATACCCCTCACCATGACGATGAATAGTGCCAGCTCCTTAGGGTCTCCGCTTTCACACAACAGAGCGGCAGCTTTTCAGATGATAATGTCAACCCTGTCTCACAATCAGCTTTTACTGTGTTTAAATATGCACAACCCAACATCTGTAACGCTGGTAGAGAAGAACACAATCATCATTTCTATCCTGTTTGTTCCTTGTCTGACAACCAGCACACAAAAAAATAACACGACAGAAGCTTTTAGTCTGTATAGGTATTCACATTTTTATCTACAATTCTAAACAAAAAAATTAAAAAATATATAACATTACAGATTGTTTCACAGGGAAAAACAATTGTGATTAAATTTAAGCTGGGCTCTTTATGCAAAGATAGTTCCAAATATACATTTATTTTTGCACATATATTCATGATCATGTATGGTAACAAATATGTACGCATGTGTGCAAAATAGTGCATAGGTTATGGTACAGACAGTCCTTTGAGTTTTGCGTTGTATGCAGCTGGCTGAGAGGAGCTCTCAGTCAGATGGTGACACTGCTAGTGAAATTTCCTGTGGGCCATTTGTCAGCACTTTCTTTCGCTGGACATTTGGTCACAGGATTATCAAGGCCATGCTGATGGGGAAGGGAAAACAAACAGCAAACCTTAGCAGACCTCCACAGCAACAATTATAGTTGCCATCTGGCTCAACTCTAAAACAATTTTGTATTTTTAGCACATTGACTTTTCTGGCAGGTGTTTTACCGACACAAATAATGTTATATAATCGAATAAATTAATGAAGTGTGAGCCTGTATTTTTACATGCATGCATTTGAAAATAACATTTTTATGACCATAAACACATGATTTGAGTCTTTCATCTCTATTATTTAATGGATTTTTCCAGTGAACGAGTTGTTTTTTTGAACTGCAGTTAAAGTGGTGGAGCCATAGGTTGTCGTGACGATGGCACAACAGAATAAACTGTACAAGAGAGACACTGAACCTATACTACATACCAAATGCTTGCATAAAAATGAAATAATGTCCATCCATGACCGTAATCCACTGAAGAACAGGCTGCATTCTGGACTCCAAGTGGCATATAAGAACTACTTGCAGGTAGGAGCAGGAAATGGGAAAGTCTCTTTAATTGCTTTATTGTGTGGGGTGAAGCATGCTCTCATGTGTGAAGAGTCACACAGGCCCCATTTCTTCTGAGGAATGTTTGGTCATTGTAGGCGTGTCATGTGACACTCTGAGGCTGATTGCTGTACTGCGGGGGTCCCGAGTCGTACCCCCGCAATGGCCGGCGTGGGCACAGGCTTTTGTTCTGTCCACTGAGAAAGCACCCGATTGAAAGAGCGAAGGCTGAGATTGCAGACCATGATTAGGTGATATGTTTAATCAGGTGTTGTCGTGCCAGACAGGAGCAGAAGCCTGCAGCTCACATCAGCCCGTCCGTAGTAAGACTGGGGACTCCTGCTGTGGAGTTTCTTTACTTGCCTGTTTTTCCAAACCTATGTTAGCTCACTTCAGCTCAGTTCAGTGATGTGCTATTGTTCTAACAGTGAGCCATTTGGTTGCAAAAAAAAGGTAAAGCCACAGTGTAAAACCTCAATAAAATTAGAAATATACACATATACAACTATTAAAAATGAATGAATCCCATAAAATCCAGAGGCAAACGTAAAGGTCCACAGTCACAGTAAATTCATGTTTATTGTCATAAAAATTATAAGGGCACAGCAGTCAGGTTGGCCTTTAAAATACAAGATTATTAAAAGCTAGAAAAGAAAGCAAAGCATCAACATTATTTTTGTTTGTACAGCCAAAATACTAAAGCCCTTCCCCTCTAGTCAGACTTACCTCTGGTGGTCTTTGGGACCTCATATTCTACAGTGAAAGCATTAGCTGGGTTTATCAAAGCTTCCAGCTGATATTAAAATCCACTCTGCTTCTCACCTTAGAGCCTAAGCATCAAATAGACTTACCTTTCAGTTAAGACAACATCATCACAAGCATTTAAGATGATGTTATGGGTTTCTTTTATCACAGTAATTTCTCTCTCATATCATTTCTTTCTTCTTGTCTTATGGAATATTGTTACTATCAAAGAGAACATGATCCATGTCACACTAAGTATTGTGTCCCTCAAAAGTCCCTGTGGTCTTCAGAGGAAGTTTTTTTTTCTAAGGTGTGATCCACATGATGAATACGTTCTAAAAACACATCAGAGTGCGAGGATTAATGGCATGTTTTTAACTCTGCCCCCCTGTGGTAGAGTTGTGTCATCACACTTTGTGTGTGTCATGCTGACCTTTCCTCCTTATCTACTGTTTATATATGTATGGCTGTGATCAAAAATGGGCAGTGTATTAAAAACGTATTGAAATTGTGCCTCTCCTACTTTTGTGCATTTGAGCTTGTAAAAATAGCATCCACCACAGAAATTGATTTATTAATCATATAATAAAATTTGAAATGTTTTGTTCTCATCTTCTTTTATATTATAATACTGTTGACTTTCCTGCTTTGTATTCTTTGGTAATAGAACAAGGATAAACTTCTCTGTCTAACTGTGACAGCAAAGATGGAAAACCCTAGCTTCAGAAAGTAAAAGTACAACCACCTGTTTGTTCCATCTGTGCACTCAACCATTTGATTCTAATCAGCACAACTCTTCAGCCAGGTTGTTTAGCTAATTAGTGAAATCACCTGTTTTAGTGTACTGGCAGAACAAATACATGGTTGACTTTTACTATCTAAAGATAGAGTTATCCATGTCTGCATGACAGTATGTTGAGTGTTATTTAGTGTTAATGTTAGTTCCTTAGAACTAATTAGACTTATGTTGTGATAATTAAAAGCTTAAAAAGGAATAGTTGTGTATTGTACTTCAAATTTCACCTCCTGGATTGACTTATCAGCCACAACCCAGAGGTTGTCTCTCTGGGGCTCTGTGATACATATGTAGACTGTAAGTATTTTGTTGTTAGTCAAGATACATATATTGATATGACAGTTTGCATTTTATGACAATATGTTTCCTGCATTCCCATTTCTGCCTGTGGTTATGGTGGTTTCTCATAAAGGGGTTGTTATAACCTTGAGCCATCATATGCGTGTGTGTTTGCTCCAATCCCCTGCCTGCCTCTAACCAGTCAGAACACTCCAGCATGCCTCTCAGATGGCATGGAAACGGATTAGGGAAGGCTCTTCTGGAGACCAGTTTCCACGGAAGCAGCAGGAGATACCTTCCTTTGTGTTCAAATATGATGACATATGACGATGTTTATAATATATCCACTCATCCTATCATTTAACAAATTATAAACAGACATAAGAGAGTAAAAGGAAATAAGAAAGAAAAAGTGGTATACTTGAAGCAAATGCATGAGGGAGGATGAGATCTGGCTGGCCTTGATTGGTTGTAAAATGACTGCACAGGATGCTTATAGAGTAAACAGAAAGCCAGTACCTGCAGCTGTACAGCAGATAAGGTAGAATGACCCCCATTCCCTCTCCTATATGCCTTTGAAGCTCTATTTCTGAGTGTAGCAAGCTGTCTCTGCTGATGGACCCAGCCATCCAATGTGATCTGTTGCACAATGTAGCGTGTCACTGATCAACCAGACATGGGCTGTGTGTTTTGTATCTATGGCTACTGTCCATGGTATTCCCATAAGTCCACTCAGACTTTAGCGTTGTTGAGTTTGAATGCTAAATATCTGTTCCTGACTTAATTATGAATTTTTTCCTTCGGGTTACTTCTCAAGCCTTCCCTCACTCTGACCATGATTGTGAAATGAATAGCAAGAATTTGACAAGAAAATTTCATGATTCACTTCCTTGTTTGGCTGTATAGGGCACTTGCGTGCATTCACATACATACATCAAATAAGTTCTAAAATGGCTCTTTCACAATTCTTTCAGGTGTACCTTTCAGTAATCTGCTACAGATTTAGCAGTTCCTGCAGGAAAGTGGGGTGCAGACCTGCCTGGTTGCAGTGAACAGTGGGTAAATACCTGTGATGTCATCAGAAGCAGTCTGCTGAACAAATGGAACAGCCCAAATCAGACAGACAACTATCCAAACGCAAGGCAGTTTCAAAAGCTGCTGCTCTGATGTCAATACCAAGTGCAAGCTCTTTCAGCTCCTGTATGGCATGAGGTAACATGGATGACATTACAGAAAGCTGACAGAGAGCAGGCCAAAAAATAAGTACACTTCAAAAGGTTTTTGTCCTTGTTTACTCAACCTCTCTGCCAATTATTGATTATCATGGTTTATGATAAATGACTAAGTGTTTGGCCAGCATAGGGCTGGAATGAACACAAACAAACTCCCACGCGTGTTGTGACAATTCTACCAAAGAAAGCGAATAGGTGCTGCTAATGATACTCTAAAACAATTTCAGAATATTTAAAAAATTAATGTCTTCCCTCCCCAAAAATGTATACATTACATACAAACATTATATTTTTGCTTAAAGACTTGACTCCTGTGCTAATTTGTGATTAAGGATGTGTCTGAGTAACCCTGTGACACATTTGCACCAATTAAAGTGGTTGCCTTGAAAACTGGTGTTAATATGTATATAATGTAAATAGCACATGACTGCATTCCTTGCTGTGTTTCTACTTTTCTCCTCAATAGGTAATTTTTTACCAAAACATTAGTCGATAGCCAGCTGGATTTCTTCATCTCTGTGTATTTCACAATTGTTTCTGCCTTCTTTAAATTCATTTCCCCCTTTTGTTTATTGCATACAAAATGTTCAGATTATTCTCAAAAACATGAAGCACCAAATTTTTATCCTGAACAACCGACAGCAGTGAGAGGAGGCACAGGTGAAGCAGCCTGTGATAGGATCTGCTAGCACAGGATCATACCAAAGTGGATTTGACAAGGCTGGAAACAGTACAGGCTGATCCACCAGACAAGAATTTGTCCACATTGTATTGTTGTGCTTTTTGTCAAGCTGGGTGACAGGACACTGGTTGCATCACATTGCCCTCTGTTGGCAAGTAAGAGCATTGCACTACCAAACTCTGTTTTAGTTGAGATATTGAAGTTGATGGCACTGTACTTACTGCAGGTGCAGTAGTGTATCACTTGCTGCACTGTGGCTCTTTGGGGACACTTGGTTAAGGCCTCTATGCCTAAGGCAGCCTCCCTGGGAGGCCATGTTCCAGAAATGAGTACAAATGACAGTGAAGCCATTACCAGAGGCAAAATGGAGTTTAATTGGATCAGTGTCTGATTACAGAACATTTTGGTTAGCGCGGTGCGCCGGTGATTGAAGGGCCACGACTGCAGGCCCTAGAGGCAAGGGCTCAGCACAAACCTGTAATCTCATTTCCACTGTTCCTGTCACCTCAGAGACAAAAACAACATCAACATCCGTGCTTTGCTCACAGCCTCTAGACATACACGTCTCCACTTATTGTCGCCCAGGCCCGCGTAATTCCTCCGAAGGCCTGAATAAACGTGTCCGGCCCACCGCTGATTTGATTAACCAGGGGACATTGGGGTGAGCAGTGAGAGGACGGCCAAGTGAAGTATTAGCTTGATAATGTGTTGAATAATACATTAGCTCAGACTCAATGTAATTCTGAATTACAGTATGCAGCTAGCCATTATGCTCGCTATCAATCTGACAGCCCTCTTGGCCATGGTGTGGGGGCGGAGGGGTTCACGTGCAGGGTCTAAATGATTTAGTTATCAAAGCACTGCATTTTATTTAAAAACTTAATCATTGGACTGGGACGATTGATTTACGCTCCCTGATGAGGCAGAGAGCGTGCTCGTTGTCCGGGTGTGCGTTTCTGCGTGAGAGGCAATGAATGTCCTCTGCCGCTATGAGGCTCACGTCATGAATCATGCACTGAAAATGTGACAGATGTGATCTGTCACTTTAAAATTAAAATACAAAGCTTGTAAAATTCTGACAATTGCAATTAACATTTAGGAGTAGAAAAAATGCACTGGGCAAACCCCTGAACATTCACTCATATGATCACAAATCCCTGTCGGTCTTCCAATCCCATGCCACAACAACTTCATAGTGCAGCCTATACTTCTTAGGAATTTGGACAACAGACCTCTTGGCACAAAAGAAAACAAGGCTTGAACATTATTGTAACATTACATTACAGTCTAAACCTCAAGTTAATTTTTCAACATGTCATTTGTTATTTTACTATAGCAAAGTAGTAGTAATATACTTCTGCCTTATGTTTTTGTTGGTCACCATACCTCATCTGTATCGGTCCTTTTAAGCTTGGACTAAAAATAGTCTTAACAATGGCTTACAATGTTCAGTGAAACCAAAACCATCTTCTAACACAACTTTTATTTTTCAATAAATACAGGACCTTTGCTTTTATAATGGCATGCTTGACATAAAGTATACATTCTCTAGAGTCTGCTGCAAAAATGAATCACTTCACACAAGGTGCTGTGCCAACATTTCAGTCCAATGATGCAGATGAATATAAAAATAACCTACAGTTCTCTAAAGCAAAACACCATGTGAGAAACTGCATTGTACACCTCCTTTAAGCCACTACAGAGAGTATGACATACTACTTTGGTGTTTTTTTGTTAGTCAGTCACCCATGTATAAGCAGGTAAGTGCTATTTCATGGGTAGAAAATGAAATAATGCTCCTTAATGCAGCTGCTAACTGTAAGAGTGTTGAGAAAGTGGGGGTGTCAACATACAATTTTTGAGAAATGGGGCCCCTTCCCCAACACACTCCGTACCAGTTGTAAGGGTATGCAGAGGCTGGCATTCTGTGGTTCAGTTTCAGCTGACACAAACGTCATACATCATCATGTGGAAATCATCATACAATGAAGAACTCTGAAGCAATAAAATGTTTTGTGTCTTGTGATTTACAACAAAGTCTTCATCCAAACAAACTGATGTAAGATCTCTTTATCAAGTCCCCTTAATGTTGAACTTTTCTTAAATAAGCAGGAAAATTTAGATAGGATTTTTGCGCTGTCATTTTCTATAGACAATAAAAAAAACTTCCCATCATCAAGCAAACCTCTCATTCATAAAACCATGAATATAAATTTAACACAACAGCAAACCACAAGCCAAACTAAGTTGTGGGACCAAATTTGGAAACTGTCGAATGCAAGTGTGCGTCATTAGCATGCCTCCAGATTTTCTTCATGGTACATTTAGCGAGGAAGGGACTTTCAGCACATGGTGTATGTGGTCAGCACAGGTTAAAAATAACCAGCAGTGTAAATGTTTATACGTGACACAAAGCTTGCTGAGACCACAGAATGACAAACTCCTTTATGAGATCACCCCGATAAATCCCTCTTCGCTGGCCCCGTTGTCTTCGGGGCTGTCGTATGTTGTGATGACCCCCAGGCCCAGTTCAGCTAGCTCCTCCTGCATGGTGGAGGGGACCATGATTTTGGGTTTCAGGCGGTTTGACAAAGTTCTGTACGAGGGGAGTGGGTAACCCAGTTCGCGGAGGAACTCATAGCCCTTCACCCCCACGGCGCACTGAATCCTGCGGGCTGTGAGCACTGTGTCCTGGGACCAGACCGCCCTGCGGGAGCGCTTGGCCAGCGTCAGGGCCCGGATCTGGTCCTCGTACAGGAACATTTGGAGACCCTTCTCGATCTTGTTCAGCTTGTTCAGCTTCTTCTTCATCTCCTCCGCCTGCAGCAGAAGGCAATCAAACATGGAGCACAGTGTTATGACATGACACTATTCTCCATATCTGTGGAGTGAATGCAATAATTACAGTGGAATACGAAAAAAGGAAGCTTAATGTCAGCAGAAGTAGAAATGAAATCCGGCAGGTAGTAATGAAGTAGACAAACCCTGAAAAAAAATCAGACTCAGTCAAGCAAGAGAGAACTTGAGAGAGAAGAGAGAAAAACAAGAGCGGAAGATCAGTGTCTCTTTTCTTAGGTCTGACCTCTCTCTGCAGTCTGGCTGTGTGCTGCTGCTGCTTCTCTAGCTGAGCCTTGTACTGCTGACATAGAGAGCAGGGCCGGTCCTCCTCAGTCTTCTGCCCTACAGGATCTGTCCCCTCCAAGTCCCCTCTGGGCTGACGCCGCGCATAGCCATGATCCCCCAGGTTCTGCTCCTTCTCCACTGTCAATGCAGCACACAGTGTTCTGGGTCATTACACTGACTTGAGCAATGAATATCAACAACAACTTAACTGATCCTGGAAAGCATTAACTTTGGTTCAAGAAAACCTATCATACGTAGGCCTTTTTTCTCTCAAAAGTAAAACATTTCAATCATAATATAATTGAATTACAGGCATCACAGCAAACACCAATACAATATAAACACCACTATAGCAGCAATTATAAACCTTTTAAATTATTTAGTTTCATGTGCTGCCAGTACATACAGAAGTTCAATCTATTTGGCATATTGTGGTCTCACTGTCCTTCTTACATTGGCGTTTATACTATTTGGGCATGTGAACAGATGCTGTAAAGAAGGAAAGTATTCCTTCATCAGCATGACTTGTCAGTTCACTACTGGTTTCCTAGCAAATATAAACTACACACAGTCACACAGGGTAGGAATTTAATTCAAGAGTCCATACAGAGCTCAACGGCAGGCAGGTATGCAAAACTGTGTTGGCACAAAGGTGTGATGTCTTACCCGGCTCAGATTTGAGAGGTAACACGATGACGGGGGTGATTGGAGAAGGGGGGTCGGGCACATTAAATAGAGTCGGAATTGCATTGGGTTTCAGCTTCCTTCCGCCTGCAGGGGACCTGGCGATCTCCTCGAACTGGCTCTCCTCAAAATGGTCCTGCGCACGAAGACATGTTCATGCACTGGTACTGCATAGTTAGCTACCTAGCGTTGGCTAAAAGCTGATGCGCATTTTCAAAACTATCATGGATTCAAACTGTTGAACCAACAATATTATTCACACTGCTAAAAGTTTATTTGCTTGTCAGAGGCTAGTTAGCAACTTGTTGGTGATATGGTGTTGTTTCAAATTCCAAACTTGCCTGACAGAGCCTGGAACATGGAGTTGGCACAAAATCACGTCGACAATTGATAACCCATTTTCTCATTCGCACCGGGTCTTTCGGGAAACGAAACAGCTGTTTTCCTATTGTTGTAGAATTCGAGCAATTTGGAGCGGAACATCCTCCCATAATTTAGCTTGCAACTACACAGCAAGCTAGCCACCATGCAAGCTATGTTCTAGAATTTTAGCCAAGTAGACTAGCTGGCCAGCTAACGTTAGCTATCTAGTTCAGTTACGGAAGCTAGCTAACTAGTAGGCTAACATTAGCAAGAACTTCCAACTTGTTTTATAATTAGCTGTAATTCCGACTTTGGTTGATGATGAATATATCTTGAAACTGTATCTTTGTGTAGTCAATATTTTAATTTGATATTTTTAAAAAACTACTAAAACAAAAAGAATATCAAATGGCAAAGCACTGCTACCCCGACTTTATTTTGAGCCAAAATGGCAACTTCACCCTTAACAGCTAAATTGGTGACGTCATGAACAAGAGCAGTCCGTGTAGGTGCCTTTATAAAATGTTCAGGGGAAAAAGCCAGATTTAATATTTTTAAGATCTGTTATTGCCATTAATTCGAACGTATCGAACAGTGTAACAATAAAGTTCTGTTTTGAGCAACTTTTGATCCCTGAAATTAGAAAAACAAAATACAAATGACAAAAGCTTTGTCGAGCCCTCCTTTTAATGCACGTGAACAGGGATAAACCGAGCGAGCGGCAGGGATAGCTAAGGTGGTAAACGCAAAGAAAGTGCAAGTCGTAGCAGTTCACGAGCGTGCTAGTTGAGAGCTTGGACATGTGTAAAAGCTATCTGTTACCTGCTATAAGCTGCAGAGGTGTCTAAATCAGTGGCGTGCAAGTCAGACAGTTAAGTATCGACTGATATAGGTATAAGCTTGTTTTATGATCGGAGTTAAGCTAACCAATCTCTGGAATTGCAGCATGTAGAATGACTAGCTTATGTCGTGTCGAGTGCCCTCATAAAAAATATCTGTGATAACAGAACGTAAATAAGGTATAATAACGACCAGGTGTAAACGGTAGAACATAGTTGGTTCATTTTGTAGGTAGTTCAAGCAACAAACTTTAGCTTTTTTACTATTTGTGTAAATCACATTGCTTGGGCATGGCAGAGATGACGTCCTCGATGATAGTCCCTGTCATCGATGTACAGAACAACAATTTCAAGGAGCTGTGGCCAGCAATGTTGCTGGCGATTAAAACGTCATCTTTCATTGCACTGGATACAGTGAGTTTGGTTTTATCATTGAATCATAATCCCTTTTCATCAAAGTCGAGTCTGAAATCGAGTGACTCAACTATAGTTTACTAATTATCACAACATCCAGTAAATTCGTGGAAGCCAGTGTACAGCAACTCAAACTTGCTGGGCTGTAGAAACGTTCCAAACTACCCTGAAGTATGTGTGGCCAGGTGTTGAACTGTGAATATGATTTAATATAGCTAGTGGTAACAGCTTTTCACTTTAGTTAATCCAAAATGGTCTCTCTTTTGTAGGAGTTAAGTGGACTAGGAACCAGAAAGGCACTACTAGCAGAGTGAGTACGATCGACTTTTCCTCATGCATCATTTAAACAACCCTATGCTTATGTTTAGTGATGCAACATTTAAAATATAGTTTATCTAGTGTTTGCACAATAAGTAGGCTGGAAGGTTTTGTAACATGAATTGAACCTTTTCCTTTGATGCAAATAACAAAACAACACAAGTTCGTTGCATAATTGGCGTCTGTCCCTGACGTTGATAATTATACCAAAAATGTGCTTCTGTTTGCACAACATATTCTTGTTTTTTGTATTTTAGATCAATCGAAGATCGTTACAAAGCTATATGCCATGCGGCTCGCACACGCTCTATCCTGTCCTTGGGAATTGCGTGTTACAAAAAACAGGAGAACAAAGTAAGCTTTACCTTTTCATATATTTAAAGAAGTCCACGAAAGAAACATTGCATGGAAATGATGTTGAAGTGAATAATATTCACTATGTTTGGTGGTAAATGACGTATTTGTCCCAAAGGCTGATGATACCTACCTGGTGCAAGTGTACAACCTTACACTACTCTGCACGGAGGAGTACATCATCGAGCCCCAGTCTGTGCAGTTCCTGGTGCAGCACGGATTCGACTTCAACAAACAGTACGCCCAAGGCATCCCTTACTACAAGGGCAATGACAAGGTGAGCCCACACACATGCTTTTGCAAAGCCTATGTAATAACTAGCTTTCTATCTCTGAAAAATACCATCCTACATTACAAAATTGAAGGCTGGTTACTCACAGCAGGGATGCTACCCAGCAGTAGTTATTATCGCAGTCAAATTACATGGGATGATGTCACCTGCTTCATTTGGACTGTGTTTTATTGTCTTGAACAGCTAAACACCATACTCTTCAACAGACAATGATTCGACAGTGTTCACAGCTGCAAAATGACATTTGCAACACAGCAAGACATCCCTGATATTGCAGTGCTGTTGGCCTGATTCTTCATTTTTGAACATATGTGTTCAGCGGGAATGTTCCACCTGGTTGCCTCTGAAGGCTTGGGTATTCAGTGCTTGCCCATCTGCTCTCCTCTTCCAGGGTGGGGACGTCCATGGGCAGAACATGCGGACTCTTTTTGTGGAGCTGCTCCGCGCACGCAAGCCGCTGGTGGTGCACAATGGGCTGATAGACATGGTCTTCCTCTACCAGTGCTTCTACGCCCATCTGCCCGAGCGCCTGGGCACATTCACAGCAGACCTGTCGGAGATGTTCCCTGCAGGAGTCTTTGACACAAAGTACGCCACAGAATACGAGCTGCGTTTTGCTGCCTCCTACTTGGAATATGCCTACAAAAAGTGGTGCGTATACACTAAACAGTGACCTGATTGATATCCCTTCTCCTGTGAGGAAAACGCATCACAAGTAGAAATGTAGTGTGAAAATATGTCAAATGGGCATGTTGATATAAATACATTTCATGTAATTTGAAATTTTTAGACTGTCATCCAGAGGTATTTGTCTAATTATTTTACAAATCACAATCGAAGTCAAAAACAACAAAAAAAATGACTAGTGTCATTGTTTGTGTTGGGTAGTCTAACCCATATGATGTTAAGCTTAATGCTTTGAGTTTACAAATTCAGTTTTTGGTGCTTAACAAAAGGATGTACTGTATGTAATGACAGGCTACCTGGGAAGGCCTTAAAGCCAAAGAGCTGAAAAGTATACCCTTTACAGATCCTGTTAATAAATATTTTTCTATTCCTCTTGCTCAGCAAACTGGACAATTATAAGTTTGTGGAGCAGGTGGAAGCGGCCCCCATCTGTTCCTTGAGTTCTGCAATTACACAGGGCATCTGCGCGACTACATAGATTACCGGCCATGCTCTGAGGAGACCAGCCAAGAGGGGCCACTAGACATCTGCCTACGCTTCTCTGTGAGTTCTTTGCCACATTCTGTCCCGCTAGGGCCTGAATCTGCTCGAGTTGGGGTGTTGACCAGTCAAAACCGTTGATTGATATTCATACTTGCCGTTTCTCAGGCATGGTCCATATAGCCCAGGACCATTTTATTCCACACACTGTTCAGCCACTTTTAAGATGAAACCCCTCTTGTACAGCGGGACGAGTCAAGGCCATGGAAAGCCAGAAATGTTTGTCAAGATGGATAAATAACACTGCAGTACCATGTTAAAGAAATTCAACCAGAAACAGAATCTGACCCAAGGTCATATTTGCAGTATATAGGTATGCTATTGGCATATCCAGTTTTATACCCTAATACAGCCCTTTTCAGTTGAAATGATATAGCTAAATTTATCTTGCGTTACAATTGTGCCATGTAAGAATCATCCCTGTGTCTGGAGGGCTAGATTCTTACTTCCCTCTCCATGTGATGACTCAGGTTTTCAGCGCTTGCTTTACCATGATCATCTGGGGGATTGATAGTGATGTGTGCCATTGATCAAATGTGTCCAGACCCACAAATGGTTTGTTAACTCGATTATTCTGTCCGACAGGCCTATGGCTGGTGCCCCAGTGGATCCAGTTGCCCCATGTCCCACAACACTGACCTCATAATTCAGCAGGACGAGAAGACGAAAGAGAACAAGAGGAGGAAAAGGAAACAAAAGAGGAAGAAGGCTGCTCAGGAGGCAGGAGCTGAGGAAGGGGACAGCACCATCTCAAGCAAGAGGCCGTCCTGGAGGAGCAGGCCACCACAGACAACCAGGGGGGATCAGTCACAGAGAAGACCTCCGTCCCCGGAGCCGAGCCGATGAAGCAGCCTCGTGGCGAGGGTGAGACCATGACTGACATACACATGTCTAGCGATGGGGGAAATGATGGAAATGGATTCTGTGAGCCACAGTCAGTGCCAGCAGATGGAGCTACTGACAGCCATCTGACCACAGGGACAACTGTGGCGCAACCAAAGAAGGCTGAAGGTGGTACACACAGGGCGGGATTCGATGCCTTCATGACCGGGTACATCTTCTCCTTTGCCTGCATTGTGAAGAGCAGTATTTCAGAAACCCTTCTCCCAGAGTGCCAGAACAAGCTCTACCTCAGTGGCAAGTCAATCCCCCTGCAAGTTGTCAAGAGCTCTTTCTCCAAGTCCTCCAAAGCCCATGTCCACAAGATGGAGTTTGTGTGGGGAAAGAGCTGATCTAGAACCACAGTTCTGAAGACAGATTCGTGTTTTCTATTTGTTTTAACCAAAGATTGTCCTTGTTTTGGACTGAGATCTCAATGATGTGTATTTTTGGTTTTTCAAGTTAAGCAAATGTATATTTTTAATAGCATTCAGTTCAAATGGCTTTTTACACACAAAAACCAATGTGAAGAGCTTGAAACCTCATTAAATGGCTGTAACTCTGACTGTAATTCTTGAACACACGACAGGAACTGTGTGAACCACACAGGAAGGAAAGCCATTTAGTCAAACAAATGCAGATGTCAGACTCTTTCTGCTGATCTATCCTTAAGGGCCACAACAGCATCTGCTCTGTGAATCATTTCCCATCAGCAGTCAGCAATACTTTAGTATATTAATAACTTTAAATACACAATTACTTAAATTATAACAGGTGAATGAGTTGTGCCACCACTGTTTGTCAATAGGGTTCATTTATACAACCTTAAAGTTAATCATCGGTTTTGTATCTAATCTTTTCATTGGGGTCTACATCAGAGGCACAAGGAATTAATTTTGTGTTTTTCACATTAAATATCCAATTCCTGCACATATGATTGTTTGTGACATGTCAAATCAGCTGGGTTTCGTCACCCCAAAGTGACACAGCGTTGCCTTACATCATCACAGTGAGCCAAAATAACCAGCATTCCAATTTCAGGAAATGATCACAAGCCAGTATCTTGGTCATTTCTCATGTGTTGAGCAGATTTGTGCTTGAAATGGGTAGAACATGGAAAATATATTTAATATGGCTCAAGACCAGAGACTATATCTGGGCTTTTACCTTCTCAAACATTCCGAATACATAAACTTGACAAGTGTAGTAGTTTTTCATTTATTTTAAAGCAATTGAAAATACATACATGTGCTTATATATAGACAGTCTTTTAAAAACATTTGTAAAAAGCAATATGTATGAAAAATTCTAGTCCTGATCTGTCTTTGGTTTAAATACACACTGCCCTTACACAAACAAACACAACTTTACAGTATTAAAACAGTCAGGATTTCAGAGCCAAGAACTGACAAATAACAGGTTGGAAACTACCAAAAAAGGCATTCATTACATCAAAAGAAGTTTGTATTTTACAAAGACTCTATATTAAGTTTTTTTAAACACAAAAGTCTTTACAGGTACAGAAATAAGACATAGCAACTTTGTTTTTATAAATATCAAAATAGATTCTCTCTGTAAAATGGAGCTATCCTGTTGCAGTTATTTTATTGCATAGAAATGTAGTGACAAAAAGACAAAAACGCTGACATGGTTAAACATACATGTATACTTTTTCATTTCAAGTGCAATTTGTTTTAAGTAGTAACAGGCTAGGATTTTTTTCAGTAGCCCTGAAGATGACAAGTGTGAGAAAGATCCATGTTGACTTCTCAGTCAAACTGTCTGCTGAGCTCCTCTTGATTTATCCTGTGTAGTTTGCTACCTATTAAATATAAATGGTGACCAAATGACCCGAATCCCTTTCAAAGCGATTTTCTACCCTGGAAGTATGAATTTGGAGAGACATTGCCAAGATATAGCCATCTTATTAACGTCTCTAATTCATACACAGACCCCTGAAAATACTTGGGCCGACAATGTAATGATGCACATACAGTGAAACTCGTCACCTGTCAATAAAATGGGAGCCAAAGCCAGGAGTGCAATTGGGAAACGACTTACACGATTTACTCTAAGAGTGGACAAGAGAGATCTCACAGATGTGCCAAATAATGTTCATCACCTGAAATGAATTAGTAAATTTTACAACACTGGATGCACTGCTGCACTGTGGGCAAGCAATTGTTATTTACTTATTACATTGTTCCAAATTGAGAATAGGTAGGATATACACATTACAATGATAATCGATTTTAAATAGTGTTTTGCAAGCCCATATGGGCTAGGTGCCATTTAAAGATGTATGACACTTACATTTTAACCCAGCAATCAAAATGACCATGTAATAAAACCAGAAACAGGCACACTTCTTTGAACAAATCAACAGGCAATAGGTATCAGTTGTGTTACTTGAACATATCAGTCCAATGGGTGAGGAATCAGCATGATTCATTTTGAGACCCTTAAACAGGTTTGTGGCATTTCCAATTAGAGGAAAAAAAGACTTATGCTCATATCAAAATACCCTCATTAACAATTCAGAGTGTTTCAACTAATGTTGTTCTGCAGTTCTGAAAAAAAAAAACCCTGCTGTTTCACTGACATTTATGGGTGTTATTTACACAGGGCACATAACTGTATCTAGATTTAACCACGAGGATACAAAGAAGCATTGTGCCATACAAAGAAAATAAAGGGCAGATTGTTACATTGTAGTTATTATAAGGGAGAAGGGGTCAAGATTTCTTTTTAATTGAGTCACTTCATGAAATGAGTTATTGCATAAACAAATATAAATCATGGAATTTTGAAAGCCCTTAAAAAGTGGATCATAATTTGGGTATGCTGTGATTGTTTTTGTTGTTTGAAAATCAGAGCAGCAATACTTTGTTGGGAGAACCACAAATTGGTTCCTGGCATTGTTATTGTGTGAGGAGCTCTTAGTAGCCATTGTGGGTTCAAACTACAATTTCATGAAGCAAGAATATGAAGACCAATTAAAGCTTTGGACTCTGAGGACCCCAGCATCAGCCTGTACAAGTCACTTTCCCCATGTGTGTCAGGTTTAAATTGGGCAGCAAACGTACAAGATCGCTTGTACAGCTGTAGTTGACATACATTTTGGACTGAGCATGAACATCTGAAGTATAGGATTTATAAAGAGCAACTTGTGTGGTAATACTAGGTAAAGTCTGAAAGTGAGCACTGATTACAAATGAAGGATCTGTCATTTCACCATGTGACCTATCAGGGAGTTTTAGTGAATAACTGCCTCAATGCTCTTACAGAGGGCTGCTGTTGGAGGGGTGTCACACAACGGAGGCATTCCTTTCAATCGCTGCTTTCAATATGGTGACATGGTAACCTTGTGGATCCTTCATTCATAGTGCTCTGGAGCTGACCAGGATCTATTCCTCACACCTTGGATTGGATTCTCACTCCAAGAGCTTAAATACCAGCCCTGTCAAAGTTCAGGGATTCCTCATTTCAAGAAACAATTATGTACATCTTTCTCTGCATATTAAATAACGTCTAAAAAATAATCTCTTGCCTGACGTCCATCCAGTAAAATATTCACTTGACTCCTATCTCAGGAGCTGAGGAGAATGGTTCTCTCTCTGTTAAAACACGCTTGCCTGGTGACCAGGTTCTGGAGGCGACCTAGATGTCACACTTGGAGGGGACGCCCTGCGCCTCCGGAGCCCCGCAGGGGGCCAGGACAATGGAGCTGAAGTTCTCCTGAGTGGGGGAGGAGCAGAGGGGCTCTACAGAGAGGCTGAGGCTGAACGAGGCTTTGTCCAGGGCAGGGGAAGGGGCGTCCGTGTCCACGGCTCCCCCCTGCAGGTGCTCCTGGTCCTCGGCCTCCATGTCCTCGCATGCCCAGCCCCTGGCGCAGGGCCCATTCTGGGCCTCTGTCTGCCGGAAGCTCCCATCCTCCTCGTCCTCCGGGCTCCCGCAGCTGCTGGAGCAGTCCATGGCCTCACCCCCATCACCCAGAGGGGAGGACCAACCTTCCTCCCATAGTTCATCCTCCTCCTCCTCCTCCTCATCATCCGTTCTGGGCCGGAAGGGAGGGATCTCCAGCACTGAGTATTTCCCCACCCAGCCGCCCAGGGCCTTGTTTCCCTGGGCTGGGTTTCGGGTGGCCAGGGCGGGGCCAACAGTGTCCCGTGTGGGCAGCTGGGGTGAGACGGGCAGCGAGCGGCATCGGCGGCCTGGGAGCTGCCAAGGCTCCTGCCAGGGGTCAGGGGCACCAGGGCTGAGCTGCGGGGGGTAGGTGAGCGTCCCGCTCGGGGGCGAGTGCAGGTCGAACATCAGGGAGAAGACTGATTTGCTGGGCATGTCGAAGAACTTGATCTTGCCGCCCTTCAGGTCCTCTCGGGCATTGAAGGGGTTGATCTTGCGTGCCCTGGGCCCAGGGTTGTAGTAGGGGTCCTGCACATTGACTTTACGCCCGGGTTTCCGGGAGAAGATGTCCGATTGGCTGCGTGACAGCCAGATGTTTCGGCGGGGCCGGGGAGACTTGGGTGGAATCTTGTCATCCTGCAGGCCCAGGGGGTTCAGTCTCTTCATGCCTTGGACCTTCTCACCTGGACCTGTTCAAGAAAGAAAGGACAAGCGGTGAGACACAGCACAGCGTGTTTCTTAACATGAAGGCTCCTGTTTTTAAGGTAAAAGTGAAGACAAATGCATGTCCCTGCTCTGGGAATACACAATAAACTGATGGAATTAAGATAAATAGCATAGCTGGGTGAATACTAATTGTGCAATCCCCAAGACCAAAAAACCAACACTAATTACAGTTTAGTTCTTGGCACTCAAGCCTCTTCAAAACATACCTCAACATGATACAAAAGTTCTCAAAAAGAATATGAACTCCCATCAAAATTAGGTCAGTGAACATCAGTATATTAGGCAATGAGAAGGCTATGGTAAAATGATTTCTTCAGCTTTTAGGAATGGTCTATGTCATGTGCAACAAAGCCAGCAGCCTGCAAGTAGCAAAATGTACCAGATTAGAAATAGAAAGGAATCCAAGAACCTCCGGTGATTTATAACCCCCTGAGGATCTGCCTTGTGGCTTTCAGTTGAGGCTGTGCTCTTGCAAATGGCCAATTCTCACATGGTTCGTTTTTGGTCGAGTCAGGATAAAAATGCTTCACGGCTAATTTACTCAGGTCTAACTTGGCATTATGTAGCAACGTGAGCCTGTAAGCAGACACCATCTATAATAAAACAAACGCAGAGGAAGTTGGGAGGGAGGGGGGCATCCCTGCCGTGATACAGAATACATTTAGACCTCCGGACATAACACATGGACTGATTACATAACAGTTCTGCCAGGTCTTGAGTTGGTTCCAAGAAACTATCAAGGGGGATGGGGGTGACTTTTCCACAGTGACAGGGAAAGTGGGTGTGGACCAGTGTGGAGAGAGGCTGCTGTTTTATCCATGTTTTCATTTTGGAAGTAAACACGAGCAGGAAGTGTCTGGGTATGAGGCCCACAGCAATACAGCAGCTGCTATTGAGAGGGGGAGATCTTAACAGTGAGAGACAGTGAGCTGCAGACTGGAGGGGGGAGGACAGAGGGAGCAGGTGGTACCTTTGGCAAGCGTCTTCCGGTCGACGTCTGTGCCGAGGTGCAGCCGCTCTCGCTCCGATTCCTCAGACTTCAGCCGGCTCTGGATCTCTTCCAGCTTCTTGACGATTTCAGGGAAGGAGGGCCGCAGCTTGGGGTCCATCTGGTGAACATGGGTAAACAGAGAGAGCCAGAGACACAGTCGGATGAGGGGCTGATGGGAGTTTGTCAACAGAAGGCTCCTGCTTGCCCTCTTCCTTCGGTTAGCATAGTGGTCAAACTGTCCCTTCCTTGTTTTGCTCATAAAATGTTTGGTTTGGGAGCATCATGTATCAGTGTGCAGGCAAAACAACCTTTACTTTTCAATTACAATTCAGACTGCACCAGAAAAAGAATGGTGGGGGGCATGCCATTTGCTCCAGGTTTATGAAGAGGAGAAGACACAGGCTGCATTTTAGGACCCCCGCCGTTCCCTCCTTGCTGGTGTAATAATATGAGTCCAGCCATCAGTAGAGTGAGTGACGGGTCAGAGGGGACTGGGGGAACGGGGACTGCTGCCATACTCACGTTGCAGCAGTTGAAGGTCAGCTGCAAGAAGTCAGGTGGACAGTCTCCAACCATGTGCTGGAAGGCGTGGTAATCCAGGCCAAAGTTCTGGCAGAGGGGAGACAGAAAGGGCCACGGTTTAGCCCCAAAAACCACACCACCTCACTCTGCCTTATCCAAGAACCCATGGCATGAGTAAAACCCAGGATATGAAGGCCAATACAAGGCTTTAACAGGATAGTTTGGTATTTAAAGGCCTGATGGTCTACAGACTGAAAAGAGTGGCTGAATAAATGCCATTTTAATGCTAGAGTTCTTCTCCATTCTAAGGAGCTGATTGGAATTCATATTACATGAATTTGTTAATTTGGGAAATTGTATAGGAATCAATCTGGCAGAGCGCTTGACTAACACCTGAGATTGAGAGCTCACCTCAGTGCGCGGAAGGAAGTCCGGATCAGCCTGGATCCGTGCGATGATCTCACACAGGATTATACCGTACGAGAAGACGTCCGCCTGGAAATCAAGGGAGAAATTGCATTAGCTTCAGCTCAAACTCAAACACACTGCCTTTGCCTTCAGTGATATCCATGGCAATGACACAGAAGCTTCTTAAGGACATACTCTAGTGCTCTACATCTGATGTATATTGAGAATTTGGTGCTTTAAAGGATATTTTTTGAAAGTAAATCACAGTAGATACTTTTCTCTGTTTGAAACCACCTTGAATCATCCTGCTAATACAAATGGTTACCCTCATCTTATTTACTGTTCACATCAGCACACAATAATTACAGGTACAACATAGATGGGGCCACCATGAGGAATTTGGGGTTTAGTATTTTCACTGCATCCATGAGTAACTCCTACACAGAGTCTGAACAGGCCTCACCTTCTCATTGTAGGGCTCGTCTCTCAGCACCTCTGGTGCCATCCAGAAGGGGGAGCCCACCACTGCCAACTTCTCCCCTTCGGAACTGCAGAGAAGCAAATGGGGCAGGTTAGATGGGCAACTACACCTTGGGCCTTGGGGGTGTGGTGGGCAAAAGGGTCTGAGATCTTCTGGCTCAGGAACACTTCTAAATCACGCAGCTCAACAAATAATCGGATTGATTTACTGAATTTGGTTTTCTTGCCTGCTCATCAGGGACCCTATAATTGAAATCATTCATGACAATCATGTGATAAATTGTTGCCAATAGTCTTCTTTTGGATTCAACTGGATTTTCAGAAACATACAAAATGCAAAAAATACACTGCCAATCGCCATTTAGGGGTTAATAAAATTACACTGCACCATATTGGTATGGACAAAGCAGATGGCTTGTTCCCTGCTCAGTGAGTGCCAGTAGAGTTAAGAGAACTGGAAATCCTTCTGAATTAGGGCCCACCAGGCCAAAAACTGAGCTGCACTCCTCTGAAATCCACACTGCATCCAGCCTCCCTTCCGTTTTATACAACAAAATAAGCACTCTTATTTTTATGATTTCATTTATAATCTGGCTATGTTCCCTAGAATTGCTAGCCTAAAATGGTACATTGAAGTTCAATACTACCAAAACACATAATTCTGCTATTAAAGCAGAGTTTTTTTTATCTGGCTTATGTGCACGGCTGTCATGGGAGAGGAGGGCTTCCTTGGCTTGGCCTGGTATTATTAGCTTTCAGACTTTGCTTCCGAACACTATGTTCCTCTGTATACCGATGAACCTTTCCCCACTGGCACCCTTCCACCCTTTCCCTCTTCAGGTTAGCGCCGGCCTGTCCTGTTCCCTTTAGTCCACTTTTATCTGCAGCACTTAATGGAGCACAGTGGAGCATGATGAATGACTGAAATCTGAGGTCTGAAGGTAGGCCAGGCTGTGACACCATGCAAAGCGCTCCCGCCCGGCTGTGTAAAACACACGGTGGGGAGGTTTAATTGTTGGTGGGGTTGGACTGGCCGGATATTTATAATTTGAATGTAACAGGAGAAGAGGTCATGACCTGCATGCTCTTTGCGCTCACTGTGTGGCTGCAGCACCGGTGGACATTTGGTGATACAGTGACACGGGACGGGGGAGGGAAAGAGCATGTGCTGTTCCACAGCCGCAGCTCAATGTCCTTATGGTCAGCTGCCAGGTTCGGCCATGAAGTAGAGCTTTCTGGCCGGCCCGAGGCGCTGCACCCCTTAACCCTCTGGCCGTCACTCAGGCTCGTGTGCTGGGACTTTGGAGGATTGTGCTGAGATGGGCCTTGAGTGCACGTAATGAGATACACATTGCGCTGCAAGACAGAACTGGGGCGAGAGCGAGCTGACGCAGGATTTCAGAGGAAGATCTGGGGCTGGCCCGATCCCATGGACCCTCCCCTATGAGGGGCCCTGACCTAACAGGAAGATAAACTTACAGCACGCAGAGCTGTCCGTCACAGCGCATCTGTGGATGACATTTCAGACAACGGTGAGCATCCACTGCTGGCAGATGGGCATGACAGTGGTAGGGAGGCGTGGGGCGGGGTCTTACTGGGAAATGGTGCCTCACGGACACCACATGGGCTGGCACTGCTGCCAAAAGGGAACTGTCCCACACACAGCCCTGACCTTGTGCAGAAAACATCTCCCCCTTCATGAGTACCGTCAAACCTATCCTCATTTACAGGAAACCGAGAGCCGCTGCTACAAACTGTGTACTTTCACTGGAGCGCAAAGTACAAAAACATTCATTTTATGCTTTTGTCACCAAAGTACTATGACTACAGAGCTGAAAGTAAAAAACAATATTATCATGGGCTGGTCTCCATTAATCATCACCTGCTTGGGACTTTTTTGAGATTTGTGAGGCATACATTACGAAAAAAATGAAAAATACATTCCAAAAATAGCAACATGAGTCACTCTTATATTTATAAGATCAGCACATGACCTAAAGACGAAAACCCAATTCCTCCTCGCCATGTTCCTCTTTTGGACTGATCTTAACTTTTTCTTAATTTGACTTTGATACGATTGAATTTTTGATGCAGTTGCTCCAAATCAGAATATGCACCGAAATGTTTATGAAAAGAAAAGGTGCAATATTTTATGTTTCTGGATTTCTCCTCCCGCAGATTTCACTCACTCGTGACTGGGAATTTTCTCTGCCAGGCCAAAGTCCCCGATGACTGCTGTGTAGCCATTTTCATCAGACTTGATCAGGCAGTTCTGGAAAGAATGGGACAACAACTGTCACATATTTGGAAAACCCCTAACCTTGGAAGCCCCAGCACTTCTGCTGTTACAGGCACATTTCAGTAACTGTAGTAAGGCTATCAGGTAATGCAGAGTTTGGTGTTAGACTCTCAGTTAAGTGATGAACCTGAGACTTAAGAAAGAATATACAACTGTTAAACAGATACCCAATGCGACAGTAATAAACATCTAAGTATTCAAACGAAGATGGATGAGGCAGATAAATAACATGAGAGTGCCGCTGATTAAGGACACACTGACACGCAGACTACTGCTCACCCTTAACTTGTTCTGACTTAACTCACACAGAGTGATTGGATTGCCAAATTCATGTATGACAGCTATTAACTGTGTGGAAAGTTCAGAGACCAAACAGGAGCACATGGATGTGCCATTGGGGTTACCCACCTTGGAGGTCAGGTCCCGGTGGAAAATGCCCTTGGAGTGTAGGTAGCCCAGGCCCATGGCAATATCACAAGCCAGCTTGACCCGCGTAGTCCAGCTTAGGTGCTTGTTGCTGTCCAGCAGCTGTTCCAGGTTGCCCCCGTTTATGTACTGAAAGAGAGAGCAGCAGGGTTAATTCACTCAAAAAACTGGTCTCTGGGCCTTAGCTGAGGGCAATTTCCACAATGTTCATTTCTCATTAAATATCTAAACAACTATGTAGCTGTTCGGAAGTTGCCACAAAAGGGGAGATCATGATGATGTCTGTATCAGTCCAACAAAAACTCAAATCAAAAGACTGATGAAAAGCACTATAAGGGTGCTGATGGAAAGTGAGGTCCAGAGAAACAGAAAGGGGAGAGCTTTTACCATGCTCTGACCACAATCTGCAACCAGCCTGGCTGTGAACTGCCATGTCTCTCTACACCTTTCTAATGAATCACCAGATTACCTGTATGATTGTGCCAGAAATGCTGAACAATGGCCCAGATGGCATCATTGATGTAGTGCTGTAAAAAACACTGTGGTGGAACACACCATTCACACACACAGGCAGAAGACAGCATGGGTACAGGAAACTGTAAAACATCTGCTCCCATCCTGACGTCCTTCATGGCCTGTGTGCTGTAGATGGATTATGTTCAAGCGGACGAGGTGACAGACACAAAAAGGTTTTAGTCTGTCCAGACGTAAGCCAACGTCTATTTCAAGGCACAGTTGGGTTGATAACGATCGCACAGCGTGTTGAGAAAGTGGGTGAGCACAATCGCAATCCCCTAAGTGGTTTTACCAGTAATGAGGCCTATAAAAGATGCACATCTCTCACCTCTAGGTGTGCAGCTCAACCAATGACAAACGCACCATTATCACAGGGAGAAAATGAGCTGACATTTGGGAATGACTGAGATCATGCTTAAAGGCACATAAATCCTTAACTGCATTTCTGCTGTTGAAAGACAAGGACTGACACACAGGCTGCATGCACGATACTATCAGTTTTAGCACTGATGTATGGACTGATCCCAGGCTTTGTGTTCAAATCTCCAGGGCCAACTACGCTGTTTGACCACTTTACAAAATGTGGAAAAATGTAGAAAAATGTAAGCAATTGAAAGAAAAAAAAAAACTCCACATAAACACTAAATACTTGCTTTCCTGAATTTGTTCACTTACCTCATTTCCACTTAAACATTGAAACCAAGGTTTACCATTTAATTCCTGCCTGTGTCTATTGCTGGTTAATCTGTGTCGATGGGATTACGGAGCAGCAGTGAGATTGTCCAGGAGCTTATCTTCCATACGAAGGGATCATTCCTAACTGTAGTCTCTCACTTCCTGTTAGAATCAGGAAGTACTCAAGAAGTTTTTTTAATTTAATGCAACCAATCCCCAATTTTAAGAGCAATGTTCTGCAAACTGTACTGTTAATTGAGCTTCGATTCACAGTCAACTTCCCTACCCACACCAATTTACAATTCAAACACACGTGTGGTTTCACCACAGTGGAATAACACACTCAGTCCACCCTAATGGGTATGTAGCATCAAGTTCCTCTTGAGACAAGAACGATTTCCGTTGGTGGCAGTTTAAAATGTATGACATTTGTGTAATTCAGAGAAGGAAATCAAGTCCCCCCACCCACCCCCCTTCCTCCAAAAAATGTTGCAAGTGATGCAGTCTGAAAACTGAAAACTGAGTTTCTATGCCTGATTTAGTTTTAAAAAAGTGCTGATGGGGCAAAAGTTTTAGACAAACAAAAGCACACTGTTGAGAGTGAAAACACAATCACAAAGTTTCAGATACCATGGTGACAAATCAGGCTTTAACGAGTGACGCACCATGGCCCTGTGTGCATGTGTGGTGCATATATTAGATTGGGGGAAGGGGCTGGTAGTGCTGTATATAATTAATGCTGTTGTTTTTCTCACCCTGGCAGAATAACTACAACGCGTCACACACTTGGTTTACTGTTCCCCCTTCACAGCCCTGGGCCCGGTCTATTTTTGCCATGTTTACTTCAAGGAACTCTAAACTGCACTTGAGCTGCAAACATAATACGCATGGCCAAATTAGAAAGGAAAACAGCAATTTTCTAAATGTGTGGATGCCAGCGTATCTGTGTCCGATTGGTCAGGCCAACTGAAAATTCAGATTTATGATCCTTCCCAGAATTCCTTCTGCAGCTATTACGGCTCCCACTAGCAGGGGGCATGGAACTAGCTTTCTGGGGGCTGACCCACAATGCGTGTTGGACATCTGGGACAAGAATCATAACGCATCGTGTTCAGATGTGATGGTAAGATACTGTCTCCTGGCCATCGGGAGCATTCTACCCCATCTGTGTATTTGTCATGCCCGTGGGGGCTGCCGCTCTCAAAACCTCCCAGACACAGGAGGGGATTACATTCTCTTTGCCGCAAATTACTCTACATCTCCTCTGCATCTGCTGTCTGTGGGTTCTCACTCAGCCCTCTCAGAAAGAGTAGGATCTCCAGTTAAATGCTGGGTCTGGTTTGGGGATGGCTGGATGCCAGCCACTTCAATTCCTCCATTTTGATTCTATGGCGAGCCTGTGGCGGTGATCAAGAGCGATCCTGCCACCTGAATTCTGCCAGGCTACGTCACACACTATCTACACCTCTCCTTTATATAGCTGATCCTTGTGGAACCCTAACCTTGGGTACTCTAAGTCCATCAACTTATTGAAGCCAAGAGGAAGTATCCAGGTCACAATGGTAGCTACACGCTAATGCTTCAATTTACACAATCCAGTGAAGTTGCCAAAGTTGTCATTCATACGAACTCACAATGGCTGTGCTCACTCATATTATTAAGGTGTGTTAAACGAAAATCACAAATAGTGGGAAAGGTTTGGTGCAACTCAGTGAACAAACAGTGATCAAGCGTGCATGTCCCGCCAATAAGAAAGTCCGACCCTAGACCCGGGGCTTCGCTGGCGAGTCTGTAAGGTTTCAAATAATAGCATAATCCTCTGTAGGCTGAGGATTACTCCCAATTACGGCTGTGCTAATACGTCTTACAGTTATGTGCATCAGGCACTGGGGAAACAGAGCAAAGGTTGCTGTGCTGATGCTGGAAGAATGACTCCAGCAGGCTGGAGTGGCCTCTGGACCAATCAGCTCAATCCACACAGACCCATTTCCACCCTGCTGTTCATTCTAACATGGATCTCCGTGACACGTACAGCATTAAAAACACACCCTTCCCACGTTTTATCCCCATGCGAAAGGGCCATGGGGGTAAATTGCAACATGGCATTAAAATGTAACTAAGAGGGATTGTTTAAATTACAATGTAACTCTAGTAGTGATTGTTTACTGTGTTGAGAAAACATCCTCCACCCAGCCTGCCTTATCTTCACTCATTCCGAGCAGGATTGAGGAGGGGTTGGGGAACAGGCTGACTGGAGTAGAGCCAGCTTCCTCCCACAAATGTACACACACACACACACACACACACACACACACACACACACACACACACACACACACACACACACACACACACACACACACACACACACACACACACACTCTCCCTTGCTACACAGCAGACCGCCTTTCGCCTCTCTGCCTTCCCCTCTTCCCCTCCCCAGCAGGTCTCATCACAGATCAAGTGATCTTAAGACCTTTCCCTCACAGCTCTAATCATAGGCGCAAGGTTGTCTATTTGGGAAACAATATGGATCGAAACACAACCGTTCAGTCACACAGAATTTCTTTAAATAGGGACTCAAAATAAACCCATCCTGCCTTTTGCGATCCTGTACCAACAGTTACCCCAACAGATTATTTCCTTTGTCCGTCTGGAGAAAGAAGCTATTCCGAATGTACGTTATTTATTATCTCAATGGGAATGCTTTATCCAGGGAGATTCCACGGCTTACATTCCACATGTTATTCATTTAAACAGCTGGACATACGCTGGAGCAGAACAGGTTAAGTACAACGCTCAGCAAGTACCACGCTCAGCAGTCCAAACAGTGCTAACCGCAGTTTGAACTTTCCATGTTCTGGTTTCATGTCGCATTCACCAGGCCATGCTTCTGTGCATGTTGTGCTTCCCGTTACAGCCCCCTCCCCCCGCCGTGCAGGTTTATGGATGTCAGAAGCACAGTGTGTTCAGTTCAGAGTCCTGCTGGTTTTGATTGAAACATTGTTTCCTCAATCTGCAGCAGAAAATTGAGAGGGGGTGCCACAACCGGTGGCAGCATCAGAGAAATTCTGATGTTGTCAATTTGTCACGGTTATTCCCCAAGGAAATCCCCACATCTGAGACATGAAGCTACACCTGGTGTACAAAACCGTATCTAAAATTCTACTATTGGATACAAATGCTAACCCCAAACAATACAAAGATAACATCTCATGCTCAGACCACTGTCTGACCCTGGAAACCCTGCATCTGTCCTATCCAGGACATGGAGTTTCCCTGAGACGGGACTAATTATTTACGTAATAATGTCAGCTACAGTCTAAAAATACACTGAGAGGAGAAATGCCTTCACCAGGCGCCAATTGTCACGTTGGCAGACGTTCATCATGGACGCTGAGCTGCTGATGTTAAACCAGACGTAGGCTGCTGGGGAACATGGCCATGCCAGGGTTGCTATGACGCACTCGTTGCATGGTAAGACCACCGGCACACAACTGGAAATGACAGCAGCACAGCTAAAAATGACAACAGGCAGATAATATTGACTGTATGAAAGAGGCAGTCTGCGCACTGGTGCGTGAAATAAGATGGATTTAATCTGCCTGGCTTGTGGCTGTGAACTTTGATGAGAGCTCTGATGCCTCACCACAAACAGCAGAAAGGCTCCGCTACAGCAGTGTGTGGGACCCTGGCTGGCCGGGGCGCAGCAATTTTAGGCATCTTCTCCTTGCTTCAAACAATAGCCATCTGTTATGTTTTGTGAATAATACATTGGAGGGAAGACTAGGAGCTAGCTGTTCAAGTTTCCACACACCCCGACCCACTCCCATAGCCTGGGGCCTCTAGCTCTACATGCCACTCAGAACACCAGGGTTTTGTAATGAGGAGTTTGAGCCAAACATAAGCCAGCAAGCAGCATGCACATGATGAAGAATTAATCCAATTTGGTGACCTAACAGGCACAGAAACATTCAGCTCCCATGCTAAAATGCATTCCCTCAGTCCTTCCCAACCAACCAATCAGATGCAGAGATATTGCTCCACAGGTGGCCCCAAGTGGAGTCCAATGCCTCAATTTTTAATCTGACTCGTCCTCTCCTGGTGTCTGGTGCGGATATCGGGTGCCAATGATTGGCCCTCCAGGTGGTCATTTTGTTCGTTCGCATTTGCTGAGGGTGCTGCTGTGTTACCCCTGCTGGAAAAGGGCGTCCTGGTTTGCTTCCGTTTGTGGCCAGCCGCCCAGTGCCAGGAGCTGGGGTTGCCCCACTAATTGTCATGGCAACCTTCACAAGCCCACAAAGCGGGGCACTGGGGACAGCTGGGGGCAATGACAATGTGCCACTTCACAGCATGACATTCAGAACTATTAAATGAGTGACAAAGGGAAGCCCATTGTATAAACACTCTAGGACAACTAAAAGTCACCAATGCAGAGTCTTGCAGAGTCACTGGTCTTTACACCCTCATGTGAGATATTGTTGTTTCTGAGTCACTTTTCACAAATGTGTGTTTGTCATGACTTCTGTAGTGTGGAAGCCTGCTCTCTCATGAGATAGAGGTCTGTGCAGGCTTGTCTGATTGTGGGGAGTCATTCCTTCACAGCTTCATTGGACTGAGGGTCCCTCATGTAAACCAGTTTTAACACTTCTCTAACTGCAACTAAGTGTTTTGGTAATCGTGTCTGACAGGTGTTCATACACGCACAAGCATATAAACATTATGCATGTGCCAGATAAGCTAATTCATGGCATGTTGCTGGATATTTTAAATTCACATGCAAGCACGCACGCACACAGTGGTAAGCCACATACACTTGCGTACTCACAAGACACAGAAGCTTGGTAATAACATGTAAAACATACTGTACATACACTCAAAAGAACTCTGCAGCCGTCTGCAGAGCCTCGTGCGAGGGTAGCATTTATTTTTAGCTGTCAGTATAATGAGCAGAGGGGGAGAGTGAGTGGAGCAGGACAGTTGGTCATGCTAGATGAGGTGCATGCAGATCCGTTCGTCGGCTCCCAATTGATCTTCACAGCGGCATGTTAACACATTAGCCCTCTGTTCAGTGCACACTGCCATTGATGGTGAGCACAGCTGGCTAACCCCATTACTGTGAAAAAGTTTGGGAAACTCAGACTTGAGTGCTAGCATGATTCCTTTGGTTGATACTGAATGTTAGAATACTATGGGACCTTATAACCCTGCTTGACCAAACATAAACTCCACCTGTCCCTGCCATGAAGATCCTAGAAAGTGAGTGAGAGTGAGAGACTGAGTGAGACTGAGCGAGAGATAAAAAGAGAGAGACACAGAGTGAGAGACAATGAGAGAGAGCACATGTTCCTCTCAGGAAATTCCTGATGGTTTTACAATTTTGAATGAACACGCTCCAAATTCCACCAAATTACCACCTTTAAACTCAACAATGCCATACATGTCACTGGAGACAGACTCTTTGCACTCACCGTCTCCATACCTGTCAATTAAAATCACATTCCCTTTTTTGACAAAAAATGTCCGGCAGTTATACCTCCATCATATCCGAAATGCATACACAAGTACAAGTACAATTATACAGAGAAACTCCTTAAATGGACCAGTCCATAGAAACTGTGACAATTTACAAAACATGTTGACTGATCCAATAATGCACATTCATGGTAATACAGTTCTGGTCTGTGTGTGATCCTGATCCTTAGGTCAGCTGACTGAAATGACCCAGTGACACTGGAGTGTCCAGGGACAGCAGATTCCCTTACCTCGGTCAGAGCGTGGAGCTGGCCTTCCTGAACGCAGACCCCCATGAACCTGGAACACACAGGAAGAGCACATCATGAGTTAACTAACAGCAAGTACCGAGAGTGTGCACAGAACTTCCACACAGCAGGAAAGGACAGGTTAGATTTCAGAGCAGACAGCACACACTTTTTTTCCCAGGCTACATTGTGGTACTTTATATTGTGACATTGTGATACTTTTGGTTGCATTTTTATAAAACTGTTTCACTTTGTAAAACTTCAAAACAGAATTTTTCCACGTTAAACAATACATTTCTATGTTAATTCAATGGAAACCTTTTTTAAATTAATTTTGACAGAATTTTGGTCTGAAATGACAATGTGGTTTCTAAGAATTAAATGAAAAAAAAAAAATTCATTGTATCTTAAAATAATTCATTGCAGTATGGTATGGCAGTTCTCACAGATAAACAGTGTTGTGGCCTGTGTGATTTGAGGATATCATACTGTAGGTTCCCTGGTATTTGGTCTACTCTTGCATGACCACCTTGTGCATTCAGCAAAAGAGCAGCCCTAACAAGAACAGTACCCCTCACTTGCCTTCTCACTCTTGGAAAAAGAAAAACAATACTGTAAAAGTGACAGGACAGCGTTTTTTCCCCCACTTTAATTGGTACCTGTCCTTTACTCTATATTTACATGGGAACACGGCTATGCTGCATGTCCATACCTGCGCTAAATGCCTTACCACGTTATTCCTCTGTTTAAAGAATATCTATGTACACGTACCAATCTCAGTGTTTAGGCCTCAGTCCATTTCACTGGCCTAAAATTCTTACAGTCCTCTATTTTTACAGAATTTTCCTGAAGACTTAACCCTCCCTCCTTGGGCATTCTTAACACACAACGTCCTGTCATGCTTCTGGGACTGTTCACACTCTGGAGCCCAGGGTCTTAGGCGGGATGAGGCACCCAGAGGCTCCCACTGTGCTGTAGTCTTTCCCATGGTACGCTGTAGCACAGGGAGGTGGTGAGGGCCAGTGTAGGGCTGTGCTTGGTTGGCGCTGCCAGAGAGCACAACGGTTTTCTTTCTCTCTGCACACAGCTGGCACAGACGCTACAGGCCTGCCTTATCAGCACCTCCCCAGGGGAGCATTGTCAGGGTAGCAAACACACAACAGGCTGTATATCTGCCCGGCTACTATCAGAAAGGGACAGGGCGTAAGACAGACAGGCCCTGACAGTGTGGCGTTCAGTAAGTGACACGAGAAACCCATTGCTCATGGCTGCGCTGACCCACCAAACTCCTTGCTCAAGCCAAATGGTGTTTGAAACAGGATGGCAGAGGAGCGAGGCCACCGAGATACAGGAAGCTTGCCGAAACAAGTGCGAATATCTATTAAAAGCAAGCTTTCCTGTGCCTCCACACAAGACTGTGACTTATTAACCAGCATTAACCATGAACACTTCTCAAACAGATATGGATGTGATGAAGGTAAAGGCTTGAACAGTGTAAGTAAAAGCCTGACTACTCCCAACATTTTGTGATCCCCTCGCATTTACACGGACAGGTTTATGGGGGCACTTTAATGGGACACATAACTCAGGTTTACAGCGGTACACTCACATGGAGCGGTGGCTCTTGGGTAGACACAACCCCAGTGAGAGATTTATGGAAGTGTCCTGGGTGCATGTGTTTAAAAGGCACAGCGGAGGACGTTCTGGCAGGTTGCAGAACAACATGCAACAAGGGTTTTCAGTCAAGTTCAGGACATGCGACAACACACTGCACAAATGCGTTGGTTTTTCCCTTTTTTGGCAAAACCCACACCATGCCCAAAACATGAATGGTTAAATTTTTTGCCTTGTGAACGGGCAAGACCTGACAAAGAGCGTAACCGAGAAAGGCGTTTTTCGGATGAATAACAAGTCGTGCTTCCCCTTCTCCCGCATTCCTTATTTTATTTTCTTTGCCTCTATGTAAGGATCAGTGCTGTAGTGAGACAACAGGCCACTCGTAACTCTTTAATTAGCCGAATGAGCCAGTCACTCCATCGTATACTCACACAGCGTTATTTGTTAGCACATTCAGAATTACATGCCTGTATATGAGACTGTGCCTTACTGTGGGCCATTTTACTATTTCTCCAACAAAGACCCCTCAGAATTTGCTTGTCAGCACCAGGGCCCCACACTTCTCTCCCATAGGTCTCTCGGCAACAATGATGTGATTGTTTTTCCACAGAGAAAGTCACACCCAAACTCACATACACACCTATTCTCACCTAGCTAAGAGCTGCATGTACACTCTCTGACTTGTAAAGCATGGAGCTGCATTACTATAATGACTATATTTATAAAAAGCAAGATGAATCATTGAATGCAAGAGGTGGTCAGAAATACTGGATCAGACTGAATCTTAATCCAGGGAGTCTCCGATTTCAAATGCAACCATGGATTTACTATCAAAGCTGGTACAATTACAAAATGTTGGGTGTCTATATCCTGTGATTGCATAACAGAAATGTAACCGGAGTGGTCAGACATTCCTTGACCCATCCAGATGTAAATAAAAACTAGACTGCAGAGTCAAGACCAAACCTCTCTACCAAAACTGTATGTGACACTGAACTACTGGACCTACTGGCTGGGGCTTCATCACTTACCATAATACCAACTGCATGAAAAAATTAGTCAGACAACAACCAAGTACATAAACAAGCAAGAAATCGAATGGAAAGTTAATTACCAGAAATACTGCTGATCCCCACTAAATGCATTGTTTCAGGTCAGGTTTTGTTTCAGTGTGTACAGCTTGTAATTTAGCATTTGTATTTCATCCCATCCTTCTTGTTCAGGTGACAGTGCATGATTATGGCAGGATAATCATTAAAGCCATGTCTAGGGTGTGTTCAAAGTCACACCTAGATTAACAGAGAGCAGCAAATACTTAGATAATCTTTCAATTCGCCAGCGATAGGTCTGCATAATACTATGGATAGAAACGGTGCAAGACAGAGCCGAGCCGTTTTTCTTCAAACAGTGTTTTCCATTCTAATTCTGGGCAGGTTCTCTCACTCTCTGTAACAGCGAGACATCCTGGGGCTGTTCCTGATGGACATGCAGGGGATCAACGGCCCTTTGAACAGAGCCGAATCGGCCTCTGTGGCAGCCTTGTAAAGGAGAGGAGCAAAAAGAAGATCAAACGTAGCGGGCCAGCTTTGCGGTATGTGAGAGAGTATTTCAGATCTGGGCAGGAGAAAAATATAAGCCATCTTTTTGATAGGATTAGTGAGATACCACAGGAACAGGGCTTTGTTCTACTCCTGCACAAAGTTCGTGACCTCCATACTCTGACTCGGATTATGCACAAGGAAACTGCGTCAAACATGCCGACGAATGCTTTTTAAAAAATCGGCAGTGGGTTGTTTGCAACCCATGAAAAAAAATACAAGGTGACAGCTTCAAGCTTTGGCATCGACTTCAGAATCAAAAACCAGGTGGGGATTTCATATGCATTCCCTGTCTTGCCTGGTCCTTCCAGCTGGCAAACTTCAGCAGAAACTCCACTTTTCATGCAATGGCCCAACGACACATGGAAACGCAAAGGTAATTTTTAAAAATAGAGTTACCACTTTTTAAAACTGATATCGGTATTTGAAAAGAAACAATTTCCGGTGTTTCTTCAGAGAAAGACAGGAGCTTTACGAGTGCGTGGTGGAGAGGAATGCGAGACACCTGGAAATGGAGGGAGTAAGAGAGGATCCTTTCTCCTTCCAGGATTAGCATTGCAATGATGAAACTGTAGGAGGATAACAAAATATTGCAACTACAATGCCATTTCTCCTGACAAAACACCTACTATCACAATATGTCAAAACCACCACTGGAGAAAATGCAATGCACCTCTCCAAATAGAGAGTATATATTTGTCAAGTCATCTCTTTCTTTTGACAGCCTGCATTCACAGGGCTTGAAGTTTGACACAATATTAAACAGCCCCCAATTACCCGAAAGTGAAATGCAAAAGCAGTTCTTGGAAGTCACAGACAAGAAAACAATGCCATCTAACCATGAGACACTGTTTCAACACATGTATTGTTAATGGTCCTCTGATCTGGTTTCTGTGAAGGGGAGAACAAAGAGGTCACACAGCCGTTTCCATTACAAGGGGAGGAAAAACACTTGCAATTCAAACTGAGAGCTGCGGCCCTGGGTCTCTTTAAAAGATAATAGGCCTGCAAATTACAACGATGCTGGGACTTCTGATGGATGCAAAGAGGATTACAAGTCTGTGAAGCAGGGAAATAAACAGCTAATTTGTTGAAATGCCGTCATTTGCCAGCCAATTAGCGGACTCCTGTTTGCTTTCTTCTCTTTTTAAGAGAGGCTTTCTATTTTCTTTGTTTATTGGCTTCTTTCTGTACATGTGGCATCAATGAAAATTTTTAATTCTGCTAGTGGATCTCCGATATAAAACCCATTGACAATTACTCTACTTTTAAAAGCCAAAACTTCATAAAGTCTGTGTTTTTAAGAAGAATACCAATGAGCCTGTGGCATAATTTGCTGTAGGGAAAGCAATGTCTTCATGTTTGCTAATGTCAGAGCATCACAACATTTGTGTCAGAGAGTCTCACTGTCAGTAAGTCCCAAATCAGCTACAGTGAGGGTGAATCAGGGGTGGAGCATGGAGGGGTTTTTCAGTGTGTCATAACATTTGTCACACCATGTAAACTTGCCTCAGCCATCACACGCACAAAGCACACACACATGCCAGGAAACCTGGCATTCAGCCTTGTCTTGGGCAGAGGCCCAGACCAGATCTGGGAGGTGGGTATGGTCCATATTTCTCAGTGTTGGTTTGTCTTATGTTTTCATTATGACGTGTGAGGAACTTCCTTTTTCATTTCCAGTTATGTCCAGTCAGGCTGTTTGTAATTTCATGCTGCGTCACATCCAGATTACAGCAATTTCGTGGCTTTCCTTAACTTGGGGTGAAAAGGTTAAATGACCAGTTTTTCAGTAGAATAGGTCATGGGTGAGAATATGATCAACAATCAGCTGGCAAATGACCCTGGTGGAAATGTTTCACAACTGCTTTTGAAGCACACCATCTGTAATTGAACAGAGCTGCTGAGAGTGAATGAGAACTGCAGTGGGCCTGACCTGAGGATGTTGGGATGGGAAAGACGGTTCATCAGCTGCACCTCCCTCAGCATGTTGGCCCTGTTGCTGCTCAGCTTATTCATCTTCAGCGCCATCACCTGGTCGGAGGCCCGGTGGCGCACCTGAAACACAGAGAGGGAAAATGGGTTCACTCCATCAACCCTCAATACCTTGACAACCTAATCCAATCTAGCAGATGCAGAGCTTCTCTGTGTCCATTCAGTTATGGCTATGGTGTGTTGTCACAGAGGTTGAGGTTGGTCATGTGTCAGGGGCAAAAACATTTTCAGAATATAATCAGTATATAATACACTCAACACTCATTAGCAGATAAAACCCAATTTGCATTACATACAGTCTAAGGATAGCTGTGATACACACAGAATATATATTTAACATCCAAACATATGTTAGTTTACATTTCAATAAGGGGTTGTGACACTTCTTTTCTTACTGGAGAGCAAGCAAACAGATCCCCACACAGCTACACGATAATGTCCTTACAATGATTTCTAATAATGTTCAAAGACCTGCTGCGACACAAAGTCAGGCAAGATAAGGCATGTAGCTTTGGAGAAATCAGCATGATTAAGGTTGGGAAAGTGACTAAGCGCTATTCCCTCTCGTCTTTTGTAACTTTGAGAAAGTCTCTGTAGAGAGCAGGGCCGTCGGACACGAGGAACAGGTCTGAAAGATGAAGTGGTCTGGGAGGTCTGCTGTGCTGTGCTGAGACCCCACATTGCAGCACACTCTCACGCAAGCATGCTTCTACACACACCTACCCCCCCCCCCCCCCAAGAGCCACATAAGCAGGTCTTTAATTGAGTTTCAAGACTAAATACGGACTGTGTTATGTCATCAGGCAAGAATGGGCCAAGTGACTCATGAAAGGGAACTTCACTTTCCCTTCACTTTGAAAACCTCTGTCCTCCAGCTACTTCTGATGTAATTAGAGGGTGAAGCCCTATCACTGATATACACCATCTGTAATGTTCCTGTCCCTGTGTAGTCTGGGAAGAGCAGCAGGGAGTAATGACACACAACTATGTGCACAAGTATACAGGCACACACCCACACTCCACCACATTCAAACACGCACAAATACACACCATCAACCACATGCACACCAAAACACACATACAACCACACACACAACTACCCACGTACAAAAACACACACAGAGTTGGCCACACACAGGTCTAACCACAACATACAGATACGTACACATGCATGCAACCATGCACACTGTCATACTCTGACAATCTATCAGCTCGAATTGCGAAACAAGTGAGTGTCACGTGCATTTCCTCTTCAAGGCAAGTCAATCAGGTCACAGAGGCTGTGATAAAAATGGCTGAGATAGGAGGGAACGGAGAAGTTCATGATGAGTCATCAAAAGAAATGGTTAAACACAGTCATGTCCTGCTGTGGTCTATGTTCAAATGTACCCAATGTGCAACTGTAGTGTTAGAAGTTACCAAAAGAACATGGTGGTCAGCTAGTGCAGGGGTGATATTTAGCCTAGCATCATTCAAGAGCCTGACACAAAACCCACTCTGTCACCACTATCACTTGCTTGAAACGTCACTGATACTTTCTTCTGCAGCACTGCTGGCTTTCTGCTGAGGGAGAGCACAACCACAGGAAGTTGAACAGCGAGAAGAACGGGCAGTTATATCACTTCCTCCAGCTGAGACGTGAAGATACAGACACTTTATAGAATCTGCAGTGTGAGGGGACAGCCTGTGGTACATCGCACAGGGTGGAAGAGCGTGGCCCTCCGTGCACATTGGGGCCTGCAAATACAGCCTCTAGCACAGGAAATTCTCCCGCGCACTGCTTATCATCTGTCAGTCAGCTATAGCGCGCTAAAACAAGCATCAGTAACACAAACGCGACAGAACTGACTGAAAGCAGTGATGAAGAGAGATCTACAGGAAGACGAATCATTTAATAATGACCAAATAATCATAATGCATTTCATTCCTTCATATTTTCATAATGTTCCTGTCAAACTCCAAAGCACTTGACAACAAATGACCACAAGGGTCACGCTCAACAGCTACATAAAAACAAAGGCTCCTGCAGCGATTGAGGAAGGAATATAAGGAAGAGAAGGGGATGGAGGGAAGCCTTTTTTGAGACCGAAAGGGGAAGCGGTGTCATGTAAACAACAAATGAAAAAAACACTGAATAAAATGAGATGTGTGCTTTTGACAGTGTGCTGGGTATGTAAGAGGAGGGCTGGCTGCTAGGAAACACCCCTCCCCCTGCTCCCCTCAGATCCCACCTGTAGGGAGAGCAGGCTGTTTCAAACTGGGGCCCAGACGCAGAACCCACCGCGCCCGCCCCACCCCCTGCGCTGCCAAGCTGTCCGCTGCTCTCCATGGAAACGCCTTACTCCTGATATCCATGCCAACACACAACCAGTCGTGTTAACATCATCGCGCAACCTCAAAATTTCATTTATCCACACAGGTACGCGAGCGTATCAAGTGTACAGTGCTAACGTGCTAGAATGGAAACACAGCCGCTCAGCAAATATGCTGATCCCATTATGTAATGAGTGTGCAGGGTCCGTTTATAAGCCAATACAGATGGGATGATTTCTGTGCCATTGGTGAAACAGCAAATCACAGAGCCGACAAGCAGAGGAATAAATCGTGCTCATAAAGTTGGAAACGCCTTGTAGAATTACAGCTGTACAGTTGCCCCCTTCCAAGCCTGTGCGTAGCAGGGGCTGGAAAAGGGCTCGGAAAGAAAGGAAAAATGCAGAACAGCGAGGGGCAGCTCAACGAGACCCTGTAATTTACACCAAAAACTCAACATATCTTCTGTGTGAGCATCCCAACAGATCACAACCAGAAAATAATGTCTCTCCTCCAGCTCCTCCACACTGGGGACTATGCTCAGAGGGGGCTGAATGGAGTGGCCCTTTGTGGTTCCATCAATACAGGCCAGCTGATGGCCGGCAGCCCATCCCCCAATCGCTGCTCTTGTGCCTCAGTGTTAACCCTGTAAGCCCCATACACGGCATGGGCCTATCAAAGCCAGCCACTGCACCAGCCCAATGAGCCTCCCACAGCATGACATGGGAGCACAGCCCTGCACTAATAGGCTTGGACAAGCATTAATGCAGTGACTTCAATCCTTCTCCCCCCACCACCACCACCTTTGAAAGAAGGCTCTAAACCTTGCCATTCATGGAAGGATTCTGACTGTACGGACCTCCTGTCACGTCACTTCAACACCTTTTGTACAGGAGAGGAATCATTTGTTTTCGCTGAAAAGGGAGTGCAGCTCGTAATGGAAGAAAAAACACAGAAGAAGTCCACCATTACAGTAAAACACTCCACCCAGTAATCAGGCAGATCAATAAATGATCATATATACCAGACTGATTCATTAAACTGCTCAGCAGACACTCACATATAACAGTTCCACTGCCATTTGTAATCTGTTAACAACATTCACCACTATGAAGCTGCACTCTATTACCCAGGAAGACTTTGTAGTCAAGCCATAGTTTAATAGAGCTGTTTACAAACTGCCTCATTACTCTCTGGTAGCATTAAATGCTTTAGGAACCACACTGGAACTGACACGGATTCTTTGATGTGGGTTTTTTTTTTTTAAACTGCTATACATTCGCACTTAAATGACTCCAATTCCATAATAAGCTGCAGAAACATTTGGGCCCTGATCTCAGCCATTCAAGTCCCAAACAGCCATCATTTGTGAAATTTTCATTTTTACACATTCAGTGTCAATGTGAGTTGAAAGGGCTAATTTACCCCAGGGTGCAAACTACTGTCACACTCAGTGTCGCGCCTCTCCACATCTTTGTCAGGCAAGAACCCGCTCTGAAGCGGACATAGCAAAAACAACTGGGCGTTTTTCGAGCCTCCCGGAGCGCGGCGGCGAGCGGATCGACCGATGCGTGATGGGGAATGAGCCCTGATCCTCCGGGCCTGTCTGACCTCCAGTGCTAAGCAGGTCAGTCCATATCATCAGGCACCAGCGACTGCAGCCTTTCAGACACTGAGGAGGGTAGGGTTACTATAGGTCTCATTAGAGGTTAACCCTAGGATATGCATTCTTTTTCTGTCCAGGCAGGATTTAGAAACATCCCAAAACACCTGTAATTCACATAAATCTACCATGGTTTTAAAACTTGATCTCATATACTCTTACCTCCCACAGGATTTTTAAATATCACAAAATATTTTAATATTGCCACCGTACTGTTAACTGACAGCATAAAAGACAACAGTCAAATATTCTTTTACAGGCATTTAAGCTAGTAATAATTTGATAACGATGATCTTTTTTTAGTCAGCATTTTTGTCATAATCATGAAGCCCTACTGACAGTACAGAATGACGGTCAGGGACCGAAGCCTCCAAAAGGTTTTTAGCAGAGTGCTGTTAATGGCCTCACCACCTGGGATGAATGATCCAGCCTCACCACACTGGTTACAGCTCCCCGTTCCCCCGACTCTGGCAGGCGTGAGGCTATGTGAGGACGGCACTGTAGAGTAATGATTAGGCAACGGGGCGTGTGGGTTTCATTTCCAGGTGGGACACTGCCATCGTACCCTTGAGCAAGATGCTTAACCTCAATTGCTTTAGCACGCATCCGGCAATATGAAATAAGCTGCATGTTAAAGTAGTGGGCGATGTAAATCACTCTGGATGAGTCTCTGGAGTTAAACACACTCCAGATGACACACAACTGAAGTAAGGAACTATCACACATTTCCAACATCACGAGCAACTCTTCCATTCGCAGGACCTGAGTCAGAGCTGATGCGTTTTATGGCTGTCCGATCCACCGCGGTATTAATAGATAACCTGCCTTTTTCAAAGTAAACATGATCAACCAGCAGGCGACTTGGACTTCAACCACAGGTCTATGCGCTGAGCTCTGTGATGATGTAATGACTATAACTAGCAATAAGGGAGCATATACTCTTCAGTCCTCCAAGAAGCTAAACTGTTATTTCATGACAGCTCCTCCAACAACTCCCTTCAACATGAGGCCTGCTTCTTTGCTTATGAAGTGTTTAACACAGCTGTGTAATTTTACTCTAAGTGACAAATAAATGGGGAGAGAGGGGGGAGGGGTTTCTCACTCCATAAAAAGACTAACTTCTTTTCAAAGTCAAGGAAAGTCAAAACACTTCAAAACCATTTCACTGTGTGCCATAAGTGAGATGGCTGTCAGGCATGTGGGCACTAGGACAGTTAAAAACCACTGGCTAACCCTATGGTTTCGCTAGCTGTTTGATACTCCACAGCCTACAGAGAGGAAAACAGCAACAGCCCATGTGCTGTTGATTCCCTCTCTCCATCACATTCCCCTCCCGCATGGGCGGTGCTCCAACCACACACGTGATTAAAGCGAGTGCAAAAGGCTTTGCTGGGTTTCATCTGCCCCGTCATGAGGGTTCCACTGGTAAACACCACCCGATGCTCTTTTGGAACCTATGAGAACTAATTGTATGGTTTTGTGGTGAGCAATTTTTCTGTTGCCTTTCATATCAAAAGGACTGAAAATAGTGTGGATTTCCACCCAGTATAGATGCTAACATACACACTATATTGAAAGCATGGTCTGGTGCAGAGCTCCGTCTTTCTCTGAATGTAATGCTTGAGTGAGCCCCCAGTGAAACAAGAATGCTGAGAATCTGACTATGAGGCAGAAGTCACAAGAATTCCCAACGCCCAGAAGGCAAAATCCCAGAGCCCTCAGAATACAGTAATGTTATTGGTTGAGAATGAGCCGCCTTCAGAGGCGAATGGAATGGAAAACAAAGTGAAGACTTTTTGAAGGCCATTTTGATGTGGTACAGTGGTCTTATCTGGGAATATAAATAAACAATAACAATAAAACTGGCTAATGATTAAAAGTTGTACCCAAAAGCTGAATATGGAGAGCCACTAGATCTTAAAATCAACAACCAACTCATGAAACACATAAAAGCAGGTGAAGTGAATCAGCTGTTTACTCAACTGTTTTAATTAATCGATTATGTGCCGAGTGACAATGGAAACTCACAAAACCTGCTGCTCTGCAGGAACAGGCTTGGAGATTCTGGAATTTTCCGTGGACTGAACATACTTTTTTACTGCAGAGATCACAAACTCCAGTATTCAAAGGTTTTTTTGTTTTTATTTCAATCAGCAGCCAGTTTACATCATGGAAAGCTTTTTACTGGTTTCTTCAGACTTGAAGTTAAAGCACTTAAGTGCTGAAACACACCAAAAACCCAGTAACTAGTATGGCCCACCAGGGCTGGGGTTTGAGACCCTTCTTTTTACTGAGGTTAAGTGAAAGGTGGGGACTGACCTTGTAGACCTCAGAGAAGAAGCCTGAGCCAATCCACTCACAGATGAAGTCATCAAGACGTGTGAGGCGAGAGAAGGCGCTGATGAGGGCCCGGTAGGAGGAGGGGCAGACCCGGCCAAGCTGAGGCGGGGGGCCGTCCCCCGTCACCGCACCATCCAGATCATCCAGGCGCTCTGGCCGTGTAGGGAACCCGGCTATGGAGTTGCGCTTGTTCCGCTCCATCGTGCAAGCTACACGGTGGGGGGGCCTACTTCTTCACGGACGAGTCTACCGGGAAGACGCCAACAATCCTCTCATATCTCAGATTTGTTGTTGAGAGTGTTTGGCAGACCTGAAAAGGATAACAGAATAAGCTGAAATCATTTTCAACATGACTTCAAAATGCATGTAAAAATTAATGAATAGCAAAAAGCATATTCTTAACATGAACATCAGATTGACACACTGAATATCATAACTTTTTATCAACATGGGCAATCAGGATGATGGATTTAATTGCAGAAATTTTAACGAATACAGTTTTTCCAGTCAATTAAGTCAAGCTACCAATGCAGACAGAAATATGCTCCAATATGACTTTGTTCATTCCTGTGTGACCCTTCAGCATATATGTGGTGCTATAGTGAATCCTAAAGCCTTGAAACAAACTTCCCCATTCCCAGCCCCCAGGCCACATACAGCAAGTGCTCCTTCAGCACACTCAAGATGAAGAACACTGCTCCTTTATACCCTCGCTGCCTATCAGTCATCATGTTCAAACCATGAGGTTTATTTGGAATCGGTTGCACAATTTAAAAAAGAAAAGAATGTAGCGTAAGGTATGTGGGTTTTCATAAAGGGACCATAGTCCTCACCCTACCAGAGCATGGCCAAGAACAAAAGAAGCTCACTCGATCCTACAGCTAAAAATCTAATAACAGTCTAGCCTGAACATAGTACCCATTTTTAGACTTGCATACGGAACAAATGTGGTTGACTTTTCAGAGTTCTTATGCTGTGATCCACGTCAGTTCAAGTTCTGATTTTGCTTCCACCTCCCCTGGTTTGCCCCCGGTACACAGAGCACAATGAGCCAGCTACAGCCAAACGCTTACTCTGTCGGCCCTGGACAGTTTCATTAACAAGCTTTTTATAGAACAGACCCTCGATTCATGCTGTAGATTATGACATCCTTCCTCTCCTATTTTTGCTTATGCAGCGATGCATTCGATTAACGGAATACGCTGCCTGCATTTGTGATGCCTTCAACTCGCACAATTGCGCTGTGTACTCGTATTTATCAAACAGACTTTTCTTTCCCTCCTGGGGCCGACGGCCCTGTGAAAACAAAGCATTAATATAGGGAGCTGGTGCCATCTATTCGTCACGGCAACCAGGAGAAACCACAGCCCCCTCAGCCATGCCCAATCAGCTTCTTCCCTGTTTATTTAACTGGGTTTCTCTCCTTCATATTCATCAGGCAATGTGTGAGCTTGTGTGGGTAGTGCTCCCATCAATACAAACCTCTTGCTCACCATGGCCAGAATAATGTACCAGTATTAAGATACATTAAACATAAATTATGACAACCTTTTTCAATTATTATGGCTGGAAAACAGGTGACATGTTTATAGGGGAAACTTAACTTGCTTTGTAATGCAGTCATTTCTCTAACAACTAGCCTACATTTACCCATTTCTAAGAGCAAATGCCATAGAGGAGTGACACACTTGCAATATGAAGGTAGTGTGCCAATACAGCAGACAAAAGGCTGGTCCAAAAATATGAGAAAAAGGGGGCAGTCCATTACATCAGCAACACACTGACTGTAAAATACTTTAACTGAGTCGTTCTGCTACATTTTGCTAAGGCTGCCCGAATCCTTAAAAGGATATTTGTTCCTCCAGTAGGCCACTGGTGCAATTTTGCAATTGTGCTCTGATAATCGCCCTGCCAAGAATGTATGAGCTCCTATTCCCGAAGCTGGGCTTTTTCAGGAAAAATAACAAATGCAGAACTGCAGGCAGTTATTATGTGGAGCGAGGGAGTGCAGTAACAGGCTCTTTATTATGATACATTTCCCTCCATTCACTACTGCAACACAGAGAGCGGATATCAAGTCAATGCTTCCCGGAAACCTCAATCTCACTGTCAACTTAACAAGTTTTTACTTAATGAGCTGCAGAATTGCATTTTTCTGAACATCAACGCCCCCCAAAAAGAAGTATGGCCTACAACACCCATTCACGACCCAAACGAGCCACAATGCTTTTTTAACTGATCACCGATTTCAAATGATCTCTGAAGCTCCCTTGTGTGGAGCTCAAGTAGAAATTCAGCTCTAAGAAGTAGAGTTAAAAACACTATGTTTCAATGTACATGAGAGTAGGCAAAGCAAATACTCAATAATGAATAGCAGGGTTGTTAAGAGACGGGAATGTGAGGCAAAGGCTTCTAACATGAGGGGATGGAGAACAAGGAGAAGGGGACGGACTGAGGGGCTGTTTGAGGGTGGCCTGGGGCTATACCACCTGGCACCGTTCCACAAACATCTACAGCTGCTGCCGGACAGCCCGTGCACTTTTACAAGACTATAAGACACACACGGAAATACTCTCCAACCGCACACACACCCCCTCCCTTAGGCCATGTATGGTGAGGTGAACCCAAGACTGCCTGAGTCAATAACCCCAAGTAAACAGCTGAGGCTAGTCAGTATTTCACAAAGCAAAAACCATATCGATATAGGGAAGGCCTGGCTTGCTGCAACATGCATGGATTGTTCATAAGAGAAGTAGCAGCAACACATTTTGCAGTGCAAGGTATTTTTTGGTCATGACATGAGACAAAAGGAGTTTTCTGTGAACTCTAGGAGCACTTCCTACTTCCAACCTCAGCCTTATGACAGCATTATGTGTGACAGCATTTTCCCACCCAAGTGATTTTCTGAATTCACCTACTGGGTTTTTGTTCTGTATCTAGGTCTGCATATTTATGACGCTGATCACACTACATTTTCTACCTTTGGAGATTGCATACTGGTGTTTCCAGACAAACTTCATATCCTTTGACCATAAAGAATCTGCAGAACACAAGTCACTGAGAATGGTATTTACACAGCAGGAGCATGTGCAGGCATAGCCTTCAGAAACGCATTGCCACGGAAAAGACACTATCTAATCATAAGCAATAAGATCCAGTGGGGAGGGTTGATATACTTCTCTGTAGGTCTCCTTCCACCTATCAAGTACCTTTCCCTCAGGTCATAGATCAATTTGTACATGCAATAAATTGAGATGTTCATGTCTTCATTCTACATAACATGGCTATCACAAAAGAACAATGCTGACACTGCTCCTTTAAGGCTCAGAAGTAGAATTACTACATTTTTAAGCAAGAGAACTGGCGAACTTAACAAAACATCTTTAGTATAAGAGGAGGTCATTCAGATAGAGCAATTATTCCCTTTTGTTGTGAGATTTCAGTTGGAGAAAATTATGGAATGTAGGATAAATTTAATAAAAAATAAAACCCTGAAAACAATTCCCAAACACAACTAAAACAGATAACCAAAGACACCAACTCCAGCTCCATACATGTTCATTTCTCTACATTCTTGAGACTAAAAGCAAATATGAGTCAAGTAATGACCTAATCCACAACTTGTTCCTCTGAACAGGTGATAGGTGCCTTATGACTCTCATAATATAGTTATCTCTGTTTCAAACCATGAGAACTGGAAAGCAGCATGCCTGAAATTCCCAACACAGGAAATAACAATGGAGAACGTCTGTTTTTCAGTGAAAGGTTCTTGCTGTCATGTCATGTGGTACAAACTATTTGCATGCGAGACAAACAAACCACAAACTAAATCTTGGCTATTCTTCAAAGCCACCTAATTGATGAGATAAGAAAACGTTAGGCACATGCCATCCCAATATAGAGAGCCAGGAGCACCCACTCATGTTACTATACACTATACATGCACTATGGCAGAAATGTTTAGAAAAGCCAATCAATATTCATGGTTATCTTTCAAAACCCCAAAGGATTATAAAGAATAGAAATGGAAACTCTGTTAGAATACAACAATGAAACTGAATGGAATTCAGCCTGCAGCCCTGATGGTTGATAAACTGGAGGCAGAGCAGTCTCGTTATTGGAACACTTGCTGCAGATCAGGAGGGTCAAGCTTAATCCCCTGAGGATTGTGTGTATGCTGGAGTTTGCATGAGCTTCTGCACTTTAACACTCAATTAGTTCAATCATTTGCTCAGCTTCACATATTTTACATGTTCACAAAAGATAAGTCAAACGTGATGACTGAATTTGTTTCTGATGCTCAATAAAGGTCCCATCTTATCTGCATTTTGTAATGTTTAGCCTATGCATCAATGTAAATGGCCATTTAAGTAATTTGTTGAAGGAAGTAAAATGTTTCAAACAAACAAAGAAAGCTGTGATGCAAAGAGAGACTTACAGCCCTGTTCTTGACCATTCACCAGTCTCCACAATAAAATAAAACAGACTAGCATAAATGGTTTTAAAAAAAAAAAAAAAAAAGGAGACAAGTAAATGTTCTAAACCTATGAGCCAATTCAGGATTTTTGCATCCCAAAAGGGTCAAATTCATTTAAAATAAATTACTGCAGGATGGCACATAAAAGGCAAAGGCATACAAAATGACTTTGATGTTTCCTACAAAATGTGACACCCTACATATGGCTGGCAAAGACATCATTGATTCTGGTGATCACATAACCAGGAGTTCCTTTTTTACACTTGAGATATTAAAACACACATATAATAAACGGCCATGTGTGGCTGTAACTGCCTGTAAAGACACAGATGGGTAGCTCAGTCTAGATCAACAAAGAGCTGGAACATCAGTAAGAATGTTCGCTCGCACATTCACTTTCACAGTGTCCAAAGAAATGCTTCTTAATTGTTCCACCTCAAAACAGTATTGCATCTGGGGTTTTAAAAACAATACAACATAGAGTGCACAGAACTTCTCACATAGCACTCAGTTTTGAGGTTCATGAAAAATGTGTATGTTTACATTTTCCATCTCTCTTGACTTATTTGCTATTAATAAGGTTTGTAATTATTGGTGCTGTCCACTTGATGTTAAGACTGATGAATCAATGGCAGTTGAAAAGGAAATTAGTAAGCACTGAGGTCTTACACCATAGTGAGTTCCTGCATTCAGAAATTTCCCTGATGCAAAAGAGAGAAAGACACATATTGCTTGAATAACATTTCCCTAAAGTGTATGTTTGTTGTATAGATGGCACAGTGTTCTCAACCACAATTCTTAACCTGGGGAAATAAATTATTAGTCACATTTATTAAAACTACAGTCGAAGGCACTGCAAGCCCAACTCCTCCAAAACCAAAAACAGAAAAGCCACTGAGCTAGCTACAGGGTGTTACCCAATACTAATGACCTTATTCAGAGTGGCATTTTGTCAGTTAACGTTAGTGTAGAGGAGCACGCTCCAAATTACTGGGATGGCGAAAACGCAGAAATCCCATTCAACGAAGCTTTCGTTAGTCCCTGGAAAATAAGTAACCCACATCTACCAGCTAAAATCTTACAAATCGCGTTTTCTGTGTAACATTACAGCAGTTATGTTGGAATTTCCAGTACTACCCCCCCACCCCCAAATCTCACTTCAAAACATGAGTCGATGTCAGCTGTAAATCTCCGTGTGCTCACATAGTGTGTACATACCCCATATTGACTGAATGTGGGTGCGGTAATGCGCATATCGCTATACTGCGATTCCTATAATAATAATAATAATAATAATAATAATAATAATAATAATAACGTCGCTTTAGCTAGCTGCTATCTTGACAGTATATTACGTATCTAAGATGAATAAGCATTTACCTTCAACTAATGTCTTGTTCCAACACAATGAACTGTATAGGATAGTTGGCATGAGTTGCGTTTTTGTTGCAACTTTTGAACATGCATATTATTAAACTTGAAGTGAAAAAGGATTGCTGTCCGCCAGTCAATTTGCCGAACTGCTAGTGCTATCTGTTCTTGTATCGCTAACACCTGCAAAACATTGACCTTTCAGCACTTAAGTTTACAACTTAGATAACGAAATGGATCAAAGATCAATGATGAGATTCAATGACGTTAGGAGGCAAACGTTAGCAAGTAATAAACCAACTTAACAGTTAATACAGCTATCTGAATGGGTATCAGAGCAATACGACTTGACAACAAAACAAACGGCGAGTGTGTTTACCTTGCAAACTTCAGTCTTTTTACTACTGATAGAAATCTAGCCTTCAAATCAGCTAAATGTAAGGACCTGATTGCTGTCAGGATAGAAATAAATAACTGAAAGAATACAACATCTTAACATGACAGATTTCAGCGGGCCACATCAACCCATTCATAAATAAGGTAACGTTAGCCTAAGTTCGCAAAAGCAGGTAACCTACATAACGGTAGCTCGCTAAAGTAGTGCTAGGATGGACTTTACATTGAGAAAATTATACACATTTCTGATGGATCTGCTAACCATACAAGCCATAACTACATCAACATATCTTCTAATCAACTTTTCATGTATCTCTAGATCTACTGCTAACCATTGATGGAACGAACAAACTAAAGCGTCCTGTCCTAGCGATGGCTACATTACCTTCTGACTACAGGAGAATGGCACCAGCTAGCTAACAAAAGTAAGTTACCGAAATGAAAACCAAAGTAATGTCTTACCTTGCTGCTTGTCATAGTGTAGTTGAAGCAACACTGAAATTGAGATGATGGGCCTCATTTCAATCCAGCGCCTGGCATGTTATCCACACAACACGCTTTTATGGCCATATAGCCAGTAAGCAAGTAGGCTACCAGGCGATCTAGCAAGCTACTGACACTCTTCAAACTCAAAACAAGTTAGAAGCAAAACTGAAGATACGGAGCAATAAAAAATCTCGTTGGCGAGCCAAAAGTGAATACACTGTATCGCTACTATAACTAGATTTCGCTACCTAATGACGTTACTGGATAGCTAACATTAGTAGCTCGCATATTTTGGTTGCATTGTTTATGTGCACCCAGTCTGGACTGAGAGGCTATCGTAGTAAGATAAATAAATACAACAAACCACCGCCTGTTACATTATTTCGTATGAGAAATTATTCCGTATAGGAATGCGTTAAACCAAATTCTACTCAAAGTTCCCGTTTCGTCTGTATTTCTTCTTCAGCAATTTATCTGTGGTAGCTAACAAGCTACAAAAAGTCCTTCGCAGTATTTACTGTCATTCCATACGGCGCAAAACATCGCGTCTTGACTTCTCCAAACATTTGCCTCTCCCCAAGGACCTAACTTGCAATTTGACCCATCTCACTCGCAGTCTGATTGACAGCGATTTTGTCCAATAAGTGAATAGAGTAATTTTAACTAAAATTTTTTTCCAATAGTCAAATAAGCTTTTGATGTACGTCACCAGCATTGCATGATAGACGGTTATTGGAACGAATCACAACCTTGCAACAGTCTTGCATTTGACCAATGTGCGAACGCCATAAATCAACATGTTATGAGTATGAGAAGAAATAGTGCAGTGTCAGGTAGCGCTGAAAATTTGCTCCAAAGGTAAAGGTGTCCCTTTGTAAGAAGACAAAGTCACGACGGTGTTAAGCAAGGGATTTTGTTGGAAAAATATCATGCTCAAACAACAGAAGGATGTACCGTTAAAAAAAGAAAATCATGAAAGCAAAGCATCAAGCAATATAGGGAGATTCAACATCAAACTTGAAAATAAGAAATGGATGAAATCACACAAAATGGCTTATTTTGAATTACCATTGAATGTCACTAATTGTGTCACTAATTACCAGGGTAGCAAAGTTTAATGTGATGCAGTGTTTAACTCATCATGGTTATATAAAATGGTATTGTATGAATTACATATAATCAATCTTATGGTTACAGCAACATAATTGGCTGGTTTATGCATAGATAATAACTTACCAGAATTAGAGTTTGATGTATGAACATTTCACTTTATATTGTCTTTACAATCTGCAAAGTCAGTTGTTTAAATATAAACACAACCAAGTTCATGAATTTAATGTCCCTGTGTTTATGACAAATAAAAGATAAAAAATGAATTTACAAATATCAGTCCCTTCTGCAGTTGTTCAGTAGTACTTTTTTTTTTTTGTCTTTTGAAAAGTGGAACAGTATCCATGCAATGTACGTGTGTATATGTGCATACACCTGCATAAAAAACCTCAACAATACACAGGCTGTGTCATTTGTTCTCCATATTTAATATTTTGAACTCTCATAAACATTAATTACAAACATTGCTTAGAGTTCTTTAGGAATAATAATGCTTTGGAATAAACTGCCGACCATACGGCTTTGTACACGTGCAGGTAGCAGCACATATTTGCAATTTTTTCACCAAATCACTTGTGCCTCCAGCATCTGCTAGAGCCAACCACTACAGCTACTGACTTTCAAAAGAACTCATGTCAGGAACAGCCGTTTCCATAACAACATGGTTACTCCTATTTTCTGCATTTATCAATCAAATAATGTACAAAAAGATTGCCTCTTTCAGGAGTCATTCACCATTGACAGTTACAAACAAAACACTTCAATCTCAGAAAACTGACTTCATTTTTCTAAACATGAATATTTATTTCACATAATATGTTAGTTATACTTCAGGAACAAAAACTAGCATACATGGTGGTACTCCAGGACCACAGATGAGAACCACTGCTCTCCCAGTGCAATCTCATGGAGGCAAAGAACCCCACTTCAAGAAAACATTTACTGCCATCTTCTGGCCATGTTGGAAAAGTATAATTTACACATGCATACATTTAAGTATACATACAAAGTATAAACCTGTAATATTGACTTTCAAAAACGTTCTTACTGGTGTTTTTCTGCAGAGGATAAAAGGTAATTGTTAAAGGATCACGTCAAGAGTAACAAAATAAGAGTAAGAGGAATAAAATATTCAAATTGCCCTCAAGGTACTAGATGCTCAGGTCGGTTTAAACCAAGAACAAAAACCACATTCAACACTATGCTTTTCCATTTTCCAACAATAAAATAAATAAACCATTCTCCATCTTAGTATGGAATGAATTAAACATTACAAGTGACTCAGGTTGTAGTACTTCCAAAAAACAGGCTGAAAGACACAGCGTGATATGTAAATAGCACACTTACTCTGTCCATACTGGACTGACATAAGAAAAAGTTGGTTATTTTTTTGTTGATAATTCAAATGATCATACAAATGATCATATAGTTACACAACACACAAGGAGCAACACAACTATGACAACTTGTGTATTTGAGTCCATTCTCAATGGACTGGGTATATAAGCAACGGTAAGACAGAAGAGTTTGTCCAGATTTGTTATACATAAAATCTGTCGCCATAATATTTCACGAACCGAGTAAATTATGGTTATTATAAGGTCTGATTTGTCACCAGCTTCCTCTAACACTATCATGCTCTGTGACCACTGCAACATTGGAGAATCTGACGCGGTGAGCAAAGCCTCATGAATGGGTAATTTAAAGAATTTTAAGTTATATTCCCGTTTTTATTTTTCTTTAATTGGAATGACTCGTCGTTTTCGCGAGCCCATCTAAGAGTTCAGATGACAACCTTTATTTTGAAAACTGACTTCCTACTAAAAACCGGAAGTTGAACCTCTTTCTACAGGGGTTAAAGGGAGACAAAACAGGTACCTGAGCAACAATTGTCGGTCATCCGTATTATGTCCAGCTCGCCACAAATTAACTAATAAATAAAACCAATGGTACTGGGGATTTAAGCAAATTCAGTATGGGAGATGCCGACATAGATTACAACATCGTATTTCCTGACTCATTCATAACGGGTAAGATAGCCTAATCTTGTTTGCCAGCCTTCTTGCGTTACATCATCAACCATACATTTCATATTTGATAACACGAGGATACAGCGTTAACAAGGTAGCAAGTAATATAAATACTTAACACGGTCTTACCACAATTCTTCATTCACATTTTTTTCACGCCTGATTTAGTTGTCAAATGATCTTGAATAAAAAGAAAATACTACCTACCAGTTAGCGATCCAGATAGCTGATGATAATCATTGTCTCTGTTCAGTCAATAATTCATCCAGAAAAAAGTCATTTAAGTTAAACTTTGTACTTTTCTGGTAGTGACCTCTTGAGTATTAACTGCCAATAAATTGTTAAAATATGTGAAACTGCTCTTTTGTTCTGTTTGCAGAAAGGCACTGGAAAGCGTCAAAGGAGCCAGTCGTTATACTGCTGGGTTGGGCTGGCTGTAAAGACAAACATCTGGCAAAGTACAGTTCAATTTACAATGAACGGGTCAGTATAAGCCATTATTCAAAGCAAATAAATTAAATGAAGGATGGGCTCCTAACCATGGTTCTGTTTTGATCTCCACAGGGGTGCATTACAGTACGCTACACAGCTCCATTGAAGACAGTATTTATCTCAGAGTCATTTGGCTATAAAGAATTGAGCACCATTGCCTATAAGCTGCTTGAACTCCTCTATGATTATGAGGTTGAGAACAACCCCATATTCTTCCATGTTTTCAGCAATGGTGGCTTCATGCTGTACCGGTACATGGCTGAGCTCCTACGCAGTCATGGACGGTTTAGCACCCTCAATGTGGTAGGCACAGTGGTAGATAGTGCCCCTGGAAGCCAAAACGTGACAGGGGCATTGCGGGCCATCACGGCTTCCCTGGGACCCAACGTCAACATAGTGCTGCTCTATGTCCTCTTGGCACTGTTTGCCTGTATGGTATTTCTGCTTCGGATCGTGTTGTACTCTGTGACCAAATACATTCACAAGAACCACTATGATGCAATGCGAGACCACCCATCATCCTGGCCCCAGCTGTATCTTTACTCCCAGGCAGACAGGGTGATCCGACACAAGGATGTGGAGATGATGGTGAAGGCTGTGCAGGAGAAGGGAGTGACAGTGGACAGTTTTGACTTCGGCACCTCAGCCCATGTGAGCCTGTACCGAGACTACCCGGAGGAGTACTCCAGTAGGTGCTTGGCCTTCTTGTCAAGATGCATGCAGACTGCTGTAGGGACCCAAAAGAAGCGTCTCTCAGTGGCAAATTAAGTCAACAAACACCATGTACACACTATAAGCAACAATTTATGTTTCACCTTGTTGTGGCAGTAAGCAATAGGTCATTCAAGAATGGTTAAATTCATCAACATATTCCATGTTGGAGGCAAATTAGGAACACATTGGTGTGCTGTCAACAAATAAGCACATTGTGAGGCATCCTTTATGTTAACAACATATTTCATGAAAATAAACAGGCATCAATAGCCACAGGTTTCTTGACAAGTTAAAAGTTCAGTGAAAATTATTTTGTTAGAGTGCAAATGTTAGGGGCACAGGTTTAAGGATCTGTGCTGTGCCAAGGAATGTAGGCAGTGAGCAGTCTAGTTGCATGCACCTCCATTAAAAAAAGGAAGATTTTTGTCACTTTTGCTTTAAAGTGTGAATGTAGGGTTACAATTGTGGCTGTCTATGCCTTAAGTAATTTGAGAGAAAACTTGTGAATCTACTGTGAAGATACTAATATGAATGTATTCCTGTAATAGCTCACCTCAAACTTTTCTGTTGTAATGATTAAAAAAATGTCTCTAAAGATGATAAATACCCGTTTGTCTGCATCTAACAGTTGATATTGTTAAATTAAGTTTTAAAGAAACCTCTACATAAAAAATATTTGAAGGAACATTTATAAAAATGAGTTGTGATAATTGAGTAGAATCATAGAGATTCCAATTTAATTAGTTTAGCTTTTTATTTGATGATTATGTGCCTTCAAAAAAATAAAGTTTTGTGTTGTTAACAAGGTCATGTCTTTGTAAATAAGTTCCAGGTGATGTGTTCTAAAATACAATGTAGGTATAGCCAACATTGAATAGATACCAAAAGTCATGAGAAGTCATTAATGTAATGACTAGAATGTGTTGCAATTGTCATGATTTTAACATGTGGCTCACAAAAACTACTTACTGTACAAAACTAAAACTAACGTACAAAAAAGAAGGAAAAATGTCCACTTATGCATACATATGTATTTACTTAAAAATATGGCTATTGCAACACACTCAAAGCTTCTGAAGAGATGTTCAAGTTTCCAACTGGTGGGTCAATGACAGCCTGTTTCTGAATATGTCAAAATCTGTAATATTGATCATAGCCCAAAGGTCCTCCAGAAACATTTTCATGTCAATATGAAAATATTGATGTTAAGTGAAGATTTTGTAAGTGTTTTCCCATATTAAAAACATCTGAAAATGTTGAAATTTCACTTGTAGTGTCCATGTTTGCCATTGAATCATGTCAAAACATACGCTACCTCTTGAAGGATATTGTTGATAGATTTGTGCCCATCAGACAAACCATACACAAATGTGTGTGTTTCATTAAGATAACAAAATGATATTAATTTAATTGTATTAGATTTTATTTTTGGAATTAAATGATTTAGTAAGATATTTTATGCAGTGTGCAGTCCAGGGTCATGCAGTGATTGAACCTACTGTCTTTTTCCCAAAGTATCTTCTGAACAGTGTATGTGTGTAAAATTTCTTGTACTCATTCTTTGAGTGGGTCTGTAGTGGTGAATTGATAATTTCATAATTTTTAAAACCATTTTCTGTGAATTTCATTGGATTTTGCAGGTGAACTAAGCACTGTGTGGTGTATTTTAAAGAAACTGTAGGTTCAACAGACCTTTTTCATACATGGCAGAATAATAAATAATAATCTTCAGTAACAAATGATCAAAACCAAAAACAATAGTATTTAAACTCAGCAATGTCTCCTGTGTATATTAAAATAAGGACAATAATTTAAGTAAGTTTAGGCATTACTGCAAATCACATAACGTAAACCCAGGAGTGGGGCCAAACTGAGCTATGTGTCATAGAGGAGGCCACACAAAACAAATGTATTTGCATCATCTATCATTAAGGAGTTGCTTGGGAGGAGAGCAAGGATATGCATTTAAAAATTATTGTATACATTTTAGATAATTTGATTTCTCACAACTTTATTGAATAATGATGGGCAAAATTAATATTTAGAAGTTAATATTTCTTTACTTACCAACAGCATTCATTTTTAAATGACTCACTTACAGTAAAATAACACTGGATCCTGAATTTGCTGTGGAAAAGAATACATCACTCAGCATGGGACATGTACCCCAAATTAGTTAAACAAACATGACTATATATAAAAGAAAATTAACTCAAATTATTAATATTTAACCAGCAAGATATTTCTTTCTAAAAACGGAATGACAGGAAAGACAATGACTAAACTTTTTTGGGAGAATATCAGCTAAAATAGATATGCACGCTTTTTTGATAACTCACATATAAATATATTATTTTATTTCTATATATATATAGAAATATAAATATATTTAATAAGTATTGTTCATAACTCTCTCTATATGTGAGTTATGAACAATCTGTATTATGTACACGTGAAATAGATGTAGCGATACTCCAATTGACAATGAGATTACGTACATCTCAGGATAGAATGAGACGGGTAAAATGGCGTCAAGAAAGGCAGCACAGCCAATCCGTTTCAACGAGCGCTGGGAATTGTAGTTTAGACCTATAACAAGCGATTTTGTTGAGAATCGCCGGCGTGCGTTTACCCGTTAAGCTATTGAGCATTAGTTGATTGAATTCAGTTAGAGGTTTCATGTCTTTTCACGAAAAAATAGAGACTTTTTCACAAACAGGTAGCCGTTTTGAATACATATACTTCGTCTTATCACAAGGGAGAATTTATTAACGTTAGATAACTATTCCTAGCTTGTTAGCGAAAGACCCATTTGTGCTGTGATCCTCACAGTGACTGCAAGTTGGGCCTTTGTTGTATAAGGCATTAGCCATCCACCTACCTAAGATTAACATTTGTTCAAAAACGTAACGTTATATTATTTAGCTTGCAAGCTAGTTAGTTAGTTAACGGGCGTCATACTTCGTTACTATCTGGCTAAATAAGGTAAGTAGTGTATCAATGTCAAATTTTTATGTGTGCAAAATAGCTAGCGATAGGTAACGTATGCTAGCTACTTTTGTTGGACAGATTTTCGTTTTGAGTTGAGCAGCATGCTAACAGTAATACCAAGCTGCAGTATAGGTTAATTATATTTCTCCACACTGGTCTCTGTGGTGCTACGGTTGTCAATCAGCTAGCATTTGTACTCATAATATTTGATTATAGTTAGCTAGGGCTGTATTTCCTCAGCCTCGCTAGCCCCCAGGCTAGCAGCCAGTTCAACGTTGACATAAGCACGGTCGCACAGGTCATGTCATTCCAGCATTTGGCTTTCCAAATCGAATTTGTCAGTCTTACGAGCTTGTAATTGGCATATGCTCTTGAATATAATATTGTTTTTAAAATGTGTCCCGTAAATAGATCAGATTATCAGGACACGATGGCAACTGGTGCAGATGCAAGAGAGATACTGGGATGTGGAGGAGACAATGATTCAGGGCCACTCAGTAAAAAGGACATCATCAACTCCGATATGGTAAGAACAATTTGCTATGTCAGCATCAATCAAACATCCACTACTGCTTTAAAATGTACTCCTTTTTTTACCACCATGCTCCTACGTCTTACAGTCATACCCGTTTTTACTTCTCAAAATGATGTAATTGGAATGTTTTGTGTGTTTCTGTGTTTAATTTCCATGCTTTGTAGTATATACAAGATGTGTGAAAAAAGACATCCAAAATGTATGTTTTGAGTTATGAATATGAATATTGTCAAACTAACAATTTTTAAAAAGCTGTATTACAATATACAAACAAAAATTAGACAAAATTGTCTCTATGCTTTTTATTTCCAAAGAATGGTTTTAGATATCCATTGTTTGCAAATGTATTAAAAACTGGGCTGGAAATGGAAAATTAACCAGAGGATAGCAGGTGCATAAGCTGGGTGGTGCCTCTGCAGCTGTTGCCTGAATGTGCTTCTTATAGCCGATGGAATCAACTGTATAAATGCTGTAACATGTAGCTAAATGCCTTAAGTCACCATTTATTAAGACTTGCACTCAATAAAAAATAAATAAATAATCTAACTGTAAAGCACATCTTTGAAAGGGATTCTGTCTCATGCCATCTCTTCTAAATTATGACACACAGATACTGTCAGTTTTCAGTATGGGAGAAGTGTGCTGTAGCAAGTTTAGAAATGTCTATGCCATCTTTTTTCCCCTAATAAACATGTCTTTCAATAAACATTTCCCATTGTAGCATGTACTGAGGAATGTGTATTGTTAGCTGCTACCTTTCCGGTTGTCTCAGACATTTCACTTCAAAGTAGTCAAATCCAGCATTTGCCTGCCTTGGGGCTTTGCATTGGTCAGGGGCTGAGGGTGAAGATGCTTATTGAATGTCTTTGACTGTCATATTTGACATTTTGTAGCGAGTCATTGGCATTTGTCTCTCCTGAAAAGCTCACTCTGGTACTGAATGTATCAGCTGGAGCCGGGTCGCTGAAAAGAAAGGGGGGAAAAGTTTATAGATCTATGGAGACAGATGAACATCGCTTACTGGAGTGCACACGGGCTACCTTTTCATTTTTCCCACCGGGCAGAAGCCGTTGCTAAACTTCCATTTGGGTTTTGATAACTGAAGCCTGCAGACACTTGAAGAGTTTACCTGATTTGAACCAACCAGCCCCCTGGAGTGTTAAGTTCAAATTAGCAAAGATTGTTAAAAATCCTAACAGTTCATCATTTTCCTCTTAATCACCTGCATTTTAGGAAGGAAATGATGACAAATGACAGATTGGGAAATATTCATTTAGTGATTTGGCTGAGATAGCTTATATATCCCAGACTTTCATTTAGCTTTTTAAATCATCTGTACATTTTCACACATTTGATACATAGCTGTGTTCTTTATTTAGCTTGATTTTGATGGCTGTAGTTTCTTGTGTAGCTCTTACTGATCTCTTTGGCAGATTCAAACAGATGAGCTGTGTTTTTTTTTTTTGTGGTCCTGTGTTTTATTATGATCGTAACAAAAAAGTCATGAATCAGACATATTTTTAATTGTAAATTGAGTAAATGATATTTAAATCAGTTCTTGAAGGGTAGTCCAGTCGGTCCCTGATTATACATTGTGGTTATCTTTATCTGTTCTGTTCTGTGGTTTAATACTGTCACTGTGCTGTCCGTGTATCAGTGCTGAAAGGTTTACGATGAATATTTGATTACGCAATTTAAAAATGTATATTTTTGTATTTTAGTCCAGTATAGCCAGTCCAGTGCAAGGTAATTTTAGCAAACTGAATTTTTTTGTCTGCTTTCTGGCTGCTGTAAACAGTAGCTGCCCGTAGATTCAGATCTGATGAGAAGTCGGCCTCCTATCTTAAGTCATTTGGTCACCATCTGTATACAGCATCTGTCCTAGCTCTCAGCTTGGAGCCACTGTGTGTGGGTTTTGTTTTGCAGTGGAATACTAAATTAATACAGCTTGATTGAGATGTCAAATAAAGGGCAGTATTCAATTAACATCTCCACAGTTAATTTGCTGTTAATTCTTGTACAAGCTGTGCAACATGTTCTGAGTCCCTGTTAATCATTCTTTCATTCTTCTCTGTTTAGAAAAAGGCCAAGAAATCGACAGATGCATACAAGAGACCCCAGGGGATGCCCAGAGAAGTCTACGCCTTGCTGTATTCAGACAAAAAGTACAAATTCTGTTTGAAATCTTCACCACAGTTTCCCTGTACCCATATTGTATTAAATGCATGTAGTAGAAGGTGTAGTGGTTGAGCTGATTTCTTACCCCGGCCCTGACAGAAACATGGCAAATGCAGTGCCCCTGTGGCCGGGGCAGTGTGCGCATTAACAAACAGGATCCAGTGCAGATGCATCTCCCCAGCAGAGCCCTGCACACTCCACTGCTCAGCAGGAGGATCGGCTCTCTGCTCGTCTATAGCCATCCGTCATAAGCACAACCTGTATTTGCCTTAAAATGAATGAAACCCTAGCTGGGCCAGAAATTTGAAACTGATGCTTGGAAATAAGCCCTGCTGGAGATGTCTGTATTTCTTTCAGTCCTCAGTCTCCTCAGCATTCCTCCTACTGAGTCCTCATTGAATTGGTGGCACAGCAAGTATTCTGTATGCACAAAGAAAGTTCTCTCTCTGAACTGAAACAAAGCATTTCCAGTTTCTCAACAGAAATGATTCCATTTTGAATGTTTTTTTTTTCATTATTATGAAAATAATTATCCTGGTTACAGTAAATGATTACCAATGCAAGGTACATTGTGCTCACATATAATCTACTCATGTTATCTGTGTCCAATCCAGAGATGCTCCCCCTCTGCTGCCCAGCGACACCACCCAGGGCTACCGCACAGCCAAGGCCAAACTGGGCTGCAAGAAGGTGCGCCCCTGGAAGTGGATGCCCTTCACCAACTCAGCCCGACGGGACGGCATCGTGCTCTACCACTGGAGGCTGGTGACTGAGGAGGGCAAAGACTACCCTTGGTCCAAATACAACAAGGTAGGTCTCTGCTGGATCGTTGGAGGAAGGCCTGCACTTCTCATGAGCAATGGCTGACTGCAGTCGTGCTGAGAGAGAGAGAGAGAGCGAGAGAGAGAGAGAGAGAGAGCGCAGTGCTGTGGAACAGAGCTGGGAAGAGTAATTGTTTGTTCTCATGGAGAGAAAGGGGATACTCCTGCACACTGTATCCCACACAGTCTCTTTATTCAAACATTTGGGAATTGATCGCATCGTAAGAAAGACACTGATGGATCAATTCAGAAACATCTGAATAAGGCAAGATACATTGTGGGAGTATCTTCTTACTTTTCAGAAAGAATTTCTCTCTCTCCCAGTGTCCATTTGTCCTTCATGGTCAGGTAAATGAATTTGTATTTTTACTTATTTGTTATCAGACAGACAGGGAAGTGCCTTTGTGTAATAATCTGTGAGGTATTTTATCTCCCCTGACATCACCGGTCCCTAGAATGATTTAAATTGAGTCACTGCAGAGAAAATAATGATTTCTCATCCGTATTCATCACCGATCATCGCAGAGTTTACAACTTCATGCTTTCATAAAATTAAATGAGGTGCTACATACAAGTGTCTCAATAAAAGAATTGGGAGAGTACACAAAGCACTGGTTCATTATGGGGTGTTGCCTGCATTGAATGTGCACTCATGCAGAATGGGAGGGGGATTTAGGCCTCCACTGGCTTGCCATTGAAATGCACAGCACGGTGGGTCATTAGAGGTATGAATGGGGTCTCTTAACTCTGATATTTTGTAACTGAAAGTTATATAATAAGACACCAGTTTAGAATTTGAATGCCTTATTGTTTGGGATCAGTACTTGGCCTATGCACCACTATATTTGTAGTGTAGTGTACATATACTAATTATACAATGCTAGGAATTTTTAAAATGGACTGTGCTCACAGACAGTTGGTTGCAGATTCCTTTGTCTAATTTTGTACGCCTGTTTGCTTGTGCTCTCAGACTGTGAACGTTCCAGTGTACTCTGATCAGGAGTACCAGCAGCACCTCCATGATGACGGATGGACCAAATCGGAGACGGACCACCTCTTTGACCTGGCCAAGCGCTTCGATCTGCGCTTCATCGTGGTCCAGGACCGCTACGACCACCAGCAGTTCCGGGTGAGTTGGGGGAGGGGCTTTCCTTTGTGACCCGACAGCCGTGGGAGGAACTGTTGTCCAGATGCATGGATGTTGAACGAAGAACTGGACTTGCATGTTTGCTGAATTTTGACTATTTACCTCTGGTCAACATTGCAGAATTGCTCCATGCCAAGGACACTTTAAAATACATTTGAATGTATGTTACATTTTTAAGAAGGAAACCATAGATGCAGTAGAACGTAATACTCTTTAGGTGCAACTAGAGGCTGCACCTGAGTAAATGTGTGTAGGAGCTGTGGAGGCTCAGGAGGAAGATGGAGCTGGCCCAGCCGTAACGGTGTTCTTCTCTATGCAGAAACGCTCAGTGGAGGACCTGAAGGAGCGCTACTACAGCGTCTGCGCCAAGCTAGCCAAGCTGCACCCGTCCAGCAGCAACGGGGCTGAAAGCTATGTGTTCGATGCCAACCATGAAAGGCGGCGGAAGGACCAGTTGGAAAGGCTGTTCAACCGCACACCTGAGCAGGTAAGACCCTGCCCCCTCATCCTCTCTGTGCCAATCAAAATGCTAGCATACCGCCAAAGCTGGTGCGCAACCTGGAATTCTCACAGGTTGCCCTGGAAACAATTCACAACTCTCCAAGTTGTATATATTTGCCATGATTCAAAAACTCCTTTAAAAAGACCTCAATGAGGAGTCATTTGGCTGCAGAGTCACACTTTCATTAATGTCATTAAGCTTCATCCAGGTGTAGCTTAGGCAATACAGATCTCGACTGTGTCATTTGATAACTGTCTGCATGTCTGGAGTGGGGGTGGGGGGGGGTGCAGTTTGCCACAGCAAAGATGAAGTGCGTTTAAGTTTGCCAGGTTCGCTTGTCCCAGGGTTGTTCCTGCGTAAGTAGTTGTTACTTGGATACAATAAGTCATTCCAAACTGAGCAATATTACTGTGTAGTTTGAACTGGAGCAATCAGATTGGAACAGTTTATTCTCAACTCGCATGTGACACAAATAGAGTACTGCCACTGATAAGTCACAGTACAATTATGTTACAGTTTCTGTATTGCAATATTTATGTCTACTTTTGTATTTAAATTCAGCTTTGTGGACGATTCACATCTTTGTCACTAGGGGGCAGCATTTACCCAGTTTTTATAGTCTCAACTGAACAGTTTCTCAGTGCCTGTGTTCAAACGGTGTGCCTGTCTTTTTAATAAGATACTCATATCTTATAGCGGTTTTGTTGATAATTGTAGCTTTGCATTTGCTAAAATGGATTTTAGTATGATTGAAATGTTTGAATGGAACAGCTTGATTTACAAGTGTAGTTGTCCTATAATGGGAAAAACATGGCATGATTAATTGTGTTGAAGCAAATCCGAAGCATTTGTGTTGCAGCCCTGTGCTAGCTGCCCTATCTCTGGCCTAAATTCATTGGGTTGGGCTGTCTGGTGGAGTTAGTGTGGCATTTGAAGTGTGCCGAAATGACCCAGGCACATAATTAAGCCCCACAGTAAGTGAAGAGCAGGCAGAAGAGCTTTCCATGGTGGAGTGGGGTCACCGTGCATCTTCACTCTGCCTCCGTCGCGTCTCTCCCGGGCAGGAAGCTGAAACGCTTCCCTATGAGCCACTGAGCTGAGGGGTCCAGGGCTCCGTCATTGTGCTCCAGCAGTCCTGCAGTCCCACACTGGCCCTGTGAGTCATGCTGGCCCTGAGGCTCACACTCAGGGGTGCACCCCTGCTTTTCTGGAGCCAATATCGGCCATCGAAGGCATGGCGTTGCCACTTCCTTAGCTGCTTGTGTTAAGCTCAAGTGTGCACTTCTGACTACACTAGATGGCGGTGTTTTTCGATCAATGTGAAAGATAGTTATTTTAGTTTTACAGGAAGTTATTTAAAAATCGTAAAAGTGAGTTTGTGAGTAAAACAAATCTTTTTAGACTGTAAATATCTGTTACAGCTAATTACATTTGGCAAATGCACAATGGCAAATGGACATTCAGTTGGATGATAGTAATATAGTCAACTAGTTAGCATTAGGTAGGACAGCAGTGTCCCACACTTTTTTCAATGGTAATCCCACCTCAAATCATCATGCTAACAGTCATAACTTAAACTGTGCAAGGGGGGTTCTCAGTTGTGCTTTCTGGTCTGCAGGTGGCGGAGGAGGAGTACTTGATCCAGGAGCTGCGTAAGATGGAGACCCAGAAGAAAGAGCGGGCGAGGATGGCCCAGGACCTGCAGAAGCTGATCACAGCTGCCGACACAAACGCAGAGACGCAGTGCGCCAAGCGCAAGGCCACCAAGAGAAAGCTTCCCCAGAAACAAGGAGCCGAGAACCCGGTGAGCTGCCAACCAGAACGCCTGCCCGCCCCCTTCCAGAGCAGTAATGTGGAAAAAGCACACCTGTAGTGAAGCCATCCGTCACATGTGTGTCTCAGACTTGGTGTGTAATGTGCATCTGTCCCTCTGCCTTACTGCACATGCTTCTGCAGGATTAGTGTATCTGCAGTGCCCGCATTTGCATGTGCAATGCGTTAAATGTAGATGCAGAAAAAATCTGGATTTTATCATTTTAATCACCTTCACAGACACACTCATGCACATACACATTCTTGCGCTCTTTCTCTCTCTCTCTCACACACACACACACACACACACACATACATACATACATACACAATCAATCACAAATTCTCTCTCACACTCGTTCCAACACAGACAGTACCCACCCATACACACAGTAGCACTCATGCTAACATGTGTACCCACATACTGGACAAATGGCTGTAGCGCACAGTCCCAGCCATTAATAGGATCAGCTGCTCACTTCTCTTCCCTCCGTACCTGCTTGCCTCATGTCAGACACTGGTGGAATCACAGGTAGATTCCGGATATGACCTAAACATGAATCATAGGTTAAATACCACACTCATGTTACCCAGCAAACACAAAAACAATAAAAAACCGGCATCCAAAGTAAAAGTTACCATGGAAAACGATGCTAGGACCAGCACGTACATAGTAATAAACCCTGCCCCCATGGCTGCTCTGTGGAGACATTCTCTCTTCTTGCTTCTCCAGTGCAGCTCACCTTTAATGCCCATCGATCCCAAAACAGCCCTGCTTACATGTGGTGACATTTTCACTGGGAGTCAATCTACAGCGTGTACCAGCACCAGCACAAGCCTCTGGTATTCCCTGGTATAATGTCGGATTACCATTCATAGATTAGACTCGGCTTTCAGGGATTCTTGAAGTGGCTGAAATCCGGGGGAACGTAAAGGGCATGTTTGGCCTTTCTGCAGATTAAGGTAGCTCCTCAGCGCCCCGCCCCCAACCCCCCCTGTCGGTTACCACCGCTGCCAACTTTTTTGAGTCGGAGGAAGAGCATTACGACACCCAGTGCTCATTTAACATTAATGCGCTGGCGACGAACCCTCCCACCCCACATTTTCTGCTGATAGGAGCAGTCTTTGCCTTTGGGGACGGCGGACATCAAATGGGTCTCAGTGAGCCAGGTACATTGAAAAGACATCAGAAACCCCGGCCAAAGTTCCTGCTTCTGTAATAATGTTGAAAAAGTACTTAGCATCACATTACATTATTTACTTCACAGAAGACACCCTTTATCCCTGGGCGACTTGCACAGTTTGCAGTTTTACACAGTGTCCATATATACAGCTCCAGCTGGATACTTTTGTCGAAGCAATTACTGCTGCTAAGTACCTTACTTAGCAGCGCAGCAGGGGAACTCCAGCTGGGATGTGAACCTGAAGCCTTGTGGTGGAGGTTAAGATTCCTCAAAGACTGTGCCATGCAGCTGTGCAGTAGCACTATGACAATTGCAATCTGCCCTTTCAGGCTGTTAACAGAGTGTTGTGTCTGTCTTCTCCCTTGCTGCTGGCAGGTATGTTTAAATAGCCTTTTGGTTTGGGTTCGAAGCTGAGCTGAGATACATCAGCATCTGCACTCGGTGCTGGTAGCCTCTTTGTTTTGCAGCCTTGACAGCGCACGGCCTTTGATTCAAAGTCAGGAAACGGACTGTCATCTCCCCTTCGTCTCTCTGTTCCCCATCCCTCTGCCTGCGCACAGTCCTGTTTTACAGTAAGCGTGCTGTACGCGCTCCAGCATCTTGCCCCCCTGTTCTAGCATGGACTGGCCATTGCGTCCCCCTCTTCTAACATCGTCCTGCGTGACACGCCAAGGACAACCAGAACCCTCCACTCCCACTCCCAGCGTGGTTTAAGAGGCTGATCCAGCCATTATCTGCATACCCGCCTGGGACCAAAGTCCCCTTTGCTCTGGCAGACTTTAAAAAGAGCCCACTGGGTTTACAGAGGAGGATTAGAGGTGGGGCCTAGGGTGGGGGTGTCCGGCCCCGTGCAAGCCCCCCACACCCGCCTTCCCACCCAGCCTTTTTCTGGCGAGACAAAGAGAAAGAAGGAAGAGAGGAGAAGAGAGCCCCCTCAGCATGAGAACAGCGCCTCGGAGCGGGGGGCGAGTGGGATCTGCTCAAAGCGTCTCTCTCCCCTTTATAGACGTCTTCAAATGAGTACCTCCATCTCTGCCGCGCCGGCATGCCAGCAAGCAGTGGGCCCCTGACAAGTCCTGTCAAATTAGATGTACAAAACAAACCACGCACACGCACTCTGTCGACGCCACATCTGTGTACTGGGCTGTGTGTGTGTGTGTGTGTGTGTGTGTGTGTGTGTGTGTGTGTGTGTGTGTGTGTGTGTGTGTGTGTGTGTGTGTGTGTGTGTGTTTGGGAGGTGGTGTAGTCTTAACTGGGAGGGGGTGAGAGTCAGAGTGGGGAGTGGCGTATAGATAGTGAGGCTGTACTAATGAGGGGTGTCTGACAGCCTTCCAGAAGCTTCCGCGCTGCATTCGGGCTCAGGCGCAGACAGGAGCCCAGAGTTCTTTGATACGAGCATTCGCCTCGCGTTGTCTGAGGCCCTGTTTAAAAGGCGCCCCCACCAACACCCTCCCCCCTGCACACGTGGCGAATTGTTTTATCTCTTTAAAACATCTCCAATGGCGAAGACCGCCGATGAGTGGCAGCTTTTACTCGCTGAGCTCGTTATCCGGGACTCCGGCGTCTTGTTTCCCCCGGCCGCCGTCTGCGCGGCAGAGAGGCTGCGGCGCGTCCGCAGCAGGGTGTCATTGAGCCCTGTGCGCGAGCAAGAGCAACAGCAAGAGCGTACGCCATCCTCAGGAGCGACGCAGCGCTTCTGTCCCCCCTCCCAAAGCCCCGCGGCTCAGAGCAGAGCCCAGGGCGAGAGCCGCCACTCCTGTGACGCTGTTTTATTCCTCTCTCCATGTCACTCGCCTCTCAAGAGCCGGAAAATGGGTTAAACTCGTCCAATCAGCTGGTTCAGTGGCTCTAAAAATGTCTTCTATGGGCAGCCTCCAGCCAAATGGTCTGTGGAAAATGTGTGTAATTATGGATAATTATAGAAATGACAAAATGGGCAAAAATATAATAAGCCTTAAAGGCCATCGTGGGCTTTTCCTTGAAAATGTATCAATAGTTTACCTTCCCATTATTCTTAAACATTTTTAGTGGAGCAAACACCACTAAGCCAGTGGCCCTGATGTATCCAACCATACACGCATGCTTTGGTTTCCCCTCCCTTCAGTTCCTTTTCATACTCCACTGTATGTGGCACAGCAGTGGCCCATGGGACACAGTTACTTGCTGCAAAGGGGGGCAAAATGAAGTATTTGTAACCCTGTAGTCAGTTTCTTATAGATTTGACCCAGCTGTAAATGCAAATGCATCACATCAAACAGTGATGTGATGAGTGAAGTGAAACCACAGGTCACCCTGTGCTGTGTATTGGTCTTGTCTTTATTTCTGTCTAACAGCCTCTGTTCCCTTTCTCTTAGCCTGTTCCAGAGACCACAGGCATCAAGTTCCCCGACTTCAAATCATCGGGGGTCACGCTGCGCAGCCAGAGGGTAAGAGCCAGGCTGAGCCTGCAGGCTCCCACCTCACACCCAGCATGTAACCGCAGGCAACCAGGACAGAGCCTCGCTGCACACCTGCGTCTGAGATTCAGTGGGCACTTAGAACTTAGGAGAGGCCTGGCTTTAGACCAGAGTGTGTCCCTGCTAACCTGTGTACACCCAAAGACATCGACAAGGATTTGTTTTCAGACAATAGATCTTTATCAATGTGGGGGAAAAAAAATTGAATTGGTTTATTTTGGTGTATATTTAAAGTGATGAAGGTATGTAAGTCTGCCCACCAACTTGGCTGCCAGGCTGCTGAGTTTGTTTGGAAAAAGTTGCGAACAAACAATAAGGGAAAGAGGAAATGTAATGTTAATTAGGTGTGTAAGTTGAGTTTTAGTAAAAAGGTTGCATGGAAATGTGGGTGGGAAATTATAAAACCCATATTTTAATGAGATTTGACAAATCTGTAGGTGCAAAAATCGCTTGTAAACGTTTTTTCTCCACTTGACTACAGAAGTGTAAATTATATCGGTAAAGTTGGGAGTGGACTTTAGAATGCACTTTTTTGGTATGTTGTATAAGAGAGAATGGGTTTTTCTGCTGAAGCAGTATACTGTAGAAAAGGATAGCAGTGCTTAGCACACACCATCTTTAGATGCACGGTGTGGGCCGTTGAAAGCGCTGCTGGAATTTACCCCCGCCCCCCCTCTCCTTTCTGAGTGGCGAAAATGGTCCCGCACCAATGACCAGAGACCCGTTCCAAACCCCTGCTCAAAGCACTGACCTCCCACTACGCAGAGCTGAAACACAAGCAGTGCGACCTCGCCTTTGCTTATAAAACAAAAGGATTTCACACTGTAATAATTCCCACTGAGCGCCCAAGTGGATAGCCCTGTGGTTTATATCACTCTCATTAGTAAAATGTTATGATTTATGCAGTTGCCGGCAGACTAATATCTTTAGAATTCAGCCCAGGAAGCCGATTTATCTTAAAGAGTGATGAGGGGAGAATGCTCTCTATGCAAAATGCATTAAAGCTAAATGAGGAGTCTATTACTCAAATCTGGCTGATAATCTGTTAGCTAGACTCCGCTAACTAAACAGATTTAGACATGTCACTGTGGCAACAGCCCTTCCCCCGAAGTGCATTATGTGGAATTAACATGGCAACGTAAGTGTCTCTTCCTTGTTTCATCTCATATTTAATTCTATGTAAAGCATGAGACTACAGCTAAGTCACTTTAGTTTTATTTTCCACATGGGGTTGGCTCCCCAGTGAGATGCTGCTCTGGTGTGCACGTGTTGTTAATATGCATTCCAATATGTGCATTTACTTCTTTGCGTGCGTGCGTGCGTGCGTGCGTGCGTGCGTGCGTGAGTGAGTGAGACTGGCCAATTAATATACAGGACAGTTTCCCTCTCACCCGTTTGTGTAACTTGGGTTTGAAATCACACCAGATTTGATTTCAGTCACTCCAACACGTTTTCATAATTTTTTTGCTTAAATTAATGCTGTATATCAATTGGAATATCTCTCTATTAATACATTAATTTCAGAATGTCAGTTTGTAATTCCTACCTTTATTTAAAAATACTGTAATGTCCAGATATTAATGGGAAAAACATACTTCAACAATGGCTTTGAATGTGTGGAACACAACATTTAAATTCCCTGTATGTTTGTGTATATAGACATGAGATGGCATTGTGGTTTGATTTGAGTGGGAAACAGAGACACCCTGTAACAGAGATGTTCTGAATGTCCTCACTGGCCTCTGAGGTAATGACAGGTATCTTGGCATGAAAAGTCGACTAATTAAACATGTGGGAATCCTTTATCTTTAATGCTTTATCTCTGGAGCAAAAATGACATGAATAAGCTGCTTAGTTTGGCTGAGCTCCTGGAGAGTGCGGAATCCTGCCAGAGCGGTCATCTCGGCAACTTTGCACTGATCCCCCCTCCTCCGCTCTCTCTCTTTAATTGTACAATAGGTCATCACTGTTATTGCCGCTCTGAAAATGAGTTATAATGGAATTAGTACAAGATATTTAGGCTGTTGAGGAGCTTACCGAGCTTTTGAAGTGCGATTACACATCTTTTATTTTCTTTCCTGCCAGAGGCTTTGGCGAGCAGCGGCCGTTTCTTTCCCCTATCAGAAAAACTATTAGGAAACATTTTGGTTTTTAAATGATTTTGCAGACTATGTGTGATCTTTCAAATTTTGTGTTTGAGCAGGTCAGGGCACCGTAGTTTTTTGTGTCTGATTGTGAATGTGTACGTGTCGAAAGGCAGTAATTTTAAGCACTAAGATGTTGTGTAGTGAGAGACCCCTAATGATTCTGTATGTACATGTTTCAGATGAAACTCCCCAGTTCAGTGGGACAGAAGAAGATCAAAGCCATTGAGCAGATTCTTACAGAGCAGGAAGTGGGTGAGTATGATGGATGGGAGAATTACAGCGGTACAGTCACCCCTGTGCATGAGGCTGAGCCACACCCCCTCAGGACATAGCCACACCCACACTGAGCATATTCATGCCCACACAGGGTGGAGTCACAACCCAATTAGGTGGAGTCACACCAACTTGCAGGGAGTCTCTGCCACAGATAGGTAGGCCACTTTAACTGTTTGGTTATACAAATTGGATAATTATTGCAGTCATTTTTGCCTTTTCCATCAGTCTGTTAGAAATGGCTGCTTGGTGTGGCTGACAGAACAATAGGTCATTAAGACTAAGTGGTCAAATCTGATAACAAAAAATTAAAAGAGAAAGGAGTCCTTGTACTTTCTTGTAATTTTCTTGTTAGAATGACAAATTCAAATGTTATTCTGTGGACACTGAATAGCTGCTCTTACTCAGATGTCAGCAGGCATATTCATGAGAACTGCATGTGTTCAGGGTCCCATCTTGCATATGATTTTTCCTTACAAATCAAATTATTGACCCATTTAGTGGTTCTGTACAGGAAGACCAAGCATACACTGAACCTCTGCTTCCTCCAATGCTAGCATCAGGGTATGAACCCCTCACTGTCCTACGTTTCCACCCGAACAATTCCAACCTTCTGCAGAGCAGTCACAATAGTGCTGTACACTGGTTTGGATCTCTTCACAGTGCATTTTCATGGCAGTTCTTAGTGTCAGTTTCTCTTTGTCAGAGAAGCCGAGATCTTAGCAGGCAGCAAAACCTCTCAGCTTTCACCCTGGTCTGTTTAGGCTCTGCCTGAAAATCTCCCACAATTATTAAGCCAATATAGGTGTCACCCAATGCATTGCCACATCAACAATTTCAGTCTCCCATCTCTAATCTTCCTGTGTCGGAGTGCTTGGTGTTTCTTGCTGCATGGTCAGCGTGGAGACGGGACTTCTGTTTATAGCATAATGCTTCTGCACCGAGCTGGGTTTAATGCCGTGGCATTGCTACGCTAAAATGGGTGACCCCTGCAATGCAGATCTTATTTTTCAAGAGCCTCCATTGTTAATTAATGGACTTCAGCTAATTTCTGGCCTTGAATCAGGTGCGAATGTCATGAATTAAACATGGGCCCTCCGCCCTTCGTTGTGACAGCTTATGGGCTGGAATGGCGGCGACCGTCACTCTGAGACAAACACGATGTGTGGGGCACTTAGCTTAACTCTACCCCCTCCACATGTAATTTGGTACCTGCACAGCAAGCCCCGGCGGTGTTAGCGACCGGGGAGATCGCTTCAGCAGACAAAAGCTAATTTGCTAATGACGCGTTAGTCTACTCATCACAGTAAATCATGTTCCTTTGCTGGCATGCTCCCACCAATGTCATTCAAGTATTAGGCGTTTAGCACAGCAGCCATGACATGGTCTGCCCCTTATTTACCTGACCCTCTCTTGACCAAGCACAGCTGCCCCCTTTTAAGTCCTGCCCCTTTTGCCGTGGCTCTGACCCCCATCCCTAGAATGAAGCTGATCCGAAAGAGCCCTCTCTAGATGGAATCCATCACCGCCTGTTTAATGACAGCAGGCCCCGAGCCTTCCTCAAAGGCCTGTGTGATCTCCCCGGGTGGCGGGCTGGACACAAGACCCGCCTCAGAACACAGCACGCTCCCCGCGACTCATCTTCGCCTTCTGCCGAGCCTGACCCCGCCTCACTCTCACGTTTGATTAAACAAGCCCCTCTTTCTGCCAGGTCTGTTTCAGAGGGGGGCGCGCGTTGCGATAGGGCGAGGGGGCGGGGGGCCGGGGAGGGGCGGAGCACGGGGAGATAAGCAGCGCATTGCCTCGTCTCTGAACGATTTTCCTCTTGTAAAGCAGAAAAGCTCATCAGTGCAGTAGATGCCTCCAGGGGGTGGTGCATGTGCAGCATCAATTAAAGCCAATACAAATGCAAAGTGCTGGGCATGGGGCGAAAGGCCCAGTGCTGTAAATCTGATTTGTCTTGGGAGGAGGGATGCATGTTGGTCCCTCGGCCGCGTTGAGCAGACTGCTTCTTCCACCCCCCCCCCCCACCCCCTCGTTTATAGGTCCCCAGTCTTCTGAAATTAACACCTTAGTTAGTTTATAGAATTTACCAGGAGTATGGGAGCAGAGAACACAACCATTTTAGCCAATATTTCTTACCTGGTAATTTCATTCAGTGTAAACTTAATTAGTGCAAAACAAAGTCATAATGCAAGTAGTGGTACCAAGGGACAGTTGTTTTCTATTATTCAGAATATATATGTGGCTAACGTGTATTGCTGCTTAAGGAATAGAATGTTAATTTGTAATTTTAATAAATGTATTCATTTCTCCTGATTGTCCAGGTAATCTGAAAAATAGGATTCTTTTAGTTACTTTCCTTTGTTTTTATTTTTCCTTTTTAGTCACTTTTGACAATCTCTTGACCACTCTGATCACCCACAGACTACAAGTGCAATTTACAATTATCAGCACATCCTTAAATCCACTTTGTTTCAAATTCCCTCTTGCACCTAATATGGTTCTTAATTTTATGCTGTAGGTTGTTCAAGTGACTCTTGGTAGCAACCGTAGCAACCTGGTATCATATATCTGTTTTTTAAATCTTTTGGATGCACTTATGGAAGTCACACTAGATAGCAGCTTATCAAAATCTTCTTAATGTACATGTAATGTGTGTCTGTGGCCAGCTTTGTGCCTTCCTTCACTGTTCTCCCCTGCTTCCTGCAGACCTGAACCCCATCCCTACTGAGGAGGTGGTGCAGATGTTTAATGACCTGCGCAGTGACCTGGTGCTGCTGTACCAGCTGAAGCAGGCGCATGCCAGCTGCGAGTATGAGGAGCAGACTCTGCGCCACCGCCACCAGGCTCTGCTCAAGATGGGCGGGGCCGGCACGGCAGTGGGCGGGCCGGGACCCGATGGACAGCCCGATTGCGCAGGGGCGGAGCTGAAGGAGCAGGCAGATGGCACCGGAGTATCGCTCACCCCCAGCCCGGTATGTAGCTCGCCGTTTTCCTCACGTGCCCCCCAATTGGTTATTCAAATGATACTTCCACCCCAGGTCATTTCAACAGAAAAATCACAGTCAAGACAGAGGCTAAAAGTCACAAAGCCCTCAAGCTAATTAGTTAAGTATTATTTAACAATTCAACCCTTGTAGGGAGAGACTGAATGAATATAGTGCTTCCTTTAAGATAAATGTATCACTGTAAATGGACAACCGTAACATGATAAATTACGGTAAACATTAATGGCTAATAAAATGAACACAACACTTGATGATCATTTCAGGTCCCTACTAGTCTCAGTGTAAGCAAATAAGTAATTATTCCTTTTTCACATACATGTAGTTCTGCATTTTTCTGTATGTGATATGTCGGCATGTGCTCCAACACCTTTTGAAGCTTAATTTACTGGAATCCAGTGCTCATGTCACAGATTTCAAAAGAGTTTGTGTGCCAACATACTTCGCAAACACGAGTGCAAGCCTCAAGTGGTAATGAAATGTAGATCAAACCTAGCAAACACATTATGAGAAGGGAAACATTTTGAAGGGAATATTTTCTCTTCCTTGTTTATAAAATCAAATGATGCATTTAATGTGCTTTCAAATAAAAGAGAAACACTGAAAAATCTATTTATTTATGGGTTGTAACAGGTGAAGAAATGTTATGTAATTGTACTGTCATGCTTATGGAATTTTTGAAGCTTCTGGAGATTCAAAGTGAAGAAATATCTCTAGCCCAAGTACATGCTTTAGTCTCTCCTAAAAATGTATTTTTAAAGCCATTATTATATGTTGTGGATTATAATGAATTGTACATTTTTAGTACAGACTGAACCCCAGTCCATATGCATAGTAGAGGAATAGGTGTGCATATGACAGGGGAAGAAAGAAACCAAGTGAAACAGACTTTCAATTCACTGGAAGTCTACAATAGACTGAAGCACATTTATTTTGCACTACTGTGTATTTAATTGTAAATACTTACTCTGTCAGCCTGAGGAAAATGTATCATTTTACCTTTTTGAAAGCATAGCTGTATTATGATCCACATTGCAGTTTGAACTGATACACTGGCAGCAGCTCACAGTAAACAGTGCCACTTTTTCTAACCACTATACTGCATTTCAAAGGGTTTTCACATTTTCAGTGTCGATGCTGATAACAAAACATCAATGTGTGCCAGTATTTTTTTTTTTTTTTAAACATTATCTTTGTACATTCTGTGTATATACCATTTACTCTCAAGTATCTTTATTTAAAATTTTGGTCTTAATGAAGAGCAGAGATGCTGTAATACAGTATAAATTCTGCTCAGAGCCTGAATAAAACAGTGACACCTTTTTCAGTCTGCACATAAAGAATACATTTTGATCATAAAAGTATTAAAATGCCAAAGGGCTTCTGCGGAATGTGTTTGTTGGAAGCGCTCTGAGGGCTGGATTAAGTACTTTGGATTTGAGTGGTACAGTTACGGAAAGTATCGCTGTGTGCGGAGAATGCTAACATCTCAGAAATTGCGCGTTGCTCACTTATCCAGCCTTTCATTTATCTGCCAGTCCACTGGTCCTGAGGCAGTCGGATGTGTGACGGATTACTACACCACAAAAATCTTTAGTTCCCAGAACCTGAACAAGAACGGCTTCTCTCAAATCAACACTGAAGCTGCAATCTAATTAGTGGCTGATTAACGACTGAGAGGGGCTTTCCCGGAAACATTATATTAAACATTGCATTGTGTAGGGAAGAGGCAATTTTTGCAATTGGGTGAGAATTGTAGGAGCATATGGGAACTGTTTGAATAAATCAACGTTCATTTGTTATCCTTAATTGTTCTTGGGGAGGGTTTTGTCCTGAGTTGCATTCCCATTCAGAATAAACAGATGTGAATAACACCACTGGGAATGCTCCCAGAACTGTGTTGGATTATAGCATGTGGGCTAGAGAGCCCTTATTGTGTTGATAACATCTCAGCACTGTGCGTGCATGCGTGTGTTTGTGTGTGTGATGGGAGGGAGATGGCTCTGAAGGATTGAATGCTTACCTTTCCCCTCAACCAGTGCTGACAACCTGAAGGACAATATGGATTATGCTGTCTTCCAACCTATTGTTACAAGCATACGTTATGTGGTGCCTTATGTAAGCTTGTTCAGGATTCATAACCATTTAGCAAATTCACTGTATATTAATGCATTTTATTTACTTTGTGTGGTTGGGATGGGGATTGATCACCTTGTTTTTATGAAAGCCACTGTCTGTTCCATTGTCACAAGACAGGTTCATGACTTGCTGAGTGATACCTGTTTGCTTCTTACTTGTCAGAGTCCGTAGTGTCGTTTGCAGTATTGTGAATATTACAGGCCTGCTACCCTACACACACACACACACACACACCACTGCTTCTTCTACATTTACCTCAAAGTTCCTGCATCGATGCCCTTCACCTGTGTTGGTATTGAAGAGGCGATGGAGCACTTTCACAAGAGCATCTGATTACAGACTGCAGGGGTTTGGTGCCCTTTTCCCCTCTTCTGGTCATGTGACTATTCTGTGTCATCTTTATTTATTTATTTATTTATTTTTGCTTTTATCTGCACCATGGGTTCAGAGTCAGGGACAAGCATTCTCACACCACTCACACACTACACCCATACCACTTAACCACCCATCTGTGATAAACCCAGCATTTTCCTCTCTCTGGCTCCCCCAGGTTTTGGGAATACATTGCTGTACATAGCTGAGGGGAAAAAACAAGTGCAGTGAAACAAATGAGTGGCAAATGAAAGTTCAGTAATACTGCGCAGGGCTGCGCAGCGTGTGCTTTCTCAGGACATACCTGATATTTTCCATAGGTCTATTCTTCATTCTTTCAGCCCAACCATCACCATGATGAAGATGTAGAGTGCGCTTTGTTAAGGCATTCATTTTGCCCGGCATTTTCATTGCATTGTGCTTTGCTCTGCACTAGGAAGCATTTTTCAGTCTTTCTTTCAGAATGTTATTTATTTCAATGGGGTCACACACACACACACACATGCAGCACAAACACGGTATACCACGCACACATATACACAAACACCTGCACTTTATAAACAAGATTATTTCAGCACCGATCTCAGCTCTTCAATTTTCATGCGTTGGCCACTCATTTCTGTTCAGGATTTAAAATTGGTTATCCTTAATCAAGAGCACTGTTCATGTAGAGCTCCAGCCACTACTGTTTACTAATTTTCTAATCCATCAAAATATTTACTTGCAAACCCAGCAAACTGTTACACTAAGGATTAACCGTTAACATTTTGGACCAAGCCTCTTGACACCCAAGGAGTTAAGTAGTCTTTTGTATGGGTGACATGTGAGTGAAACATAATATAGGTAATTTACTGCAAGGCAAATTCCATAGCTAAAGGGTTCCCATGTTAAATGGCGCAATGACCTTTACCGGCTGATTACATAAAGAAGGCACAATCAGATTAGTCCAGGGAGGGAAAGGTCAAGCGCATTCACAGTTGCGGCCATTTCAGCCTACCTGGGAGAGATTGTTTCACAGCAGTGTCTGAAAAGCACCCCTTGCCTGGAAGCAGAGAGGTAGTTAGCCTTTGTGCCCTCAGAGCTGTTTGCGCAAAGGGCAACATCTTAGGTGGGTCACGTGTTCTCTTTTCATTACAAACTCCCCCGTTTCAGAGGGCGCCTTCATCTCTCAAGGTTCCCTTTATGTGGACGTTGTCGTCAATGCCAATACCAGTACCGCATGGCAGGAGTGTGTACGCTATGGCGTGGGTTTGACGGAGTGGCTTTGCGCGATGCAGGTTTAGTGTTTTGATTCCAGTCTGGCAGCACGGTTCGCTGCAAAAGAGCACCACTGACAATTTTTTTTCTTTTTTTTTTCTTTTTACCTTTTTACCTTTCCTCTCTCATTTACAGCGGAAACAAAGGGAATGGATCCCCGGTTCCTCACCTGCAAAGAAAATCAAGAGACTCTGATGCAGATTGTACTCCGTTTTCATGTTTAAGGATTTGGCTACAATGCCACCACACACCGTGGACTTGACAACTCCGCAGTGGTCACTTTTGTGAAGGGCAATGGTCTCGTTCATCATGCCAAAAGCAAGCAGCTTCGACCATGCAACGTCCACACAATCCAGCCAACAATGGCCACCCCCCCACCCCCACACGCAGACGCGCACACACACACACACACACACACACACTCCCTCTGCCTCCTCTACAGCCACCGGACACCATCGCCACCACAAAGTGGACTTTGACTGACATTCCATTCCATTATTCCCCTTCGTCGCACTCTCGTTGGTGAAATGAAGTCGTATGAACTGAAAATTGCCACGAAGAACTAATCAGGGGGCCTGGGAGTGTGGCTGTCTGTCTAATTGAAATGTTGACAAGCACCTAGTTAAATGTGTACCTCTCCCCTGCCATTGTAAAGATTTTGTAAATGTCCTTTTTATTATAGCTTTTCACACTGTGTGACTACTATGTTTATTGATGCAGGAGGGTGTCGTCAAATATCGTGCAGGAGAGATTCTGCTGTGTTGTGGGGAGAGACCATGTTCGAAACAACAAATACAACTGGAATAAATCTACTCACGCACAATTAGTAACCGTGTTCTACATTCCTTAAAAAAATACAAGAAATGTTTTCTCAGGAAACTGGCGACTTTGCCATCTCTTTCTGGTTTTGTGAGTAGTTGGCACCACAGGTATGGCTGTAATTTGGTGTTGTGCTTGCACTTGAGTATGCAAAAACATTCAAATACACTGTAATGCTCAGATGCCTTTATTACTTCCTGCAGAATTACATAATGCATGTTTTAGAACTAATTAAAGAAATAATGTGTTCCTGATTTTAATTTCCACTAATTACCAAACACAGGGTTACTGGGATTCTAAAGTGGAATAATTTACATTCACACTTTGAGATCTCCCCTCCTCATGGCAGGGGTTATGTGCACACTCAACATTAGCACAACATACTGCCTCAGAAGGATTGATTTACATTTCTCAAATAAGGCATGCTGTGCTTTCATTTAAAGGAGTCTGTCAAAAACAAAATTAATCCACCAATAGTACAACATCCTGTAATTAATTCTCAGAGGCTGCAGTCACGGTTCCTCCAACCGGGACCTGAGTTAGGCGTATAAATTATGGCAATGCAGAAAAGCGTTTTACTTTTTAATAAACTTAAGACGGGAACTTAGACCTGGGAAAAATCGTTCGTCCGGGCGCACCGAATCGAAAACATACAGATTTCTAAAAATCATCATTTGTGAGTAGTTGTTTTTAGCTGGCTGACAGCGCGATTTCTCCCCACGAGCGCGGCGTGTGCAGAGCGCTGCTCCCCCCAGCCCCGCGAGCGGTGGCGAGTGTGGTAAAGGAGGCGAGGGGGGCAGTTTGTCTTGCGTGCAGCAGGGCTCTGCCAGGCCTGTCAGCTGGTTTATGGCCCTCCCATTAAGCCCCTGACATGGTTAATGCTGATTGCGTGGCGCGCAGCGAGGGGCCTGACAGTAACGGCGCGCTGAGTGACGGAGATGATGTTAACAAGCTGCAGGAGCGACCGGGGCCCGTGTTTACAGTGCGTCGGTGCTAAACCTGTCCCGCCGATAAAGCATTTCTCCCCGATACTGGCGCATGGAGGGGGAGAGGCAACTACATAATGTGGAACCCAGTAAACTGGAGATTTGTTTTGCAATTGTAGTTCCAAAGGTAAAGAATAACTTTTTTAAAAGAAAAATTAAGGTTCATAGTGCTATTTGCATTATGGTAATAAACATCCAGAGTGAATTGTATTGGATTTACAACTGGAGTTACTGAAATATATAAAGTTTTATGTATAAAGATCTGAAATGTTTTTGTGAAGTTGTTACAAAGATATAGCTCAGATTTTAAAGTGCATATGTTTTAATGCATATGTCTTCAAAAGTCTGTTGTAACATAAATTAATCATTTTGCACACAATTTGAGGTATATGAATTTGAGAATTTTATCTGTCATGCTGTATTTATAGTTTGGTATTCTTAAATATCAAGAGACAAATTACTTTTAGTATAACAATTGCAAATTGCTGCACAGCCAGCTGAACAATTAGAGACAGTACATTAGGCAGAAATAGACACACTGAAGACAGAACCAAAGTTAAAATAGCAGTTTTAACGTTAAATAATATATTCTTGATTATGCATCTTTTGAAGTTGGGCAGTGTGTGGGCCGCCTCAGGACTGAAGTAATGCAAGGTACTTCAGACCCCGGGGAAGTCAAACACAGTGCTCATCCATGGCTGGCTCTGAGCCCCGTGTACATGGCCATCTTTTTGGACTAAACATTTCAGACTTTAGTATCTGTGAGATGAGAATGGTGACCATGTAAGGATTTATAAACCAGTAATATAGACTTTTCTCTAATCATCTATCAAACAAAATTGCGTCCATCAGCCAAGTCACAAACAATGGCTGGCCAGTGTGGGAGTGGCCAGTGAGTGAGCAGGCTTTGAACCCTCTGAAGTGTTGGGCAGTTTAATGCTTAAGTAGAGCACTTAGCAACATCCGGTCCCTTGAAGTTAAAGAATTTATAAGCGATGGTCAATGCTGATTTGGGATTTTGCAGAGAAAACAATTCTTTTAGTGATTTGGCTTGATGTCTTTATATCTGTCCAGTACCCATTTACACTTGGTTACAAACGTGCTCATTCTTTCTACTATAATTAGATAAAATGTCCTCCAAAACAATTAGTGTTGAATTCTCATTTCAAATTAAGTTGTAAGGTCATTGCATACATAAGTCCTCTTGTCAGCCCTGTTTAAGTGACAGCTAACGAGCTTCATTAATATGCTAAGCAGCCCTTTTTTCCCCATATTTTATTCGCTGTGGCCACTGCAAAGTGACCATTCTCCAGAATATTCCTAATTGCAAGTCAATTATATCATTGAGCCCATTTAGCACTTCATTTGTATGCAAATTTAGGGTGCAGGGGAGGGAAAAGGTTTCTCCTCTCAAAAACACAAAGTTTATAAATAGTGCATGATCTGACTGTGGGTTGGCAAGGCTGACATTTGGATGCAGGTTACGAAGCCTCTTTACTATTCCTGACTATCAGACGCGGTGAGTAGGTGTCACAACATAATGGAAGTGGAGAAACAGCCCGACTGTTTTATAAGCGTACATTCCCAGACAAAAAAAAAAAAAAAAAACGTTGGCCCTGCTCTCCAGCTGAAACACGAGCTCATCAATGCATCATAAATTAGTCGCTGAAGAGAGGTTGCTCAGTCGATTATATCCTGGTGCATCCTGCTGTGATGATCTTTTTTGTCAATATCAGGTTCAGAAGGGTGATAAATATTCTGAGCCATGACTTGAGATGAGGACATTTGGTGGGAGGTGTAGTGACCTCTGGTGGTGACAGTGATGAAATGCATCAAGCTCTGGTGAGTGGTCTAAAAAAATAGGCTCTTAGTAAACTGGAAATGCCATTGCTGATTTAAATAAAATGAAATTTAAAAAATCGTGATCAATTTTGTGACACACTAAAAAAATTTTAAATTCCATTTTTTTTTCTCTCAGAAATAAGGATATTGTAATCCTTACAGTAAACATAATACAGTATGAGTATTTAATGTTCATATTTCCTCAAAGAAATCCACTCCTGGGGAATGAAATGAAATGCGTCTAGCTGTCTGTAGATTTTTTCTGGCTGTTGCTGCTGAGTGTGTGCGTGTACTTGTCTGATTTGTGTTTTTGTTTAAATCACAGGGGTACTGATACAGACTGTCCCAGCAGTGTCTGGTGGAGGTAGCAGGGATCTTCCTGTATTCTGCAGAGTGAGAGGAGGACAGTGTGTCAGCACCAGGGAGAGCGTGGAGGAGAGAGAGCTAGGGAGGGAGCACTGCTGTCAGTCATCTGGGATGCCCACTTTCCCCACTAAAATCTCACACTCATGCAGCCCTGTCACTCAGAGTCTAGACCCATAGTCAGATGCCGAGCACGTGGCTTTACGATCTGAATAGTTGTTGATTTAAAAAAAAATGCATTTCGTTTGTGAAGTAATTTTAGTTGGCTTGTTTTTAGAACACTCACCTCCTAAGTGGGTATGAATCATATTAATGACACTGGAACAGGGCTCCTCTTTGCACATTGAACATGTTTATCACCAACACACAATGTTTTTTTATGGCCATGAGTTAAATCTACAGGATATTAAAAAGGCCCAACTCATGAGTTTAGTCACAGACCATCTCCCTTGTTAGGTTCTTCTACCCAGGATTTGCTCAGCAGGTTCCTCTTTCAAAACATCAACCTCAGAATGATACGATGGTCAGGGGTCCTCCTTTTTCAGGTGACAACATACCGCTTAAACAACTTTCATCAGTCACAGCATGGATTGTGAAACTTGAAACATCGCTGACTCTTTTGCACTTTTTCAAAGTAGACGACTCGTGGAGATTTTGTGGAGTAAACCCCCCCGCCGCTACTCTGCTTACAACTCTCCCTCTGTACGTGTACCTCAGCACCAGCCAGCCCTGTTCCCTGTGCCGGTGGGTTCAAATGCAGAAGTTGGCAGGGAATACTGCAAACATGGCAGGAGGGCCTTATTTTCCGGCCGTCAGGGCCCCTTAGTGATCAGCAGGCTCTGTTTTATTAGCGCGCCGCAGAGCGCTGCTCAAGAGCTAGAGCTGTAAATTAGCTGCCAGCGCCGGCGTCAATAAGAGAGAAAATCCACTGACATTGTGAAGTCTGCCACCCATCAGCAGTTAATGAATGGATGGAGTTAAGACCATTTTTAGTAAATTCATTACTGCATTGGACTTGACAGGGCAGATTAATAATTGGTTTGTCACATTTTTTTTTCCTCCCTAAATGATTAATATGCCTATCGATTAGGGCTGGGGGAAGTGTGCAGATAATATGGAGAAAAATGCATGGACAAGCACTAGGATACAAAAATCCGATGGGCACTTATAGAGCGACCAGCGGTCAAAAACACTGCAGCCAACTTAATCAAACAGACATGCAGGCACCAAGCACCTCGACTGAGACTTAAAGACAACCGGGCCTGATTTGTCTAACGTCTGTCCCGCTCAGTGCTTCTCCCTTCCCCGTAAGTGATACAATCACTCAGCTCTGCTGCAGGAACGTACAGTAGGTGGGAAGCTCTCGTCCTGCAAATGTCTGCTGCACTTAAGCGTAGGTGGCCCTTTCAGGAAGTTATGATTGAGAACATGGACCAAAAATATTCTTTCACAAATAATGAAGTGATTATTGTTGTAGTGAAGGTGAGTAGTCAGAGATGAGCTTTCTTCTCATGGGATATTCTTTGTCATTGCATATTGCGTTAAGGGAGATTTTTTTGTCACAGCTGCAGTATGACAGAGAGCCGCAGAGTGAGCTAGCAGTGAAGGAGCTGGGCTGCCAACCACAAAGTCTGAGGCTTGGTTACCTATTGGGGTGCTCCCTTTATGGACCTGAGCCATAGAACTGAACCTGAATTGCTTCCAGCTGTATAAATGGATCATATTAAAGAATGTTAGGTATTTACCGTATTTTACTGTTCACCTCCCTGGATGAGGACATCTGCTAAATAAATCAATTATTATTAAAGTGAACTCTTGAGTTGTAAGTGTGACCATACTGTTTTATCCAATGTTTTTAAGTATACTATGGGGTTGATCCCATCTACTGTTTAAAAGTGAAGTATTTAAAAATAATTGACCACTTAAAGGGCTAAAGCTGTTCCCTTAAAAGAATTAGCAGACTGGATAAATATCAATTTGACACGTCTAATTTTATTGGAAAATTAATATGAACAATTCTGGAACAAATCAATACATTTCTGAAACTGAAATGGAAAAAGTGTTAAGGTGGAAGAGATGGCCCTTCTCGTAAAATTATAATTCGGTGTTTTAAATCAAACATCTCCCTCAGTTACAGTTGTTCCCTTTAACATTGTAAAGGACTCTTTCAGGATGTATTACTTTTTGATTTGTGACAAGGCATTCTTTCCAGCATCTTTGACTTAAATCCAGAGATTTCTGAAGAACAAATTAATCTCCCATGTACTTTCTACTCTTTGATGGCAGTTTTTGCTGTTTCATAAAGTTTTTGAAGAATGGACTAATCTCCATCAAATAAGGCTGAAGCGCAAAATGATCTGCCTTTCTCCGTGCAGCCGAGTTAAATCGTTTTTGCGACTGCTTTTGTTTTTGCAGTACCCGTTGCTCTTGTTGCAAACGTGCGTTCTGTCACCGACGCACAAGGTGCTCCATCTGATTTTATCATGATTGAAATTGTGAAAACCCCAAGAAAACCTCCCCTAAACAATAGGAGCATTACCATATGAATAGGGCCCTCCCACAGCAATCTCTTTAACACATCAATCTCATTCCCCTCCTGCAGGAGATGCCACAAGCTCCAGGATATCCCCTCTTAACCTCAATTTTGCAAGATGTATTAAAAAAAAGACAGTGTGCTGAGAATTTGAGCAAGACGACCACCGTGCCATTTTTCTTCTGGAAACGAGTCATAATGCAATTCATCTTGTTCAGGAAGAAAAATGTGGCACCTAAGTGAATTTTACACAAAGATCCACCCACTACTTACGGCACGTCTTGACTGAATCGGCAATAATTGCGTTCTGACCGTGACAATCACGAGAGGTGAACTGTAGTGATGTCTTGTTCATACACACAAAAAAGCAAGTGCTGTATTTTAAGCTTTGTGGTGTGTAAAATTCATACAGTATAGTTGTTTTGCCATGAAATATACACAAATGTGTATATTATATTATTATATCTTTCATTTATTTTCATTTATTTATTTATAATCAGTTATATGACATTGACTGCACACTATTGCATGCCAACTAGAAAAAGCACTCTCACATTCACACACAGTTTTCTGAAGAGTTTATGTTTACAGTCAGCATTCATAGTGCACTGCAGTCACTTTAAGGGAAAACATGAACTAGTGACATCTGCACATCAGGGAATAGATTTCTATATAGGATAAAATCTCAAGCGGGCCATCTCCACAGCCCCAGGTTCAGCTGCTCACCCCCCAGACTACACCCCTCTGCAGATCTTTCAGTGTCTGAACTAAAGCCATTTCCCTCCATCACATTTTTATTCTCTGAGATGGATAACAGCTCTTGTTTTTATCGCCGTGAATTGAGCTTGTGTTTTGAATTGTATTTTGAGTCTGGTGCAAAGCTGAGAGAGGGCTAAATGTGTGAAGAAGTCTGCAGCCTTCGAGCATTGTGGTGGTGGTGGTGTGGAGGCATATTAGAGGCTAGTAGAGAAGATTAAAGTGAGAGGGTGTAACTTGTGCAAATGATGTATTTTTAATAGGTATCCAAAAACATCTTTAAAAATGTAACCTAATTGTTGGTATCCACTCTGTGTTGGAGAAAAAGTGGAGCTGGCTGGAATTAGCTGCTGTGTGTGTGAGTACTTCAAGATGACTTAACAGACTGTAGAGGGTGTAAACAGTGTGTGTAAACCGGCTGCAAAATCAAATCAAATTGTATTATTTGTCTGCTAATAAGTGTGTACAATGTATATGGCATGTGCAACCATCCTACTTTGTTTCTGTTTTATGACTGTCCTGTCTATGTATTTTATAACTATGTTTCCTGGAAACCAAGGTTTAGCACCTTGCTTCCGTCCTACTTCACAGCCCCACTGGTCCCAAATGCATTCTGCAACAATAAATGCATAATTACATAATTGTTTGTTTCAGCTGAGAGTCGTGGTAGTTTCCACACAGGAGCAGGGTGGCTTCCTTAGCATTGGCACTGAATGTGATGATTATATACGCATGTGGAAAATAAATGAAGATGCTATATCGCGTGGATATGGGAACAATGATATTGCCTTCCTTAAAATCTGTGTGGGGTAAGATTATATGATGCACAGATTGTTTGGCCAAATATTTTTAAAAAAATAATTTCTTTGGATATGATATGTTTTTCGCCTTTTTTTGACTGTTTGTCATTGTGACTGTAGACAAAATGCAAGTGACCTTATGGAAATATGGATATGGAATATGGAAATATCCTCAATATGACGCAGGGCCATGCAACATCCTGTGAATATCTGTGCCCCACGGTCCATCCTTCTTTTCAGAAATTAAAACGAAGGAACAGAAGTCAAGGTCCATATAGATTATTTAAATTCAATAAATCCAGAATGCCTGCCGTGGATGAGTATATAACAAAGAGAGCTGACAAGGAGATATGTTATAAAACAGGGCAAGGTACAGTCCCTTAAAGAGCTGAGGGCTGTGTTTTATCGGGAGAGGGGGGAAAAACACAGGTGAAATTGATTCCCGGTGTCTATATTTCATGTTGGAAATTGGCTCGTAAATCCAGTGGTTTGATCTATGGGGGCCGTCGTCTTAAGAAGAAACCTTAGTAAATGTGTAATTTCTCCCTTGATGGAACATTGGTGGAAGGCGATCCTTCTTACTCCTCTTCCGCTCACCCTCTCTCTCTCTCTCTCTCTCTCTCTACTCCTCGCACACCCTCTGTCTTGCTCTCTCTCCTTACCTGTTTTGTGGACAGCTCAGTTCCTTTCGAATTACTCTACCCCTCCCCAGCCTCCCCCCCCCTTTTCATGCCCCTTGATGTCTCCATTTCATTATTGCCCCCTCTGTGTTTCCACCCATTACTGTTAAGGGGTGCCTCTGCTGTAGCACATTACTGAGGGGGAGCAGAGCGTGTGCTGGCGCTGGTGGGGAGAGAGAGTGAAACTGTATTTATGGGTATACATGGAAGGTCACCTCACTGATCTCAATCTTGTCCACCGTTTTCATTTTTTCCTTTTTCTGTGCATATGTGTTCATGCTTGTGTGTGTGTGTGCGTGTGTGTGCGTTTGAACATGAGGATGAGGTGAGGGCATCCACCATGCTGATTGGATGAGCGCAGTAATGATAGAGCGAGGTAAGTGTTAAGAAAAATAAGTCTGAATAAATGCAGCGGCCAGGGAGGAAACGCATCGGCGCTGATGTGTGAATGATAAAGATGCCAGGATATCCATCTGCAGCCCAGAGTTAGGGCGGATGAGAGAGAGGGAGGGATGACACTAAGGAAAAACTAGGGGAGGGTGTTATAATCAAGATGTGGCCATAATAATGTGAAATTAGTTCTCTCTATCAAAGGCAGGACGGGCTGGCCTTTTAATCACGGCCTAAGGGGCGCGAACACTCTTTATCATCATTGAACTGTGTCCGGGCTAATTGTGGCCATATTTCACTGTCCCGAAGGCCGTCCGGCGAGCAATGTGGCCTGCTGGAGTGGCGGTGAGATTGAGCACAGTTAAGTCAGCTGTGGGCTCAGCTGGGAGCTAGAAAGGAACAGACATTAAGTGGAACGGAGGGGCCTGTCCAATCTTTCACTGAATAGAATGGATTCCCTCCCCTCAGCTCGAGCATCTAAAGGAGGCAGATATTTTTCTCCGCGCAATTCTTTTGTGTCATAATTTGCAAGCGTATTCAGTGAAAATCTTTGTTTTAGACGTACGCGCATTAGACGGAGGGAAAATGAAGACGGGAGATAGCGTCTACGAGAAAGACGAATTGCTCAAATTCCGAATTGGGTTGCGGTCCACAGATCCTATGCCATGAGGTCCCTATCATTTATCATATCAACATACAGTGATTATATATGTATTTAATATAATATGATATATAATACAGTCTCACCACAGGAGTCAGTATAGCAGAACTTGGGGCATGGGGGTCTGTCCAGCAGTAGCTCGGTACAGGATTTTTTTATGAAAAGGTTTAAACTTAAAAATGAATAGGCAGAACAGTTCTGCTGCAAGAAACCAAATATACCAATAGCCAGGCAGCCATGTTAAATAAAATCACATCACCATCTTTGCTGCAGTTTGTATGCCAAACTGTCATCTGTAATAAAAGCCACTCTGATTCTACATCTAACATCCGGTACCTTTCCATTTAGGACTCTGTGTTGTACAGGGGGGTCTTGTGGGAATGAAAGGGAACTTCTGACCAGGTTTGATAACTGAGTTAGACTAAGGCCCCACTGTTGTCGTGTGGCGCTGTAACTTCCAAGCAAAGAGGAATTCTTTGCCAGCCCTGTGTCTGCAGGAGGGAGACGGACTGCCACATAACCTCCCACTGCACCAGTGTGCCCCCTGCCTTCCTAAAGACCTCTCCTTCTCCTCTCTTTTTCTCTTTCCTTCCTTCCCTGTAATCACTCTTGTCTTTCACGCTGACTTTCGCCGTCCCTGGCTGGGAATGTAAGTCACCCAGAGGGAAGAAACTTTTAATTAAAGTTAAAGCTTCAGTAGTTGCCTGGAACCACGTGGAGCAGTGCAAGGAACAAAGGTTAGTTGAATTCTTATGCCTCGTGTCCCTGTTCCCCCTCAAACCCCCCCCACCCCCCCCCCCAGCGCACAGGAATAGGGGGAAGCAATTTCCACACATTTTAAATTTTAGCTAATGGAGGAGGTTATGTCCTCAATAACCAGCAATGGCTTCAACCCCGTTCCCTTAGTCCAGAAACCCCTCCCCTGCACCCTCATTGCATAGGTGTATTCTTGTCGGCTCACGTAACATCCTTGTGTTGGGGCCTGTCTTATTGATGCAGTCTTGTGTGGATTGGGTGATACGAATGCACAGATGACAGGCAGAGCTATAGTTCTTTTCCCTCTAGACTCATATGTAATGGAAAATGCCTGTTGCTTGCTGACTGGGTGAGTGAAACGCCCTTTGCCCTTGACTGATTGGCCTTTATCTGTTTAGAGGACAGGTGCCTTCAGACATTTTGTTACGACTACCATGGCTACTAAGGGTGGTTTTTTTACTTACAAAAATCGCATTCTGCTCCTGATCTGTGCCCCACAATCCCACATACAATTTAGCAGAGTGTAGACCCTCGTCTGTTCTCTTCAGTGTGATAGTGTGGGTGGCTTATTTCTAAAACGAGCTTGGGCTTTAATGTGCGCCTCTGGCTGCTCAGGATATACCCTAGAATTTCTACACACAGTTATCTTTAAACATCCATATCTAATGGTGCTTGAAAACGTATTTGGTTAAACTCAGAGGTAATAGGACTGGCGAGCGTGTACCTGCCAACCTTTTGCAGAGCGATCGCAAAGAATGTTGTGTGTATTCAACCAAACACTGTTCACTGTTGAGAGTTTACACAGAGGGAACAATATCATTCCTGCAGACCCAACACTGCTTCATCTTCCATCAGCACTGGAGAGGACTCACCAGGATCTGAACAGTGCTGTTAGCATCAGCAGACATTGCAGGAAACAGCTGGAGATGGTTGTGTCCATTCATTAGGATGATGTGATTTTGAGGTGAAGCTTATTCAAACCTGCCAGTTTCTTGTCAGACGAGAATTCAAAGGAATTGTACAGTGAATGTAAATGCATGGATGGCAGCTTTTGCAATGTAATCATGTCTCTGAGGTTCTGCATTTATATTTTAACTGTTACTGAAGCCAACATTATATCATTTAGAGTATATATAATTTGCGGTTTCCAGCAGAACACAACAATGGCCATCTGAGGAGGCTGAAGAGGCAAAACTCTAATATCTTTGGAGAAACGGTAGCCTCATATCTTAGGCTACAGCATAATTTTTTCTCAATGTCTGTATGACACTACTGGAGGGCTGTAATCATATTGTTGCTTTAATGTTCTGTGTTACCTGTCAGTTGTACTCCTTCCTGAGCAGTAAGAGGCAGTGTGGTGCGGAGCCTGAGAAAAGGAGGGAGCGCACACAGGGGCCGGGTGCTTTGTTGGAGCCCTCACTATGAGACAGACAGAGGCGATCCACGCTAAGCATGAACGATCCTATTAAGCATGCTCCATAAACGTGTCTCCACCGTAGGGCCTGTCATAACTCACTCCATAACATTGATTTTAATCATCTGAAATGTAAACATTCGTATTAGTATAATTATCAATACAAAAAAATATATCTTTTTAATATGCAATTACAGGGCAGCATTGATTTTTCAATGTAATCATCCCCGATTGATCTGATAAAGCTGTTATGGACAGGGCTCACGGGATATTACACGCTCTGATTTCATAAATTTCAATGCAGGGATCTAAACATGTGTTCCTGAAAGGGGGGGGGGAGGAAAGACAAGCATGCACAAGGAATTCATACACTGTGCGTCCGTGGGGCTTACCGGTTGTGGCTGTCAGGTAAATCAAGCTGTCCGAGCTTGTTGCCGGGCGCTCTTCCCCTCCGCCCTTGGGAGCTATGTGTGTGTTCTCACCAGGCCCTCCTCAGGCACATGGAGAAGGGCCTCGTTATGGCCGTTTGAGGCCGACTCGGTGAGTTTTTTCATCACGCCTGTAAAACATACTCAGCTCAGACCCACATTTTTACAGAAGAGCATTTTGTAATCCTGGAAGATGGTTTACAGTTGAATATTTGTTTTGAATGAATGGCAAGAGATTCATTGAACATGTTTATTTCCACTGTATTCCTTATAAAAATAGTCTGACAAATGACTGTAATTACACTTGTAATCCAAGCACCTCTCACCCACAGATATATTGTTATCTCAATTGCTTAGAACGAGTTACCTGACATATCTGTCCATATGTGTTATGTGTTATCTAAGCCCTTCTGTTTCAAAGATACTGTACATAAGGTTTTTTTTCCTTTCCCAGTCAGATAGGACATTATGACATCTTTATTACTTTTAATAAGAGATAAGTATAAAACTGATATTGTAAATCCATGTAAATTCTTAGAGTGAGTTTAAATGAAACACCTCTGTCAGAAAAATATTATATTGGAACATAGAACTTTACCTAATGTCTCATTCTTCAACCATGAGATCGCACTGGGTCTGAACCCCACAGCAATGTAAGTTCATCCAAAGCACCCCTGGCCAATGAGAACAGAGCATCTCCTTGTTTCCAATAGCCATTAAGTTAAGAAATGTCCTTATCAGCTGACACAGCACGCCAGCTGATTTTCCTTTTATCAGGGGAACCTCATGTCCACGGCAGGCATGGTGTGTTTCTATTCAGCCATGCTCTAATGTGGACTAACTGCCTTATGAGCAAACTATGGATTTTCAGCTTGCTTAACGCCAATGGCGGCAATAAAAGGAGAGGACAAAGACATGGACCCGTGACATCAATCCCCATGTGACTGCACCTTTTGTAAATGGCTCATGTTGTAATGGGCTTGAGGGTTATAGCGAGGTTATAGGCAAATCACCTGCCAACACGGCTCCTTTTAACCAAAACCTATGGGTACATAAATGTGGCCACAGCCCTTCCCACAAGCCATCATTGATATCATGAAGCAGTCTAATAACCTGCGCTGATGGGTAATGATAACTGTATTGTATTATAGTGATATGTATTTATTCCCTCTAACAATCGACCGCTAAACTGATTAAAACATCCACTAATTCATTTGTGGAGAGATGCTTTATGTGAGCATTAGGGGAGTGTGGGAGAGCACAGTGAGATGGAAGGCAGCCTGCGCAGTGGATGAGCCGTGCTGTATCTGACAGTTAGGGATGTGTTCTTCCCTGCTCTGCACACTGAGGTTTTTTTTTTTTTATCTGCAAAACCTGCAGTGCCCTCACAATGTTGCTGCAACGTGACAAGCAACGTTACAGGATATGGGTGGAAACGCACCTTGTGGTCTGTGCCACATATTCATACAGGCAAACATTGTTAGGGTCTTCAGTTAAGCTATCCCAGCCTGTCAGTCAGCCCTCACTTTAATCTGTCACAGAAAGACTTGAGTGTTTGTTTGTGCAGGGGAACGGCATGTGCAATTTCGACTGAAATTATCTGAACAGAAAGAGATGATTTCGATGACTGTGACAGTGTTGTTCAGCAGAGCATGTTTTATTAATAAATCTCTCTGAGATGGAGCAGTTGTACGTTGTTGCAGCATCTCCTCCTCTTCGAAGAGGAATCTGTCTTGCTGTGGAATAAAGGCCATACCACTCCAGTGGTCAGTGCGTCTATGTTAGTCTAATTTGAACAAAACTGGTCAGGTGCAATCACACTTGGCAGGTTCACTGTTAGGGATGATAAAAAACTGTTTCCCACCTTTGAGCCATTTGTGAGTTCGAGCACAACCATGAGACTGACCACTGTTAGTAGTCAAAGTAGTCACAGGCCCTTGTTACCAACGGTGATGGAGCAACTTGCATAAAGTAGCAGTGAGACCCGCCCCATAGCAACGAGTGCAGAGAATGTGTGGGTATGCTCCAGCCCTTTGGAAACTTTGTAACAGCGTGACTGTCTATTGAAGTGAACTTCAGGACAAACTGAGTAATGTGAAATGGGATATCATAGGTCTCACTGAGTTCAGAAGAACAGGTTAGGCAGTCATAGAATTGTACAAACTCAAAACACGTTTTTTGATTGGAGATTTTAATGTGAAAGTAGGCAAAAAGAAAGCAGTTGAGATGGTAATAGGCAATTTTGGAAAAGGCACCCCATAATGACCGAGGCGACATGCTAGGTGGGCTCTGGGAAAGGAGCAGGCTTAAGGTTATGAATAGATTCTATCAAAGGAAGGCGAGTGGGAAATGGACTTGGAAGGAAGCCAGTGGCGAAACAAAGACTGAAATTGATTTCGTTCTTACAGACAGATCACACATTGTGAAAAATGTAACTGTATTTAACGAGGTAAATGTTAGAAGCGACTGCGGGGTGCGAGGATAACAGGTCAGAGCAGATCTCAGGAGGGAAAGAGATGGGTTGATTATACAGGGACCGCGAAATGTCAATGCAGTAAGAGAGAGAGCCGTTGAGTATAATGTAAGTATGCGGAATTAGTACCTACCGATGGATAAACTAGGGGACAACACTGTATGACAAATTCTCAGGGATTATAAAGCAATCATATTTAAATGTAAAAAAATGAGACCAGAACAGTCTTGTGAAAACCCTCTGAAGAAATCAAAAATCTATACGGAAGAGGCAAAGGAAAATGTAAGTGAGAAAAGAAAGAATGAAGTTATCCAGAATGATGCAAGGTCCCAAACTGAGAAGGCCTTTAGGAATGATAGGAGTAACAAATGAACAAAAGAGAGCTCAGTATGGGCAGCCACCAGATGTTTGTTCTTAAAAAGACAAAAGGCAACATAACTAACAAAAGAGATGAGATGATCAAAGTAGCTGAGGAATTCTATATAGATTAGTACAGCAGTAATGCAGGCTCAATGATCTTATTCAGGAAGGAAGCGGAGTGGTCACGCACGTCCCTGCAGTAACACTGGATGAATTGCGGAAAGCCTTAAAAGGATTAAAAAGAGGTAAAACAAGAGGGGAAGACAGTGTTACTGTAAACCTAATCAAGGATGCAGGAGACATCGCTGTAAATGGACTGCCACAAAAACCTCGCGAAACAATGCAGTGCCTATGAGAAACTTCCCCAGTCATTATCAGCCGTAAAAAAGTGATTCTAAGGACTTGAAAAACTATTAACTTTGTAGTGTGCCAGCTGCTGTCTATGAACTTTTCACACCAGTTTGAGACGCCACGTGAGAACAACACGAGATATGACCCAGTGCAGGATGTGCAACTGGAACTTATCCTTATCAATGAAATCTCAAAATAACCTCACTGATTGTAAAATGATTGAATTTCTGATATTTGAATGTATTTGGAAAAAAATACAAAACAATACTAAATATGTTTGATTACATTCTGCACAGATAATATATTAGGATAATATATCGGGACAAAAATCTAACATAAAATTCAACCCTGTGAAATTTGGCGATGACATCATATTACAAGACAATTAGGAGATGAGCAGCTTCTGACCAGAGAACACTTTGTCAGTTAAATATGGGAGTGAAGAGCAGTAAGGGTTCAGCAATGTGAAATTAAAATATGAGACTACATTCTTACAAAAGCTCATGAATCCACAGCTAAGGACTGGCAGTTTGAGTTTGAAATGAAGGGAAAAACAGGAATGCAGCAGGATTTCTAGTAAACAGAGCTGCATCATGAAAAGTAATTTGGCTATCACCTCAAAGAGAAAGGTTTACCATCGGCGTGTCCTCCCAGTTCAAACCGAAGCATTAGAAAGCTGCAACCTTCCAAAAGCACTTACATGTAAACGGCAGGCTCAGAAAGGCCGGACAGGATAATGGTAGCTGTAATTCAGGTAGACGAGAAACAGCTTCAAGAAAAGATTAGGGACGAAGCAACAGATGCTGTTATGATATGCTAGCTATGGTAAGAAAGAGGAAATAAACTGGAGGAGTTTGTGTTTGTCATGGTATGGATAGTAATGGACAATTAGAACAGCTGAGTGGCAGCTCAGAGATGAAGTAAAGAACAGAGGTAAAACAGAATGACATGGAGGGAATAAAATCTCCAAATTTACTAGACTGGGATGGGACAGCCACTGTCTTTGTATGTGCCCATTAGAAACACTGACATACACTTCTGTTGCTGAATGAAAAGCAGGCACAACTAAATTCAACATCTTATTACAAGGAATCATAATTACACTGAGCTTAATATTTTACAATACTGTTTCTTTTTTCATTGTATTATTTCATTCCTCTATGACAATAAAATGAAAATAATAACAGATCCAACCCGAGCCAAAACATTATAGCTGGCCCTCAGAATGTTGACATCGTCAGTCACAGTTACCTGATCTTGTTTTCTTCCTCTAAACCCTTAAGTGGACATTGTAATTCCCTCATACTTGTAGGAGGCAATTTGGTAGTGGGGCGCTATTTAAACTGGCTCAGAACCCTCTCCCAAGCTCCGACTCCACAGATAAGCTACTCTCCAGTAGTTAACAGTCCTGGAGCGGCAAAGGCTTATGGGTAAATCCGCTCAGAGGCAGAAAATGTGCGAGCATGATGAAAGCCACTCCGTCCCCATGAAATGCATGAATAAATAAATGAATATACAAGATTAATAAATCGATTGTTTCCACATGCTCAGGTAATGAAGATGTGTAAAGGGAAGAGAGGGCCGTCCCAAAGGCTCTCATCCCTCTGTATCCAGCTGCAGCTCTCCCCCTCAGCCCCCCCAGGCCAGGAGATGGTCTATTAACTCCCCCCCCTCCCTCCCCAGGAAGAGTGGACAAAGGAGGTCTTGCCCATCGCTGTGGTGCTGTCAGGAATCATAGAGCAATCAGAGCAATGGCGGCTCTGTAGGAGTGTTCATTTGTGAAATTGAGGTTCAGCACCTGAGCTCGAGGGGGGGTGCTGAGGGGCGGAGACCGGTGCCATGGAGCTGTGGGACAGCAAGCCTGTATTTAACCTGTCTCCATGCAGCATAGCCTGAGACCAGACCCTGCAAGGCCTTGCCTAGAACACACACACACACACACACACACACACACACACACACACACACACACACACATATATATATATATAGCCTACTTTTATTTTTTATTACGTATACACTTTGTGTGTGTGTGTGTGTGTGTGTGTATATATTATATATACACTTTTACATATACTTTATGAATTAGATACACTTTCATATATAGTTTACTATAGATTGTATGAGTTTAATATAGACTGTATGAGTTCATATTCTCATTTGCTGTCATACCTCTCCTCTCACTGGATCCCGTTTCCTTTAAAAAAAATAAGAAAAAAATAATATGTTGATTGGGTAACTGTACCCAGATGAGAGCATCGACTGAATTACCTTAATATAATGCGATTTAAGGTATATTCCTGTTTATACAAGCCCAACAGGTTTTTTCTAGCTATCCAGTAAGATGTCAGATGCCTTAATTTTCAGTATGTAAAATGAAATGAGCCTCTTAGAGTCACACGTTTGATCTAGTTGAACTTTCGGGCTATCACAGTTCTCACCAGCAAAACTGAGCACAACTATGCTGAGTGAACAAATCGCTTGCTGTAAATAGATGACTGTGTCATGTCAAAGGGCAAAATATTATTTAGTAAATTTTCTGTTGTCACGTGGGGCACATTGTTTGAAAGAGCATCGTCAATCCTCTACTTCAGCCGTAGAGACTTTTTTTGTGCCTGGGACGGAGCACTGACAGGCTTGATCTGCATGTGCGCATGACATGAAATGGAGTCTGCAGGAAGTGAGAAAGCAGCGGCACGGTGCCAATGTGTCACAATATCATATCGAATCATATCAAAGGCTCTTTTCTGCAATGAGGAAAATTAGTTCAACTTTGACTGCTGTTCATTAGGATAGGAGTTCATCCTCTGTGAGGATCAAAACCACAGAGGACCTGATAGAGTCCTTCCTAGAAGTGTGGGATGATAGTCCTCCTCCCTCTATGACAGGGCCAAGTGGATGGGGGTCAGGGTTCAAACTGGGGTCCCGGGGTGCCTGAGGGGTCTGTCAAGGCCGGAGGTGACAGACGCTCACTCCAGCCGTCACACTCCACCACCAGATGTCACTCACCCGTAAGCAAAACCATCCTGAGATCTGGCCAGGAAATTCATTTGGCTTCAGATCACAGGATTGGAACATTAACTGAGCCGCTACTGAAAAAAAAATGGTCTGGGCTAGGTCAGCAGGGCACTAGAACAATGTAACAACATGTGTAGTGTGAAAAATAAGGTAATAGAAGCAGAAAAACAATTGTGTTGTGTTTTTGTACGTTCCAACATGCTTTCAGGTGCTCGATGTGGTAACCTTGCGCTCTCCAGCCATTTTAAATGGCAAATCAGCGTGCTGTCACATTCTGCTGTTTAAGCCGTACTATGACCTCACCTCCACAGAATTTCCTGAAGCGGGACATTTAATGCGAGGAGCAACTGAATAACACCGGTGCCTCCTTAGTCACAAACATCCTCTGATGTTACGGCAAATGGCAGGAAAGTGACTGACGCATCAGCCCCAGCTGCTGCTGCTGCTGCCGCCTGCGCTTTTGTGAACTTCCAGGAGAAGAAGGGGGTGCCGGGTCCGCCATGGGCAGGTCTCCAAGTGGTCAGAGGGGGCGGCTCCCAAGCAGGATGCACCAGGCGGCCAGAGGAGGAAACGCTCACTCAGGCTGTCAGTGACCTGCCTGGCCGTGATCCTTAACTTGTGACAGCCGCACACCAAAGCCAGCACAACTCAGCTGTAACTTCCACAACTTTTACCTCTTATTGCTGTGCATTTAATAATTATTTTACGATTTTATCTTTTAAGAAAAATTCGAACTATCTTCTCGAGTTCAGCCAACCCTGGGCCTGACTCTTTTCCAGAAGGTGTAGATTTCCTGTAGGAAAGCTCCACCCTCTCTGCCAGCAGTGTGGAGCTGCTGCACGCAGAGGTAGCGGTGAAAGGCCCCTGGCTCCCCGCGCCGGATGCATCTGCCCTCTTTAACAGTTCATTAGGGACCCGGGGCTCTCCTGAGCCCTCTGACATGAGGCAGCCCGCACCTGCTTCCTCTGGAATTTGTTCCTCTGTTGTTTGCGCTCTCCCCCCCTCCTGCTCTGTAGCCTTGCTGAGATTCCTGTGGTCATGTGCTAGACTTGCCTGGGCCTGGGTTGAAATCCAACACAGCCCCCCTCCCGCCAGAAGGGGACACTGTCCTATCTAGTATGAATGAGCATGGCTGGAGGAGGAGAAGCTCTTCCCTCACACTGTCTGACAAGCCTGATCGTTTTAATTGGAAGTCGGTGGAAGAGGGGACTCTTGTGGTTTCGGTATTAATTCAGCACTTAGGGTAACTTAAAGTGCAATTTTCACCCACACACGGAACAGAAAAATCAATGGCAACAACAGCACAAAGCATCAAGGTTAATTACAGATGCAAGAGCTGTAGGTGTCTACTAAAGGTGTTTCTTTCCATTAACCACTGAGAGAAAATGTTTTGACGTGGCCTTTGTAACCTAAAGCTTAACTGTCGGGGATGACTGTTTGCTGATTACAAATTACAGTTGAAGATTGTTGTGTCTTTACATGAATGTTATCCTCGTACAGAAGGAACTGCTACTCCAGACGTGTTAAATGTGTGTGTGTCTGAGTGTATGTGTATCGGGAAGGACTATTTTAAAGCTAAAACATAGGGAATAAGAAGAAGAATTCAGCAAAACCAGCTAAATCATTCAGGGTTTTAAGATAAAAAAATATTTTTATATATTAATAATTAATTCAGTAATTTAAATTCCAAGCAAAGATGAAAATTACTCATGTGTCTAAAATGTAACATGCAAAAAATGTTAGGCGCTAATATACCACATTGTCAAGTTTTTTGTGTAAAACCAAAATCTAATGGTACCATCTCTGTGTCAAGGTTCTATTCTATGGTGTCCCAGGATGCCTTGCATCCACCAAAAAAATACACTCCATCTCTGTTTCTGCCAATTTAAAGTGTCACTTTGCTGCCCAATAGAGACGACGGACGTAACAGCTAAAAACCCTCTTGTCATGTGTCGTCTTTGACTGAGTCAATATAAAATGGGCTCCAACCAACCATTAAATTTCCTTCTCTCTGGATTTACCATTTCAGGGTAACACTATGACACGTTTCTCATACAGCTCTCTTCTGCAATGAAATCTAGACAAGAGCTGAGCTTGTTTCATGACTTGACACACATCTTAGACTGGCAAGTTGGAAATGGTGCAGCTGATGGGTAACGCATCCAGAAGCTTCATTGCAAAATAATTCTGCACAAATATGGCATCAGGCCATTAGCTGCTTGCGCATTTCAATAACCCATGTCAGAATAATGTTTAAAAAATTGAGTTAGGTGATTTTTATGTAAGCTGCTGTTATTTTGACTATCCTAAAAAGGACAGACACATTCATCAGAAACTGTAATCGCACAACTGTGGAAAAAAACGACGAACAGTTTTGCAAAGTTATTTTTGAAAATGGCATCTGGCGTTAAGGGAAGTGCGCACAGTGGCTGGACCATAACCAATAGTCACAGCTGCGGACTGTGCGCCACTGGCTGATATGGCACAACCCACACACCTTGAAAAAGTATTACAAGCTGCAGAAAGACAGACAGCTTCCAGACCTCCATCACCAGCTGCGGGAACACGGGCAGACAGGAGATCAATCCATCAATCATATCTAATCTAGTGTGGCGTCCTGTGCAATGAAATGGTTGTAGAGTGCTTTGCTGAGCAAATCACAGGCAAGAGATTGTGAATCGATGACAAGAGCTGAACACAAAGATAAAACCCAAAGGTGAAAGAAATTGATAGGAGGATACAAAAGGAATGATAACAGGTGACAATGACAACATTTACAGCAATACCCAAAGGATGATAATAAATCTATTTAAATCCTAGTTAATGCAATTACAGTGTGGCATTGTATGTATACTCATATATAATTTGAATTAATTTATTTGTATTCACTATATGGATTGAAATAGCTTGGAAAAGTCGGTTTCTGGTAGGTTCTTGTCTTCCATATGTCTTTATCAGTATCTGGGCCATATATTTGTACCAACATAAACAAGCATAACTGGTACAGTATTGCAACACATTTTTGCCCATTCTAATTTTAGATATTCAACTAACACCTAATATTAGAGAAATAGGAAACCTGAGTGATCACCAGATCATGATACTTATTTAATTTATCACAGAAAGTTATGCAACAGCCGATGTGCCAGTGTGAAAAAGTAATTGGCCAATTAGACAAAGTAACTTATACGCTTTTTAGCAGCAATTACTGAAACTGAACACTTCCTGTAGTTACGGATCAATGTGTCAACACAGTGAAGGAATGCCATGCACATCTACTCCAACATCATTCACATTTCTGGGTCACTTTCAGCATTGCCTGCTTGTTTTAGGTCCTTCCTTTGTTTTAGACTAAACTATTCCAACCAAAAGTTATTAAACCTTTCTAAAGTAGACTTACTTTTGTTTAGAAGTATTATCTTGTTGCATGCCCCAGTTGTGCTTAGGCTTCAGCACAGGAATGGCCTGACATTGTCCTATACAGAAGAGAATCCACGATTTCTTAAGTAATGGCAAGTAATTCAGGTTGTTCAGGAGCATGAAATGACCTCAGCGATGCCCAAAGAGTGTTTGGTTTTCACCACACATTACGGGGCCCAAAGGTCATTCCCAAGATACTTTTTGGCAAACTTGAGATGACTGTCCTTGGTCTTAGTAAACAGTGGTGTCCACCTTACCTCTCTGCCAGGAATCCCATTTTTACCAGGTAGTTTTCTGATGGTTGAGTTATGAGCTTAGCTGAGAGGGTCTGCAGATTCCTGAATGCTGATCTGTTCTCTGGATGAGTGTTCCGACTTGTCTTTGGAGACATCCTGTTTTTGGAGAGTGTCATCATTTGGCTCTGCAATTTCATAGATCCACAGAGTCTGAGAATTTGCTTTGCTTACCACACTGATCGGCATCAAAAACTTCTGGATATCTCAAGATATTTCTTCAGATTGTACCATGATGTGCCTCTACAACCAGTCTGCTGTCAACATCCCTCTGACTTTTAGGGCCAAAATTAGTATTGCATATATTTGGGGCAGTGCTTCCCCCACTCATGGCCAATCGTTTGCTGTACTGCTTTGCAAAAACTCCGGTATGGCTGTATGGCGCAGGTGAGGAGGCATCCATGAGTCCATGACCCAACAAAAAAGCGGCAGAGGAGCCCTGGCTAAGGCAAGGTTACAGAACAAGTCCATAAGACATTGGTTCCAATATCAGCACTCCATCCTCCCGATAACGGTTCATTGATGGGGAGTTAATGACACATAGCCTCACTCTGAAGGCCACTTTCATTCTAATTAGTGCAACATTTCTGCCTTGCAATGCAAATACTTTCAAATAGTTAGTGTGTTTTACGTGATAATGAAATTATGGAAATGGAGAGCACTTATTCAAACAGGTCTGCATTAGCATATTTTTAAATATTTGACTTAATTATGCTCAGGAATTGGAGAGCTAAGAGGAGAAGACTTTTAAAACAGCCTCATAAAGTCCTATTAAGAGAGGCCGAGGTGGACATAATGATGTGTTTGGAAATTAGGGAAATCAAACATTTAATGCACGCCCTCCTTTGGGCAAAAAGCATCCAAATTAGTCAATTAGACATCCATTATCCCCACTGCCAGCATATATGTGGAGGTTGATATGCATAAAGTGTTTGTCAAGAAAGCCGTCCACTTAAAAGGATCTAATGAAACACTAAACTAGATAACAGCAAAGACAAGAAAAAATGCAATATGTTTAAATTGGGGGTCTTCAAATCTCGGAATGATTTTGTAATATCTGCGCAAGGTGGAATCATAAATCAAAATAACTCGGTTAACATGTGCTGCAAATCGTTGAATATTCCCTCAAATTAGGCACGTGCATATTAAAACCAAAATGAGTTAGGGGCGAAAGAGAAAGCTTGCTTGTTATATATACACAATGACGGTATCCCTTTTTCCAGGCTCTTTTACCTTGAGAGGCTAAGTGCATGAAAAACTGACTCATTTACTAAATTACAACAATGCGCCCCCTCTGCCTGCCCTCTTCACAGAAATTACCGACATGAGTCAACAAATGAATAAACATAAAGCACAAAAGCAATCCGAATGTCATTTTTCCTCTCCTTCATCCTGAAAAAGCAAAAATGCGTGAATAAGTGTGTTAATTCGCCCAATTTAGCAACAGGGACTGTGGATATGGGGGAACCAAGAGTGGCAGCATGTTATAACAGGTGCAGACAGTGTTGCCTCTTACTGTGAAGGCAGGACAGGGAGCAGATTTTCAAGCTAGCCTGGCAAGCTGTACCCAACAGCCATTTTACAATAGTTGCATATTTCTGAGTTGGCTTATTAGATTAAATACAAAAATACACACGATTATGAGTGTGGATCTTTCCATGATCAGCCATTCTGTTTTCTGTTTTGGTTTTTTCTCGCCACCTTTTCTTGTGCAAAATTTGAACTCTCTTCATTTCTGTGGTACACGTTCAGTCACCTGAACCCCAGTGGGCCCAGAGTCCTGTGGAGGACCCCTCTCTGCGCCCCCGAGCCCAGCCGCTCCTGCACTCCCTTCCCCACCAAAAAAAAATAAGGGCCCACGCTCGGCTCCACACTGGTGCATCTGCATGTTCCTGGGTGGAGAGGCAGGTCTCACACGCTTTTCTTTATCTTCACTCTTGTCTCTGTCACGATGGCACACCTTCCGCACCCCCCCCCCCTCCCCCAACACACACACAAATTGCTGCCGGTGTGGAGGTGGCTAGGCCCAGCAGACAGGGGGGCCGGGGTTATTATGCATCTGCCATTTGCAAATGGTTATTAATTGCGCGGCGGAGGGAGGAGCGGGCCGTGAGCCGGCTGTAAGGCGGGGCGGTCGGACCGGCCAGTTTCACCGGCCCCGCTCTGCCACATAGCTCTTCATCAGCCCCGAGCCGTCAGAGCTGCGCAGACAATTACAGCCCTCTGATTGCTATCACACAGGGAGGGGGATTCTACAAATGAGGGGATAAATAGAATTTTCCACATGCGGAATGGCAGGGGCCAAGGAACGGTAATGAAAACCTATACATCACAATCAGGCTGACAATCCCATTCATACGGCAATGCATTATGCTCACTATTCATAATAATGGTGACGTGACAGAAACACTGCCACCAGCTCCCGTAATGGGGTGATGGGGTGCTGCCAGCCCTCTGTTCCATAATGTAGCCTGTTTCCACCCCCACCTTGCACCCCCACCCACCATTCTATGCAAACATTTAATTTGCGTGTTATTAACGTTGTTTTTCAGCCACTGTACCTAAGGTTGATTTATTGTTTTTACTGATTTTTTTCATTGTCTTTTTCCTTGCGGGTGGGAAATACAACCTGTTCGTTGAAGTGCACATGCACAATGCCGACAGACCCGTGGAGAAAAAATAACATTTGTTAAAAGCAGAGCGTTTACAAGAGACTTTAAAAAGTGTTGGTTTTGATTCATACGTCGAATTCCCTCTGTGTGACACGACCGCGCCGTTGTAAACAACCGTGTCCCTTTACAGCGACGTCTGTTTCTCAGGTTTCTTGAGGCAGTGACAGACAGTAGATGAAAGACCAGGGGGAACTTTTTTCATGGTTTTATTTTTGGGGACAGAGAACTGACCTGTTACCTATCAATCTTCTGCCGTGGGCCAAGCTGACAATTGAGGATTGCGCATCAGCACAGATGTTTGACTATTTCTCGGCGTATGGAACCCAGAAGAAAAATGGGGCGAATGATCCCTTTTATTACACTCAGATGAGGCACTGGGGCTCCCGGGTCCGAGCTGACCAAATCAGCCCACTCTGACATAGAGACAGCCTCCCAAGTCATTTACCAGCACAATCAGGCCGGGGAGATCCAATTTTCTCTCTGATTTACACACAAGGCCGGCTCAGCCACTGTTGATCTGAATCCCTACGGACTCCTCATCTCTTCCTCCATAACGATTCGCGGGAAAACAGACCCACAACCACCCCCCCACACACATTCCCCTTCTCCCGCTTGTAGCAAAGGCACATGTTCCTCAAGACAGTCTTCAAAGCATAAAAGAGAAGAAAGCAGGAGTTTAGCCCAGTCAAACCTGTGTCCCAGTATAGCACATTTACCATCCCAGCACTATGGATGTAACTCTCATGCTCCCAGTGTTGTTGTCCTCTAAGCAGCGGAAATGGTGTTTAGGTGCTGGAGTCACAATCTGGCCTCCTAGTTAGCGTAAGATCTATGACCTTGCCTGGGCTTGCAGGTCTATTTAGAATATATCTACACATGACCCGATCCACACTCAGGCTGGGATGGAGCACAGGGTTGTCCCTGGTGACGAATGGAACAGGGGCAGTGAGCTCAGGGTGAGTAGTCCTGTTCCAACCAGTGGCCTTAAAGACGTCTTTAACCAGGAAAGAGCCCTGCTGCTGACGTAATCACCTTTGTCCTCAGCTGATAAAGCAGCTGAGATGACCCCTGGGAAAGACAGTGTAGCTTTTGGAGCCAGGTCTCTGCTCACCTCCCTCCCCCCTCTCTGGTGTCTGTGGAGTTCGGCTTCATTAGTCCAGCTGGACTAGGATTAACAAGAGCACTGACATTTGGTACCTTGTTAGAGATATGACTATAAAAACAGGCCAGAGGAAGGGGGGACATCCACACCCCCCCCTTTGTCCTTGTTTCATTTCAGCTCATTAAATATGTATATCTCATCACATAGCTATTGAGACCTCTTTGCAGGCAGTAAATTCCTGCAGGGACAGGCTGGTTATCATGAGGAGGAGGAGTGGGGATGATGTGTGTGTGTGTGTGTGTGTGTGTGTGTGTGTGTGTGGGGGGGTGATCTTCATGGACTTCATGGCTGCAGTGAGAGAGATCGGGAGGGGAAGTGTGCTGGCAGAGGGGGCCCAGTACTGAGGGATGAGGTCCTATGATGAAAGTGCAGGCGCACAACAGATTGTCACCTAATGTGACACTCCATCCCACCACTGCACAATGCAGTCACTGACACCTCACTGACCGCCATTGTGGTGTGTTGTCAATACTGTTGTGGGAGTGCTGTGGATGAGACTAATGCCTCCATGTGGCCATTCCTTTGCCTTTCTCCTGGTACCACTTTTTTTTTTAATTCAATTATCCAAGATTGTGACACTGAATTCAAAGATGAGGTCAAAGACTAAAAAACTACTTTTAATTTTGCAGTGTCACTTTTTATTGCAGTGCAAATTAAATTAAAAAATGTCCATTCATGCAGTTGGGACCACTGTTGAACATTTTTCTCTAATACAGAAACATGTTTTATCCAAAGAAAATTTGTCCCAATTTGTCTTATACATTCTTGTAAGACTAATATGTGAGCAGAACATTTTCATTTTAGAAAATACATTTTTCCCCAGTTGTTTTTTTTTTTTTTTGGCTTAACACCTTTGGTACTGCTGTTTGAAATTCGCTCCACTAAATTTGTCGGCAGAAAGCTGAAAATCGATCTTGCTGTAAAGCGATTGAGATCATGGCACTCGCTGTGAGAGATGCAGCAGTGCTGCTCGTCTGACGCCGCTACCTGCACTAAGTGAAAAACAGTCTACTGACTGTGTCTGCCCAGTGTGCACAGGCCCGTTAAATTGTTGGATGCAGGATGAGCCCCCCATGAAAGGAGATCCAGTGAACGAATGGTAACCCCTATAATTGAGTCTCTGTAGCTACTGCACATTGTGAGAGGCCTGCTTGTCTACCTTTGTTTGCCAGACCCAAGGATCAATCACTTTGAATCAAGTTTAAAGGGACTGGCGGGGGGGAAGAGAATGCACACACACACACACACACACACACACACACAGACACAGCCAGGCGCATGCCTGCGCACACACAGGTAGACACACACACACACACACACCAAGGTGACAAGCAGCCTGGCAAAGCGACGATCGATGGCGGGACTGGGAATCAGTGATGGGGAGGAAAAAAGACAATCGCTTATCGTATTGGAACTGACTTCTCCTTGTACCTTTGACGGGCCTGCTACAATAGATTGGCCTGGAAATCTGATGGCGTGAAGAGACAAAAAAAGGTAGAAGAAAAAAGATTGCTAATACTCTTCACTCGGGCTGTTTTAATCTGTGACAGGGCGGAGATCTGTGGGAAACCATTATCACGTACTCCCTGTCTCTGATAAAAGGCCCCTAATCTGTTTGCTGGAGGCAGTGAACAAATGCATTTGTGAAACTGGATGTGAGGGGCAGTGTGTGGGGGAGGGGGGTGGGCTATAGGTTGTTGAATAGGGCTGTCAGGAATCTTCCCCATTGACATGGGTAACTTCACCTGCTAAGATATTATTATGGTTACATTTTAAAATCTGTACACACCTCTTGGGCTTGTCCTGCAATCAGATGTGTGTGTGTGTCTGTGTGTGTGTATGTGTGCTCGTGTGCGTGCACGCACGCCTGTTTTTTTCTCAACCAAAAATGACTTTGACATGCTAAATGAGCTGCTAGCAGATAAAAGGTCTGGTTAACTGGGATCTCGGGTTCACCGTTTACAATGATCTGGCCTCCAAGGTCACATTATGTCATATGTAAATGTGCGTGCCGTGAGCGCTGCATATCCAACATTTATTTAACGATTCCCCAATCAATCGGACCAATTCTCAGGCAGCCATTGCAATTCTTTCTCCTAAATGTGCTCTGGGGCAAAAAAATAGGAGCCAGAAAATGGGTACTACTCGATTGACTTTTTGACTGATTTATTGACTGGTTGATAGGCAGGACTAGCTGCAATGTAAAATTAAATACAGGAAGCATGAAAAGTTGCATACCTTCTGCGTGTGGAAAATTAGAAACAAAGCAGAATGGTAATAAGCTGAACCTATACTCAGCTAGACAAAGTCACTGAGGCACTTTAAAGCATGTTTCAATTACTTTAATTGATTAAGAGATCTGTGGAAACAAAAACCTGCAGACACAGGGGGCCCCATTACCGAGTTTGGTAAGCCCTGCTCAGAGACCAATTCCAATTAAATAAAGGTGGAAGACAACACACACCGAGTCTCTGTGCAGGAGCCAGCCCTCCACTGGCCCCAGTCCAGTGGCATAGCGGTGCAGTCGCAGGCTTTCAGCGGTATGGCTGGCGGTAAGGGGCTCCACTCCGCGGGGCATGTGGGTTCTACAAACATCGCTTTGTTCGCTTGATTGCCTGAGATCTCCAGTTGAGAACTTTGGCCCCAAAAGGGTGACCAATGGCCCCCACTGTTACCACTTAGGAGATTTATCTGGCTCCATCCATCCCCCCCAAGCCCCCCTCCACCAACACAGGGCACTGATCAGTTCTCTTCATTTTCCCACCCCCCCAACCACACACACACACACACACACACACACACACACACACACTCACTCACACACTCCCCCTTCCAGCTGACTGTCCCATTTGTCACATAGAATTCTTGTAGCCCCTGGCTACTAGTTAACCTGCACACCGAGACCCTTCTGTGAAATGCTAAAGATCGCGGAACCGTAAAAGAAGGGCGACATGCTGTGCAATATGTCAGACAGAAGGACATTTTCACTCTTTCTCCCTCCCACTCCCACTCCCTCTCTCTGCCTCCCCCCCTCATATCGGCAGACAGCAGAGGCCCAAGGGCATCATCCACCTCCAATCGCTAACCCTTGTATAAGTTTCCAATTCCGGGGAGCTGGGATTATGGTGCTTTTTATTATTTATTTTATTTTATCGTCAAATTATTACAGTGCTGATAAGATGGTGATGATGATGTCCTAGTAGGCCGGTCCTTGACCCCTCTTCTGGTTACAGAGTCCCCAGCTCATCTCCTCACCCCTGCAGGCATGCTCACACACACACATACACACACACGCACACACAAGCACACACAGACACGCACACACACACACGCGCGCACACACCACACACACACACACACACACACACACACACACACACACACACACACACACACACACACACACACTCTAACATGTTCAGCACCCCTTGGGTGAGAGCCACTATACATAGTCACTCAGATGGGTTTTTAGTTAAATGTCAGTGGAGGTGAAAGGATGGCCTCAGGTCACATTGCAGGCTTTCTCCTACCTGTCACATCTGCTCCCGACAGGGGCCATTGTGCCATTATTAGGGGTTCAGGTCAGCTTGATTTGGTTCTTTTACACTGTCCAGGGCTGCCCTTCCACACCTGTGACCACTGTCTCTGAAAGTACACTCCACCTTACATCTTGGAAAATCATTTGTAGTGCAGAATTTAGTTTTGATAAATTTCCTTTTATTGCTATAATATAGTGTTTGTTATGTTGAAGCCATTAAATTTTGTTTCATTTGCATTTGGGGTAGGAAAAATAAAAGAAACACCAAATGAATCATGTCTCATTTTGATGTAACTAAATTAAGTTACACATACATTTCATACTTGTGTCAATGCTAATTAAAATGAACTTATGTATTAAAACACCTTTTAGAACAACACTTAAATATGTGAGTTTTCATAGCAATACAAAAGCTCAATCTTGAACTGAGCTTTTGAAAGAGGTCGAGTAGCTGGTCCCTTAATGTCAGGTACACCAGCCACTAAAACAACAAAATTATGTGTGATGTCAACAGGGACAGTGGTGGCAAGTCAAAGCTCACTTAAAGGGATAGACAGAAAAAACCACAGAAATGACCACAGAACTGAATCTATGTCTGTGTGACCCAGTCTCAGTAAAAAGTGCACATTTTGAACTTAACAAAGCTGATATTTAAAATAGGTCTGCCTCGTGCAACCTACTTGTAACTGAGACCAATGTGCAATGACACGTGAACTGTTATAATTATATTATTATAAGCATAAAACATGGACTTTTAAAAATAGTTTCTAAATGTATTAATTATCCACATTATATTCAAGAATGAATATGAAAGAAGCAATTACGATAATTATTGTGGATCTTTAATTTTTAATTATAAGCTGGTACTTGTTAGCTTGCTGTAAATTGTTAGTGTTTGAAGCCCTTTAGTGGGACATCCTAATTTAACTAAAAACACATAATATTTACACCTGCTCACCCACCCTAATACAGAGAGAGTAACTGAACGTACTTGCCTGACGAGCATGATTCTGGATGTGTGAGACAGGGCCCGTCTGTCTTCTCCAGCTGCACATGATTCTGCATGTGTGAGACAGGGCCCGTCTGTCTTCTCCAGATGCTCAGCTGCCTGTCAGCCTGGGGGTGCTGCTCTAGCTGGCATTCAAAAGGCATGTCTCCGAGCCACAGGTTCGAAAAGCGCAGCCATGAGATCACACGGCCCGCTGAGTTTTAATGCTCCTGACAGGTCCTTCCCGATGAACAGGCTCTGGTCAGGAAGACGCACAGCTTAATGGCAGGTGCCATTAAAGGGACACTGACTGCAGGCGGGCCCCAGTGTGGCCCCTGAGGAACCCTGGGAAGGTCGCCCAGCTGTTCCATGCTGAATTCCTTAAGTGGTCCAGATCAAGGTCCTCAAAGCAAAACACTGGGAGTATATTATTGCCATAATAACAGACAAATAAAGTGAGCACCACCTTGGACAACAAACTTCCACTGAGTCATAAAATAAGCTTCCAATCCATGGGGGCATTCCCTCCCTTCTCATAAAGGGAGCTGGGAAAACGTCTGTAGATGGCCAGTGAACTGTCAGTGGTCCTTCTACTACACAACATTGGGGATCCTGCCTGGGTTTCTACAGTGCATCTTTACCAGGCTGCAACATCTGTTTGTTATTCCCGATTGGTAGGGCAGGCAAGGGCAGACAGAGACGATGGACACCATTGGCTGCTGGCACCCCCGAAACTAACCGCCCACCTCCAAGGCCAGATCACTGTAGTGCATTACCCATGACTGGCGGCACCACAGTGACCATTCCCTCACGCATAAACAACACGCTCGCACCAAGCTCACGGGACTCTCCTGCACTGATCCCCATTAATTTAAATGCCACTTTGTGAGCAATGCATTCTGGGGTCATTCATTATTTACCAGCTTATGTTCATGAATACGTTACCAGTTGGAGCTTGGGCTCACAGTGTAAATCATAAGAGAAAGTCAGTCTTTTTTTGTATGTAGCTACTTCATGGTGGTGGTGTGGGGGGAGAAAGTCAGTGATTTACCTTTTTATTCTTCCCCCTTCTCTTTGATTAATAAGCCTTCCGCCTCTCCTGTTCAGAAAGCGTGGTACCCTGCAGAGGGTCGCGGTGAACTGGAGTTAAAGCCGGCAGGCTTCGGCTGCGAGGTGTTGATCAGTAATGAGAATGAATACACGCTGAAGATGTATGTTTGGTTTCCCCCCTGAATCCCTCTTCCCACAATGCTTTGCACCACTGGAGGTGAGTGGGGCAGAGGGAGTAAATGTAGATGCAGGTGGTAAACAAACACCAGCTTCCACCCCAAAGCCCCAGAGGCTGGAAGAGTGGCCGCCACATTTCCAGCTTTACTCTCCATTTTATCTCTCCTGACTCTAGGACCACAGCCTTTATAATTCACCTAAGCCCGAGGATATCATGCGGAAATCTAATTAATTTCAAATACTTGCCTTGTTGCTGTAGATGTTGTGTGCCCATTTGATTAGCATGCCAATGGCCAGGTTGGCACTTGGGTGAGAAGTGTTTTGGTGCCCACCGGATTAGGTTCATGTTTTTCAGTATGATGCAAATCCATGTGGTTTAGCATAGCTCATTACACTTAACAGCAGGCAGAGTTCAGGTGCAAATGCAACACTTTCCTGCACATTGACCTCCATTTCAGGGCTCATTCTCTCCCTGCTTCATGGCAGGCTCTACAATTGTTAGCCAAGTCAGAGCTGTTGAAAATCCAACAAATTGTTCAGATCTTTAGACACCAGTTCAGCTCATGTCCCAATCTGAAATGTGTTTGTGGCTTTGCTTTTGAAGAGTGATTGATTATCAATCAATGTATTTTCCATACCACAGCAACATTGTTCCATTCACACATGGTTTTACTTGTGGGAACCATGCAAGCTTGGGGTTTCAACAAAGTCCCTGAGTTACAGGAGGCTGCAGTGGCTGTCCATGGTGCTGAAAGACACTGTACTTCTTCTGTGTCTGATATACAGCATTGCAAAAATGTTCTGGTGGCACTTCAGTGCATGGTCATCTTCTAAGGTCAGATTGATTCAATGGCATCAGAATTTGAGATTATCTTGCACAGACTAGCAGCACAGAAAATGGGTAGATTTTAGAGGTGCACACTGTGAGATGCATGCATGGAATAAAAGCAGTTGCATGTATAGAGAACAGGCAGATGATTCAACTTAACAAATTGATGGCCTAAAAGCATTCTCATTGTTTCCACTATGTTGCATTTTCTTAGCCTAGACGGGCTCGTCTACGTGTCACCAAACCCTCTGAATCCAAGCTGTCCAAGCTGATTATTCACCCGACTGTCACCCAACTTCACATCAAATCTTTAATTATTCCCGCCGCGTAACGTATTGAGCGTAACAGTGGCACTGTGATTCACAGGCGCTTTTTCCACATTACCTCAGGACACGATTTGTACAAAAAAAATTATGTAAAAAAATAAATAATAAAAATAATCTCTCACCTTGTTTTTATTTCTTTCAATCTATCTTCCTTAATAAACAAACAGTACTCGAGCAGATAAATAAATAAAGCTGAAGAATGGATGTGTTAGAGAGCGGCTGGAGGATCTGGGTGGAGGGAGGGAGGGGAGGAGGGAGGGAGGGGAGGGGTGCACTGTAGACATGGGGGTATTGTTCCAGGAGAGCTGCCATGTGGTCTCCTTCCTTGGGTATCTGTAGGCGTGGTGTTCATCATGATGTCTGCCCAGTGAGTGGACCCATCCATCAGCCAGTGCAGCCCATAGATCACGGATGGGTGGGGGCGGGGGTGGGGGGCGGGGCATGAACAATAGGGAAGAGCCAGCGGTGCGCTCACTTGTACGAGACGAGAGCATCACAGAGCAGCCGCGCTGGTGTCTTACACCAGCAGGTGCTTCCATGAGTGCAGGCCGTCTGATTTTTCACACTTAGGGATACAGGAGAGAGCGGCAGTGGCGATGTCTTTCTGTGGTGCAGTGTGAGGAGCTCGTTAGGGAACTCTATTAAGGACCCCCGGGTCATGGGTTCAAATCCCAGGCCACAGCTGTTGTGTCCTAACAATCAGTATGGAGGACTTAAGTGGCAACAAAACAACTGAAAAACTGTATATCAACTAGAAAATTGTACTTTGATAGTAGAACTCAATCAGGCAACACACAAAATGTCTTAATAAATATGACTCCTTCGCAGTGTGTTTCTTCTGTTTTTCTCAAATGTTTTCTATAAGAATGATGCCAAGTAGTTGCTGGTGAAAGAGAAAGTAAGAGTCAACAAAAGTGAGTCCTATGTTCTAAAAATCATCTTGGATCCCCACACAGATGGCACTATATCAGAGTCTCCATATTAATTACAATGACAAGCTTGTGACTCTGCAGCCGTGAGCAGATCCCCAGCTCCTAATTAACGATCAGCAGCACGGCTTTGTGGGAGGTGGCGTATGCTTTGTTCCTGATGATTAAAATAGGATGTGACGTCGTGCTGTGGTGCCATGTGGGGCGGTTTCTCCATGCTCCCTGGTTCTGTATCAGCGTCCATGTCACCTCTGGCACCCACATCCCTCCCAGGACCAACACATCACTGCACCCCACTCCAGAGCCACTGCTCTGGATAATTTGCTATCGACCTATGCGTGTTATCTCCTTTTGCTTTTCATTGACCCAGTATCCACCATGGTCCAGTTCATCCATGGCTCTGGTGGCCAGGGGGCTCTGGCTGAAAAAAAGTGGATCCTGGAGGCTGTCAGTGAGGCTTACCAGCTGACATTGTAAGAGTCTTAAAACAGGCTGTACAAATACTGATAATACTGCTGCTATTGTACAATGATCTAGTAGGCAGCGACTGAGAATAAGATGAAACATCATGTGGAAGTCTGAAATGAAGAGAAAACATCCAGGAGAATTATTAGTATTTCTTGTGTTTTTGTATGACCTGTGTGCCATTGACAACAGAGAAACAAGAGGTAAATGGAGCAAGTAAATATGCATCAAACTGCATAGGGGTTTTGGAAAAAGGTGTGGGAAGCAATTAGGGGACAGAGCAAGTAGCTGTGAAAGACAACAGAAGTTGACCTAAAACAGAGCCCTGAGGAACTCCAGTTTTGAGTGTAAAAGAAAGCCCATGTAGAAGGTTGCGGTCAGAACTTAAAACCGGTCATTTAAGGTGAGAAATCCTGCAACAGATTGCCAAGGGAAGAGAACACATGATCTACTCTGTCAAAATCACCCGAGCAAGCAGAAGAATTAAGACAGGAATAAGAACTTGTGGGAGCTGAGAGAAGAAGGTCAGCTGTGCACAGTTTCTGTTGAGTGAGGAACAAATCCTGAAAGCAGAAGAGAAACAACCAGAAATAAGAGATGTGTTCATGAGGGAGAAAGTAAATGGCCTGAGGTCAGGGGAAAATAAAATGTGTGGGTACAGTTGGCTGGTGGTAGGTGTAAGGTGTATAGCTCTTGACTGAGGTGCAGGGTGCAGAAACACAGACAGCAGGGTAACGCAATGAAAGCAGAGAAGGTAACACGACAAGTCAGGAGAAGATTCAGCAGAGGTCCGGAAAGAGGGACAATTGTTTAAGATATTGATTTTTTTGTGGTGAAAAATGAGGCAGTTACCAGCAGAAATGAACATTTTGGAGGAAATGGAGATAAAAAAAGTAGGGAACAACTTCCAAGGGGGAGAACAAGTAGAGGCCTCAAGATTGCACCCTCTCACTACTAATTCCAGTTGTATGGTATGATAAAAGTATAAGGTAGCCTTTGCAAAGATTTAAATATAAAGATGGTTTTATTCCCATACAGTGCTTGGTCACAGTCAGTCACTCTGCTCTGTCAGTCCTCTGTTGACACAGGCATTGCAGCCTACTTAGTATTCGCTGCTCCTTTTAATTTACCGAAGTACAGCCAGCTCGGGAGTGGGAGGGTTTTAAAGGATTAGAGGCTCTTTTGGACACCTGAGGAAAGCCCATTTAGTGTCCTGTATGATAAGAGTACCACTTTCACATCAGCCAAGTAGTCTACAGGCTGCCAGAGGAGTGAACCATTTCAGATGGTCAAATCCTTTGGTTTTAACCTGCCATCTTACCAATTTGCTCCTTATTTAACTATATATATACAGTATATATTAAGGTTTTTGTTTTAGTGTATTGTGAAGGACTTGAAGCATTATATTACAATACTGGGATCCATTTCTGATAAATATGTAGCAGAGATAAGAACAGCTGTGTGTTGCCTACATTATTCTGCTCATTTAAATATGCATGTAAATTCGGGATGATGTTAACTCAACACCTTTATGAATCCAATACTTCAAACTTATGCTGCAGTTTAAATGTGTACACACTACCAAAATAAATGGATGAAACAGCAACTTTGAGTGTTATGACCATGTCAGACATTTGACAGGTTCAAATTCCAACTGCTGAAGCCAATTTTCTAATATTACCATGTAGAGAAGCTGACTTGTAGAGAATAGTCACATGGGAGGTACAAGCAGGCTAGTAATACTTGCTTCTAGCCTTGCATTTCCTCTCCAAAAAAACTTGTGACCATTTGCACTTTAGAGTGTACAGAATAGATTAAAACCTTGAGACATTAGTCTTTGCTGTGCACTGACTTTAATGGTAAGCAGGCGCGCTGAATCATTGGGACGAATGGTAAGGCTGGGAAAGGGAGGCGGAGGGGAAGGAGGAGGGAGAGATTCACCGTGCATTCACTGCACCCCCTGTTTACAGCCCGCGGCGAGGAAACACCATCTATCTCTCCCATACTCCTCTCCTGCAACCCATCTTTTTGAAAGAATAAATACAGGGAAATTAGTGTAAATTATCACAATGAATAAAAACATAAGCTGGAGATGAGGATGCTCAATCAGACCATATGCTGAATGTGAAGGAGAACAAGGCAATGGTCCCACCACCCCAGTCACTCCAGTTAAAAAATGCCACTTAAATAAATTTATCTTTTGACATGTTTTGTGGAACTGACATTACAATATACAGCATACCCCATGCTTGCAGAGCGTATAGAGAAATATGAATGTATATAAACTGATGTTGCAATTGTTTGTGGAATATAATACAAAGGAAATTATTCTTACACAAGCCTCTGGTCTCAGTCAAAGGAAACTTCACAGTTTAACTGTCTTCTGAACTGTTCATGTACGAACCAAAGAAGAGACTTTGGCCTATGCGAGTAACTGATTTTGAAATTTAATTAAAAAAATGACTAATGAAGTGAGTCTAAGTAATTTTACTCAGACCCAACATAATGCACATACAGTAACATATAAAGCATGAGAATCTTTTTGATTATCTTTTCTAACATATCCAATTTATTGTGACAAATATTCAAGCACATTTTTAAGGTTCATTGTGTTTTGCACTGTTTTATTGATTCCGAGAATAGTTCATTTGAACTAATGAATTAAAGTAAAACTAACCAGGCATGAATATCAATGAATTTTTTGTTTGCGTAAACTCAGACAATAACGGTAGTTGATTAATCATTTTGTGGAGAAGTTTCCCTGGGCACTGGGCCCATCTCAGCCATGGGTCCTGGCCATATCCAGAGCACTAAGATTACTGAATCCACAGACACCTACACTGGGTGCATGCCACTACTCAGCTGAGTGAAGAGGGAACGGTATGGAGGGAGGTAAAGGACCCGAATGAGTTCTGACAGCACAACACAAACCGTGTCTAACAAGCGGCGGAGCAGAGAGAGGCTCAATTCCCCCGGTCTCCCTTAGCATCCAGCGCTTTAAATACATACATTCCTGACAAGCATTGATCCGGGTCCCCTCTTTACAGGAACAGAGTGTCAAAGCCCGGGAGAGATTGCTCTTAGCACTGGATTAAAGAGGGCTGGACGCGGTGCGGAGAGCCAGCCAATAAAGAGGACATGCTTTATGACAGACAGAATGCCCCTCGGGTGTCCAATTCAAACGGCTCAATACTTCATCTCTCGCAAAAAAAAAAAAAAAAAAAAAAAAAGGGGGCTGTGTGCTTGGACGCGCTGTGGGGGACAGTATTCCACTTGTACACAAGAGGTAACAAATGCTTCAGAGCATACATTTGAAAATAGGAGAAGAAGAAATCATTTGTCACTGTAGGCTATGCACTGTTTCTGAATGAATATGTTCGGTGCTGGTAAAATGCTCTGAAAAAATGGGGGTAAGTAAACAGTGGCCAGTCCTCATTCATGTCCAGAATTCTAATTCCTACAAATGTGTGATATCTGTGGCTGTTTCTACAGTCAGATCAACACCTGAAAATGCTGCTCTTTTGAAATGGCACAAACTGTTCAGATGTTACAGTTTTGTAATTGTGCAAATGCAAAATTGCAGGTTGTAGTATATAATAAATACAATTCTATTTTTCAGCCAAGGTTGAAAATTAGTCTCAGGCTTGACCACATAGAGAATATCACAGTTTTGGGATGCACACAGAGATTTTTCACCTGCACAGACTTGCAAATCTCTGTGTTTGCTGTGAAGTGCTGACTGAGAGCTATTTTCCCAGCACTGAAAAAAATTGAGGCAATCAACTGCACCTCTCTCCTGTTGGGACTTGAACCCATGACCCCCTAGCCAGGAGTTGCAGGTACCACACTCTACTCCACCCAGTGTCGATGTAAACAAAGCTGGCACAGACTGAACACACTGCAGCCCTGTGGCCTCCCTGAGGAGCTTTACAACAGACAGGCTGCCTTCCGGCACCTTCCATGGCTGCCTGTCGGCGGACAGACACCCTGATCGGACGACAGCTTCATCCAACTCCGCGAACCCCCAGTCCAGCCTGTAATTAAACATTACGGCTCAATCACAGTCACGGGATACCCCCCCCCACAACTCCCCAATCCCCACACGAGGAGCTGCACTAATTACTCTCGGAATGAGGTGACGCTCATCTCCCTGCTCCCGTCGCGGATGAGTGCTCCTAGTGCTCGAGCAGGGCCCCTGTCTCAGGCCTGGCCGATTACCACCAAACCTCCCTCCTACGCTGTAAGACACAGCTTAGTGGCGTCTGTGCAGGGGCCTCCATTTCCATAAACGCTGTCCTAGGAAATTACATGACATGCCACCGGGTCACTCTGCATGATAGAGTCTTCTCTGGAAGCATGACATCTTTCTGACATGAGAAGCATGTCACACAGATTGCCTGTGGACCTTCAGAATGCATCCAACAGCGTTCATTTGTTAATTGTGACACTAGAAAAGTAATAGATGCCATGTAATTGTAACACAAAACTGTTCAATTCGAATTTGGCGATGAAAAACGGATAAATGCAATACATTCCAGAATGTGCTATATCTCAGAATCTATCACAATCTTATAACTACCATGCCACTGATTTTCTGTTACTGATTGCTCTGTGCTGTTGTTCAAGTTAACTTTTAGTGCAGACACACAGTATCCATAACAGAGCGCATTAAGGTCTGGTCCTCAGCAATTAGACATGTAGCATATTCACCACAAATAAGGAAGCTTCTCCGGCCTGATCATTTCCCAGGGAATGCAACCTGCTCCAATTAACACCCCCTCAGCACGGCAGCCTTGGGCCCAAACGCTGTGCTCGCCACTTAGAACTGGGAAATCAAAGAGCCGCTAGGCGCCATCTCCCTGGACATAATTGGGCTGTCCTCTGACCCCACCTTAAATCAGACTATTCTCCCTACCACCCACCACGACCCAAACACTCCCCTGTGCTAACTAGCTCCCGCGCCAACCTCTCATTAGAAACTAATACCCCAGGCAGACAAGTGGGCACCGGGGGCACACATGACAAGAATTCGTCTCATCCTGTTGAGCAAAGAAAAATGACCCGCTTCACCGAAACTAAAACGCCAATGTTGACATACACGTCTGCAATTTACCTTCATGCAGATGTAGGGTCAGATCTACTCCAATTAAAACCTCCGACAAAGAAAATGTGAAACTGACAGAAAATAGGAAATGTATATAAATATTCAAAGTTTGTATAGCTGAACACAGTATTAACAATGACAAGAGATGGACCTGCAGCAGCGCTGAGAGCCTGCCGCACATCAGCCCCAGCCTGCCTTTCACACTGGCAGCGCCAGCTATACTCTTATTCATCCATGCAGTCACTCTCGCCTGCCTTTACAAAAGAATATGGCATGCCATCATTCATTCATACAAGTTAATTCATCTTTCATATACTCTAATGGGCCACTTTCATTTAGTGAAGGGGCGATGAATATGCATTTGGCAGTTTAAAGAGACAATTTTATTATGAAAGGTCATGTGTATGTAGAAGAAAATACAGGGTAAGAATTATTAACATGTCAACTGAATATTTTTAGAACAACAGACTTTATGGAGTCTGTGTTAAAATAATAATTATAGTACACGTTATAATAATATATCCTTTGATAGTTGGAAAGGGAGTTCACTTTGCATTTCAATTACACGGGAACATTTTCTCACATATCAATTGCTTTGCAGCGCAAAGAACACCGCAGCAAAGAAGTGTGTGTTTTATTTCTCACATCACTTGATGACACGTGTATATTGACGGGAGGGACCAAAGGAAAAACCCGGGCTGAAAGGCACGATTCAGCAGGCAGTTACGCGGCCACTTTGATGCTGTAGCTCTTGTGCTGTGACATGGAATGACCCTGTTGCACAACTTCACAACTTGTTCTCTCAAGACTATGAAGCTATCGCTTCATGCAAACTGCTGCAGTCTGACTTATGCTGTTTTTGAAGTGCTGTATGTTTTAAAAGTTTGAAAGTGAGATGGCATTACAGTATGGCTGACTGAAAGAACACATACACAAAACATATAGAAATGTGCACAAAAATTATAACAGCATACCATTTTTTGGGGGTAAAGAGGAATTTGGCTGTCTTTTGTTGTCCTTTTGCTGTCATTAGTCCTTTTCAAGATGTTTGTTGTGGTGTTTTTTTTTCTATTTTTATTAGGGTATTGCTATTCTTCATGTGTGTATGTGAGCATTATTCTCTTGGCATATGGGAAAAACTTGAAAAATTGGTTTGCACCATTGGAGGTGTAGATTCAGGTCTGTGGTAATTTTTCAGCCATTGTTTTTTTTCTTTTGCATTTTAGCACCCATCCTAATGTGTCCATCTATCCCTGCTGAGTGATCTTTGACTTGTGACCAGAGTTTAAATTTATTTTTTTGATCTTCAATACTGTTCCCCCTGGCACGTTCAATAATTTTGTCATTTCTGTCACCTGTAATTTAAGTACTGACTGTTTGATGCTTTAAATACTATTAAATAGACCTCTTTATTTTAAATTAACAGATTTTGAAAGAGGTCTATTTAATAATATTTTAAGCATCAGTTCATACAGAGGGTGAGCACAAGATTTAAATAAGTGTAACTGTGAAATACAGTGTAAAATGGACAATAGAAATTTACAATAATTATTATTATTGTTAGTAGTATTAGTGGTAGTGGTGGTGGTGGTGGTAGTATTTATTTTAGTTGTGGTATTTTTTTTTTGTATTTTCAGCTATATTTGTGTTGTGTAATTATTCTTTAAGTGCAGTGTTATGAATGAAATGTCTCTCTGATTCCCTGATTATTAGCTGGGGCATGTTTCAGGAACTTGTGAGAGCTCTAAAATTAGCCACAGGTTTTTCTGTAACAAGGTAGGCAGACAGTGCATCAGGCTGTGCGTCTTAATTAAACAGTCTTATTTGACCATCTCGTACAACGCAGCGATGCTTACAATGCATAGTTATGTTTCTGTTATGAGTAAAAGCACACTATCTTGGCAGTCTCTGAACAAAGTGGCCGTGTATTCCTCAAGAAACGAAAAAGAAAATCTCATAGATTTTCACCTATAATTATTCTGTCATCCCAGTCAAGATGGTGGAACGCTGTCCCACTCCACTCACTCCATTACTGCACAATATAATCCCTGCTAAGTGGGTTCAGCGCCTGTCTTTTTGGGGGAGGGGCCCCTGTTAACCTTGGCGGAGGAGGACGCACGCACTCCCACACGACACACTTGTGTGGCCAGGGCTCGGACTGGGCACTGCCCAGAGCACATCAGACAGGCAAAGGGCTGCTCAGGAGCCATGTTTACAGGCTTTGACTTCACAATGGTTCATGTGCATTGGTGGGGGGTAGGGTCAATGGCAACCACGTAAGCCCCCGTCATTTGTCTGTGCTCCCAGATAAGCTTTGTGCCATCAGTAAAACGCTGTTTTCTTTGTCTTTTTTTAAATGATCTTAAAGACAATCGTTAAGATAATAGGTTAAATGTCAACCACCTTCACTTAATTTTCTCAGGGATACGTCAGCACTCATGCAGACAAATACCTGCATTCTCCCCTCTGCATATCTTAACAAGGTACATGGGAACCAAATGCCATATGAGAAAATAACAGGCATGTTCAGCCATGAGTGAGTGTCTGGGTAATATTTAGTATGCGGTTATGGAAAATGTAGAAAATGTGAGGGACGTCATTTTTCTGAGTGATCTGTGTTACTGTGGAAAATAGTGATTTCCGGAAGATTCCTTCACTTGCGCTGTCAAATGGGAAGTGGGCAGAGGGCAGGGGCCAGCGCGCTGCTTTAGCCCTGAGTAAGATAAGTGCACATCCCGACAGTCCGGTCTTAATTACGCTCTAAATGTGACCCCCTCTCTGCGTTTAAACTTTCACTCACTCTTTCATGTCTGGGATTAAGACCAGAGTGATACATCGGTCTTCAAAAGGATGAGCCACAAAAAGCCTCACTTTCGCAAACTACTGACCATATTCGTCTCATTAGAGGACGCATCGCCTTCATTTTGCTCCAGATTCAACTTAGCAGTTATTTTAAATTGCGCTTTCCATCATTGTGTTATTACCCAAGCCTTTATCTTTTCCAGCCGACTTTGTCTCTAACCTTGAACCGGTGTGTCGGTCTGCTAATGACTTGCGCTTATTGACAAAAAAGAGAGGGGGGAGGGAAGAGGACAAGACACGTGTGGGATTAAAAGAGAGAGGAGGAGAGAGAAAACCTTTAGATGGGCTTCAATAATTTTCCATCTTTAGTCTTTAGCCTCTCGGCTCCTAATCCCCCTGCTGAAGCACAAATGAATCCTGGTACATCGCCTTATCTGGGGGAACTATCAGATGGACCCCATTTCAACAAACACGTACACACACGCACACACACACACACACACACACACACACATGCTCACACACGTACACACATATGCTCAAACACACACACACAAGTACACACACACACACACACATACACATGCTCACACACGTACACACATATGCTCACACACACACACAAGTACACACACACACACACACACTTCAGGTCATTTCCCAAGGCAGTCATTAGCATAATGTGGCCAGCACGCTCTCCGCGGATCAGGCGAGGTCAGGCTTGGAACAGTCATTCCTGCGAGTGCTAATTCGACCCGCGTTGATCTCGCCTCTGATTTCCCTGTCATTATGTCGACTGCGCTTTTGATTGGAGACGGAGGGGAGCAGGTTGTGTGTGTGGCGCCCAAAAAAGGGGGATTGAGACCAGTCACCACATGCAGATGTCTCTAACTAAAAGACTGCATGTCCAAGACGGAGTCAAATGAGAGACTAACAATCCCATTCAGTCTGTTTGGGGTAAAGGAACCACTTCTGTCTTTCAACACTCAATGTTCTCAAAATGATCTTGCAACATTCATGCAGTTTTCTTACTGTGTTTTACCAAACTTTTATAAGCAATCTTTTAGCAATGTTATAAATTGCTGAAGGTGTGTGTGTTTGCGTGGGGGGGGGGGAGTTTCGCCTGACCTCAAACAGAGGGCTGGAGCCAGTCTGCAGTGTTCACAGAAGCAACACTAAGCTCACCAATTGCAAAAAAACACACCAATCACACTAATCTCAACAATTGCGCCAATCTCACCAACCACAACGATAAAGCCAACCACAGAGAGCACACCAGCTGTGTTCCCGCACGCAATAGGCACATCTCATCATTCAGTCTTTGGGGGTAGCTCTGCCATCATATATTTAAGAATATGATTTTGTCATAAGGTACCTGAGGTCAGAGATCTTATGGATTCGGATATGCCAGGGAAATCTAGAAAATCCCAAATGCAAGCATAAAATATCAGAAGGAAATAATAATGAAAGAAATCATCAGATTGATTTGGAGAGGTGAAATAATTTAGGATAGTCTCTCCTTTCAGCCATGCTGGGACTGCCCAAAGTGGAATGTAGCTGTAATGAATGTGTTTTGACCAACTAACCAAGTGACCACAAGGGAATATTACATGGATGTGAGTTCTGTTTTGAACTACATGCAGACCTGACTCATTTTACATACTTTGGCCCTCTAGATGCTGATAAAAACTTAAGCTAAAGAGGTTGAATAGCTCAGGCATTATTTGACATTGCCCTGGTGCCTATAGATGTTCATATTCACTTAAACAAGGTTGAGTAAAGCTACAGTTAAATGCTAGTCTGTTCATGTTTTGGTAGTTGTTGCTGTATTTTACCAGTGCCTGCAATGCAGTTTTTCTCTCACCCCTAAAGATTACGAGAGCACAAAAGACAGACAGTTAGCTGTGCATACGGTTCCCCAGCATGCTCGCATTGTGGAAAGCAGCTCCAGCCATACCCTGGATCCACTGAATCTTTTACTCTGCACCGAGCCCAAAAAAGAATTCTATTCAGTTCAACAGAATCAGGGCGAGGGACAGAGAGATGGAGAACAGAGACGGACACCGGCAGAGAGAGGGAGAGAGAGAGGGAGGAGAAGGAGTGGGTATTTTGCCATTCCAATGCAGTGGGCATGCCGTGGCCCTGTCTGTTTTGGCGGAGGCGGCGGGGCCGGGCCGAGCGGCGGTTAATTAGAGCGGTGTCAGCGAGTAAATGTGCTGTGACTGCGGGTGCTGACAGACGCGCTCCTCTGATGGGCAGCGGCAGCACCATCTCTGCGCTTGACCCTCCTCAAGCGCGCAGCCGGCTGCTCCTGGAGGGGGCCCTCGACCGCCACCCTGCGCAGGCGGGCAGGCGGACGGGTGCTTTAAGGGTGCTGCTGGGGTGCTGCGGTGCGGATGGAGGACATCTCCTGCTCCCCTCCACCCCACCTGCCAACCCCAAATGACCCAGAGGCCAGCAGCCAGCTCCAGACACCCATTAACGGGGCTGTGATGAAGTCTACACATGGCCCTAAGGCCACCTCTTTATTTATATAAGTTTTATATGCTATTTGTATCACAGAATTGATTATAGTGACAATAACATGGATATGGAGCATACACAATAAGTGTAAACAGGCTTCCAGCTGGAAATTAGTGCTATAATGAAAATGCAAAACAGCTGAAAACAAAGTGCTTGGCAATTATGCTTAAGAGCAACAAAGTTGCCATCTTACTTAGTGAACCTGGAGCCTTAACGATGATATTTAAGTGCTTCATTACCTTAAATCTTTGGTGTTTTCATAGGGCAAAAGAGGGTAGAGATGAGGTGTGAGCAGCAGGCTTGTTTGCAGTGCACAGGAGGGGACGTGGGGAAACTCCAAAAATAGCCAAAGGGAGGGACGTACCGCTCAGTCCATATGATGGCACTTTCTGCCGTGACAAACCTGAAACTTGTAATGTTTTGATGGCTTGGGTTTGTAGGTCTGTGATCACTGGTTGCGACTGATGAACATATGAAAATCCTCTTCGTCTCAACCATACTGAAAATGTTTTCTTCATAATTTTATTTCTGAATTGGTGTGGGAAGTTAGTGTGTATGAATGTGTGGTTGTCATTACCAATTCTGCTGAAGAAAAGCATTGTCATTTTATTTTTAAAGGTATTTAACAGATCATGAAGGAGCGAGTATTCTTCACGGAGTGAGTGATAGGCAGTGATAAAAACCTAAGGTTAAAGGAGTTAGGTGAGCTGGCATGCTTAAAACCCATCCTGAGAACATACAGGAAACAGACCTGCATGAGAGTGTGCGTGTGAACCCCCTGTCTGTTCTTCCACCGAAACAGAGATACCGCACCCCCCAAGCCCCCCCTCCCACCCAGCCTCTCCACCACCTCCACAGCTGTCGGTGAAAGCGCTCGGTGGGCTAATGAGAATTCTGTCTGGGAGTAAATGCGTTGTGACTGGTGGGTGACAGCCGTGCCATCCTGAGGCGGGTTCAGCCGCTTGGCGCATGAGCGCCTGACACTGGCAAGACACCCTTTTAACAGAAAAAGGGGGCGCGCGGCTCGGCGCTGACCTGGCAGTCAGGGGAGAGGGGAGAGGCCAGCTGTGGAATAATGCACTGATTGACTGTCTGACTGACTGACTCCTGCGCCGCCCCGGACACCCGCCTAACCCCCCCCCCCCACCCCCGCTCTTCTACTGCTCTTACTCTCTCCTCCTATTTTTCCCCTCTTCTTTTCAATTAGAGGGGAAAGTGGGGAGCTGGGACCTGCTTTGTCCCACTCAGCCGTCATTCATCCGGAGCAGCATGGGGGCTCCTGTCGTCTCTGTGACGTCGCTTGGCCCCCCTCCCCTATTAGTTTGCAGGAGAGAGAGACAGAGGCAGAGCAGACACGGGGTGCCATGCTCTGTCAAGGGTGTCAAGCCAGTGGGGTTGCTGTTTTTGTGGGTACAAAGAGCCCGGTGAACGTCACTTCCTGCTTTGGGGGAGGTTATTTGCATGCTGCACGAGTACGAAAATAAAAGTGTCAGTATGTTAGATTTTTAGGTCCTCGTCTGAAGATGTTGTTGAACATATCTAGGTTTCCCGTGCTGCTCAGGTTTTTTGTTGTGTTTGTGAATTGAGTGTTTGCCCTCGTCCTGACTCCCCTGATACCTGTCCCCGTCCTGTCCTCGTCCTGTCCCCCACTTCCCCCTGCATCCTGCCTCACCCTCAGCCTTCAGGCTGCTGTCAGGCAGCACAGCTGCGTTTCAGAACCCTTCCCCCTCATTGGCTGGGGATCCTTCATAGGGCGGGGCTGGGCCGCGTGTCGTACAAACCGATCGGCTGATGGAAGCAATTCGAAGCGCATCTCTCGGTGGTTGCTGCCTGCAGCTCGGTGAGCACTGGCGTTCTGACTGAAGCTCATTCGTTTTTTCCATACTCCGTGTGAGAACCTAAACATGCCTTAGGAGATGTTTCCCTTTTAGCTGGTCCACATTCCAAACTCAATGTGGGGGGAAGTCATGCATACAGAGAGCTGAGAGGCACAACAGTAAGGACAAGAGGGATGTGTCAGACACAGAATCGCTGCTCTACCTTACAATGGATAGTGTCAACATTAGTCTGTCACTTTAGTCTGTACACTTGTACACTAATGGACAGATTAATGAGCAATGCAAGTCTATCGCGAACATCAAGACATCCTGATAGACTCTGAAAAAAGACGGGAACTGCCGCTCTGTGTTTCAGGGGCCTAGTGCACCACCCCTTCTGCGACGTTTCGAAGTGAGCACAGTCTCAGTGCCTCTCTCTCCAGCTCCGTCATGGTGGGCAGGCAAGGAGGATTTATGACGGCCAGTGTCGCCCTGCACATCGGCGGTTCTCTGGGCCCCTCGTGGCGGTCGCCGTCGGCCCAAGCCCCTAATGCTGGCTGACACGGTACAGAGGCCCGTCCTCGCGCCGGGGACATGGCGCTGGCCCACAGGCTCTGCATGCGCCGTGACAGTGAATTAATGCGTGGGAGCAGCTCGCACCCCCGATATGTACATGTCCCCCTGCTAATGCACTTAATTAGGAGGGAAGGTCTCGCTCAGGGGCGTGTCTGGAAAAGAGCAGCATTTCCACAGCCAGTTCTCTGGGCCACAGGGCCTCCTCACCCAACCCAACACCCCCCCCAACCTCACAGGATCCACCATTCGCCTCATGGGGAATCGTCAAACAATCATGCAATAATACAACCACAATGCAACAGCACAGTATTCTCAGCTGAAGTGTATTTTACGCTGCGAACGACACGCATGTGACATTGGGCGTCCTCCCCTCCTGTGCGAGATGTTTTTTGCTGTAAGGGGGAAGATAAATAACTCAGATATGTGGACAAGCGTGGGGCTGAGAGACATACGAATGTGTTCTTCCCTCTGAAATATTCATGACCTTTTCAGGAGAGAGGGAAGTTAATTTACCCCCTTGCTCTGTGTGCTGAGGGTAATTAAAAGAGATGATCAATAGTTCCCCCTCTGCCTGATAACAACTCCCCCCAGAGAGAGAGAAAGTAAAGAGGGGGTGATGGGCCTTGGGGCAGAGGGAAGGTGAGAAACAGGCCCAAAATCACCTACCCTCACCCAGACCTCAGATCATCTGCTTCCAAACAGGGTGTACCATGCCCTTCTTTACAGGGTGTACCATGCCCTTCTTTACAGGGTGTACCATGCCCTTCTTTACAGGGTGTACCATGCCCTTCTTTACAGGGTGTACCATGCCCTTCTTTACAGGGTGTACCATGCCCTTCTTTAAAGGGTGTACCATGCCCTTCTTTACAGGGTGTACCATGCCCTTCTTTACAGGGTGTACCATGCCCTTCTTTACAGGGTGTACCATGCCCTCCTTTACAGGGTGTACCATGCCCTTCTTTACAGGGTGTACCATGCCCTTCTTTACAGGGTGTACCATGCCCTCCTTTACAGGGTGTACCATGCCCTTTTTACAGGGTGTACAGGGTGTACCATGCCCTTCTTTACAGGGTGTACCATGCCCCCTTTACAGGGTGTACCATGCCTTTTACAGGGTGTGTACCATGCCCTCCTTTACAGGGTGTACCATGCCCTCCTTTACAGGGTGTACCATGCCCTTCTTTACAGGGTGTCCTTTACAGGGTGTACCATGCCCTTCTTTACAGGGTGTACCATGCCCTCCTTTTACAGGGTGTACCATGCCCTTCTTTACAGGGTGTACCATGCCCTCCTTTACAGGGTGTACCATACCATGCCCCCTTCTTTACAGGGTGCCCTTTTTACAGGGTGTACCATGCCCTTCTTTACAGGGTGTACCATGCCCTCCTTTACAGGGTGTACCATGCCCTTACAGGGTGTACCATGCCCTTCTTTACAGGGTGTACCATGCCCTCCTTTACAGGGTGTACCATGCCCTCCTTTACAGGGTGTACCATGCCCTCCTTTACAGGGTGTACCATGCCCTCCTTTACAGGGTGTACCATGCCCTCCTTTACAGGGTGTACCATGCCCTCCTTTACAGGGTGTACCATGCCCTCCTTTTGATTTGTCTTCATATGGACTTGGCCAGGTGACTCACTCCACAGCCAAAAATGAAATAAACACAGGCAAGGTATACACTTTGGCTTGTATGGTATCGGCATTTAAGCAGACTAGGTTAGTTTACTTCTCAGTGAGCTAAAAATATGAAATTTATAAATTTTTTCTCATAAACGAATACACACACTCACATCCAGCATATATATATTTTATTCCAATCTAAAACATGTGCCTCCAAATTACACCGTTAAAGCTGAATTGATAGCTACAGCTAAATGTCACATTGAAGGATTTGCTGTTTTAACATTTATCTTAATGTCTCAACTGCTGTATGATGGAATAAGAATGTACAGTTTTTATATTCACTGACTTTAATATGTATTGCACATATCAAATTAATCACAAGTATAGAAACGGTGTACTTTGCTAATTCCTCCTCAGAATAAGGCATAGCTCAACTCAATCTTGGCATATTTTTGACTGGATGGTTTGAGTGTGTGATGGCCAGAATACACCTGGTATTTTAATAAAGTGACAGTTTTCAGATTGAAGATCATTTTTAAAATAGACATAAAGCTCTGGGGCTCCTTTATTCTTATTCAATGACTGTTAAGTCCCTTTTTCAGCTGCATGTAAGAGAGATAACAAGCATCAAATTCCCACATATTTCCCCAAATAACTGATTAAGTTGGCCAATTTAATTAAACTAATATGTACCATGCACAAAGTCAATTCTGGAGGTGTAAGTTTGCCTGCCTGTGGTCCAGTAGAATTGTCAATTTGTATTCTGTGAGAATCAAAGTCCTGCAGCCAAGAAAAGAGGCTGCCATAAACCAGGACTCCATCAATATTGTGGAAGAATCCATAGTTCACGAACAGCTAAATAATTAGTGTTGGCTTTAAATAATTTATCTCCTTAACTTATATTGATCTGTCAGTCCTGCGGAGTTGAGCTGTAAAATTGAACATCCTCAAACAGACACGGGCCTCTTCTGCTTTTCATGTAAGAGCACAATGACACACACGTGTCTGAGCACACTCACACATGTGTGCATTCACGCCCACATACACACACGATAGCTGCAGACTATACTTACGGTCTTAAATCATAATTTGACCGCACAATCTTGATCCCCTTTGCGCAAGATGGATTGACTATGCTGTGGGAAGACACAAACATACATTCACACACAGCCAGACGCTCTGCGCACACATGGAAGTCCATGCTGGAAAACATGAGCCCTTTGATGGATGGGCTGGACCGCGTCGTATCACTGGAATCTGGACCCGAACGCTGTGAATTGAACTGAGTCCAAAGTGCAGTGTTTGAAGCGGCTCCAAACTCAATACAAAACATTCTCAGAGCATTCCTTCAACGTTATGATGAAAAGATAAGGCCCCAGTGTCGTAATTGTGCGAGTACTCTGAACCCTGAGGTTCAGAAATAGAGCTTCCAGCGTAAACAGGAAGAGGGTCTGGATCCTGCCGGCTCACGCTGTTGGGGCAGGGCTGATGCGAGCAGCAGCGGAGCTTTGAGCAGGATCAGGGCCAGTGGAGTAGTCTGCCCAGGATGGCCTCTCCTGATTGCTGTCACATCCGTCAGCGGCCTGGCAGTGAGGGCCATCTCATCTTGGAAGGCCCCCTCATGTCACGCGGTCACCTGCCACCACCTGCTGCCACCGCCATCACGTCCCTCGGCAGGTTCCGTCCCCCTGCCCCTCGGCGTCCTCCGGTAATGATGTCGAGGGCCTTTTTATTTTTTTAAGGGGAAAATGAGGGACCGAATAAGACTGCAAACGCATGTCATTCATCACTCCACATTCAGAGTTCTTTCTCCTCCGACCTCCGAGCTAATCACACATCCACCTACACACACACACACACACACACACACACACATTCTCTCACACGCTCACACACATACACGTACACCCAGTTGTATAGTTGCCAAGGAAAGGATTATTAATCTGTATAAATTGTAAGGCCTGTATTATTTTTACAAACATCAACCAAGACAAAAAATCTTAGGTAAGTATGTGTGTGTGTGCAGCACAGGAACACATGAGAGGACATGACAGATCTGGTCTTGGCTGCTGCAGGTCCACACTTAGAGATTCACAGGAAACCACCTACGCCTGATACGCTCAATTATTCACAGATTTCCGCCAATACCGAATACGCAGCACTCCAGGCTGGGGTGGGCGATACTGGCCTGGAATAAGAATTGCCTGACCTGTGCCACTCCAGGAGAGATTGCCTCACATCGGATGTTGCAGAGAATCGATTATGCCAACAGTGTTTACCACGACGGTCCAAAGTCAAGGTTTAAACAAGTCACACAATCTGTACTACTGTCATCTGGAGTGGGTGGAGGGGGGGGGGGCATTTGGGGGGATGTGTGTATCCTCATTAGGCTTTCTGCCATCGGATGTGAAGTTGATGCTTTCCGTACCTGAGCGTGTGGCCTTGTTCATAGAATTGGCTGATTTCCTGGACTTTCAACACCCTGAACTGTGGAGACTTTGCTGTTGCCTTAATTCTGAGTGATTCTAATCACATCCTGTGCCATTTATTCCGCGTGAGGTCCTGCCGCGGTATCAAAGAGATGATTATGTGTCAGATTTTTAACACACACTTTAAACAGCAAGTTTGTAATTGTGGCCTTGGTGCAGCTGGCTGAAGCAGCTTTTGATTATTCCCCAGGCCTGAGCTGAGGGAATAAAGTGAGCTCTCCTCTTGTTTCTCATAAAGGAAAACGGCATGCGGATATAACGATGCTGTGCATATGTGTGTGTGTGTGGGAATGGGTGTGTGTCACCCGGAGTGTCCCCATGACAGAACATGTGATAACAACATTCATTTAAACCTTACATCTTCCCCTGCCACATTTGTGTAAATAACAAATGACAAATGATATAAACCTGAGAGGACCTGCAAACCAAAATCATCTACAACGGGTGCTGCAATATTTACCCAAACAGTGCCGTAATGTTTACATGATTAACCAGTCTTACAACATATGCACAAATAATCAATGCTGTAGTGCAGACACAAATAAATATAGCACTCGGATATATACAATTAATCTGCACTGTAATATATAAACACATATGCAATCTATCAGTTCAAGCAAATGGTCCATAAAGCACTGCTTGGAAAATAAAAACAATCATAATCAGAGACATAAAATGGCACCATAATAAGATGTATAGTATTATGGGAGAACCATTTCTGGCTCTTATTTCAATCTGTATGGAGGAAACAATGAAATAATGTTTGAGGAGGATTGGAGTGGTATTCTCCCCCTCTTTGTTAGCTGTAGTCTGGTACATCTGTAATCACAGATCAGCGTTTGCGCCTGAGCAGCTCTGACATTCAGCATCAGGTGGAGTGAGAGTGCTGGTCCATCTCTTTCACTGTCCCATTACCTCAGGAGTGCGAGGGGCGGGCGGAGGCCCAGGTCCCACGCTCACCACGGGTCAGCCAGGAGAGAGACAGAGTGAAGGGGAGAGAGAGGGAGAGAGAGACAGAGTTAAGGGGAGAGAGAGAGACAGAGGGATGTGGGAAGAGAGAGAGAGAGAGAGAGAGACGGGGTGAAGGGGAGCATCGGAGCTGAAGAGATGTTAAGAAAATGTGATAAATGGCAGCTCACGTCTCTCGCCCCGCACAGCTGCATCGTGTCCTCTCGGAGCAGACGCCTGCCTGACAACAGCCCTGTCACTTTGACTTAACCCCCCCACGTGCACACACACACACACACACACACACACACTGCACTCCCCCCCAATTCCATGGGCTCACAGATCTCTCTCTCTCCTGTCCTGCCAATGCTAGCCAGTGGCATAACACGGACAGGACTCAGTGAGTGTGCGGACATGCAACCTCTCACCATCCCTTCATTTTTATATGTCTTACATTAGCAATGTGACATATCGATTCCAAAGGTGGTTCACTCCACTTTTTTGGTATTACAAGGATCAATACATTTTTTTGACAAAAGATGCAAAATTATCAAAAACATGTTGCAATATATGGCCTGTTTTGGTATTGCCATTCAGGAAAGTGTGCCTTAAAACTGTGCCTTAATTTATTTTAACAATTGTTTGTCATCATATTTAATGGAGATATATTTAAAATGTTATTTATTTTCTTACCCATCAATAATTGGTAATGTAACATGCATTGTCTAGCTTTATTAATTTATAATTTGAAAGTGTCATGTATTTGTCCCTTCTCCTTTCTTCCATTTCAAAAATGTGTTTCCAAATGTCTGTCGTAATGCATTCCCAGTCATTTACATTTATCTCATGGCCTTATATTTAATAAATGCAATAAGTTCAACTGCAAAATGAGCTGTGCTGCTATGCTAATCTTACCCAAATAATTATGAATGTTAGTGGCCAGTGTAATGTTTTTCTCCGGGGATTTAAACTCATAATTTAAAGTAGGGTAAGTAAATAAATGAGCATTAGATGGTTTGTTTTGTTTTCCCCCCTTTACAATGATAATATTAATTATTGGCATCCTCTTTAGAGGCATAAACAATCATGATCTGAAAATGAATGTTTGGAGTCGCTGTGGCCTGCTCCGCTCCTGTCTGTTTGGAGTGTGATGTAATATCTAGAAAGCAGCGTATTTGTTGTGCAGTAGTTTTTTTATTGATTCCAAAAATAGGAACTCACCAAGCGTCACTGCATGACATTTAGAGACAATGCATAACATATTAAAAACTTAGACATCCCCTCAAAGGATGGAGTTCACACTGCTCTGCCATCCACAAAGAAGAGATATTATACCTTGTGTTTGCAAATTGTCAGACAGTGAGTTATGTTAATAAAGACAGGAAGTGCAGTATTGGAAAGTGCTCTCTCTGAGGATTGAATATCTTCAGGCAGAAACCTGACTGAGGAGAAGGAAATGAGCACATGTGGGGGGAAAATGGTTGCGTGATAAACTGTCTGCGTGATAACTGCACATTAAAAAATGTTGACGCTCATGTTGGTTCTGGAGCTGCTCTTCCTGAATTGATATGCATAAAAACACAATTTGACACAAGCAGGACATAGGAGAACACGTACAATGTCGGGAGGATGACATTTAGAACTAATTAGTGGACAGTGTGTGTGTGTGTGTGTGTGTGTGTGTGTGTGTGTGTGACTAAAGACAGTGAGTTAAGGCTGAAAGTGCAAGTGTGTGCATTTGTGTGCTTGTATGCACGTGTGCACATGTATGTGTATATACATTGTGCATTTGTATTTTGTATGCGTTCATACAGTGATTCTTTAGTCATCATGGTGCCACTGCTTGTCTTTAATTCGGTCTCTGCGAGGCGGGCAGGACACCGTTTCCTCAGCAGAACCCAGCTCAGCTGAGCTCAAATGATCTTTACTGCTCCCTCCCTGAGAGAATGGGCCAGTGGGAGCCGCTGAGCCACCGTTTGTGCGGTGGATTAATATTTTCTGCATCACATTTTTCTTATTGCAAATATTTTGTGAACGTTGTTGGTTAGTATGTCATCGTAAAAATTTTTACATACTGCTTATGCGATATCTCCAATTCTGAGGTAAGAGAGCCGTACCCTTGGTCAATGTTGTCACATCTCACAGCTGTGCTTAGCTGACCAGCAATTACCATGTCCTTTGCAGTCCAAGCAGAGATCAATGCCATGTGCAGCATGCAAGGTAAATGCCAGATACAATATCAACATGGCAAAAAAAATCCAATGTGGACTAAACCAATCACGTACTTCCTGGTGTCACGTGACACCAAACAGGGATTTACATAAATGTTTGTGTGGATATCCGATAACCACAGCCAGCTGAAATGGTGGGCTTATGTGTATGTGTATGTATATATAGAGAGAGAGTGCAAGAGAAAGAGAGAGGAGAGGAGAGCAACATTGGAGAGTGAAGTCACCTGGCCTTCCCAGGTTTTGAAGGTCAAGAAGAGCCTCTTGCATATTCATGGCGCAGCCAGTGCAGGATCGATGGCTTTTAATTATTTTTCTCGGGCGGCTGAAGGAAGTTCCAGCAGCCATCGATTCGCCAGAGACGAAGCCAGTCGCACGTCAGCCACACGGGGCCATCGCCCGGGTGGGAAACGAGGGGAGGGGGAGATGTGACGAGACAAGGCCCTGACACCGAACACAACGTCAGTGTCACAGGGGCGCAGGGTGGCCTGTTTGTCCCCTCAGATGAAGGACAGGGCCATCAGTTTGTGTCTGTTCCGCACCCTAATCTCACCTCGCCGAGGCGCGGCAGAATGGGCAGTCTGTATGTGTACACCAGCCCTGGGCGGGATTCTACCTTTGTTTTCCATGATTGAGTTTTGACCCACACCGACTCTGTGATTACGGTCTTATCATGATCCAATTTCTCTCTGATTCCTTCCCAAGGGTATTGATATGTTGAAATGAACAGAAGAGAAATATTTGTTTAGTATTCTCTCTTCAGACTTCAGATAACTCACCCCTCCTGCTGTAGCAGAAAAATAACCATGGGCCCGAACCCAAACCACACAGAGTATTGCTTGGCTTGTCTTGATTAAAACATGTTACTCCTAGGCCTTGTTAAATTCTCTTCTGATAGGTGAAAAAAATGTCGCTGATGGTTTTTCATTCCATAACCAGCACTGAGAAACGGTGTAATGCATTCTTTTGAAGTAGTTCCAGCTGAAGTGGCATTATCACTGTTCCAAATCAATCCCTCGATTCTTTCCATTTTCTGTTTCCATTAAAAAAAACTGTTTATAACTGAAAGTGTCAAAGAGTAACAAATTAACAACTATAAAAATTTGTATAATTATTTTAACACTGAATTATTTGTTTTTCAAGTAGCTGTGATATAATAAAAATGAACCACTTCAGCTTGTGTAGTGAATATAAACCAGTCTAGGAGAAGAAGTTTCATTTCAGGGCACCACACCACCCTGTCATGGTTCAGTTTATACAACTGCACTGTCCATACAGGGCTTACAGATACAGTATAATCTCTTTTCATAGACTGATAGTTAGTGCTATACTACCAGGCCATATACAATCTGGTGCTGATGAATTTTCACAATAAAAAAGGAGAAACCCACTGATACTGAAGATCAGTTTCTCTCTTTGGAATGTTCCAGAGAGTTTAAATACACAGATGTAACTCTATTTCCTGTAATTTTATGATTCTAAAAATGAAACGATTTAAACCGTCCTCAGGTGCCCTTTGAACTCAGCTTCAGGTGTGAGGGGAGTGGGAAAGACTCGTACTGTAAATCACGAGTCACGAAAACTCCGCAGTCAGACAAAAGAGCTCTCAGGGAGGCGAGCAGTTCAGGGAGGCCAGCGAGCACACTTCCTGTCTGGAGAGGAAGTGGTGTTTTGGAGTGAGGGCCCATAGCTGCTCCGGCCGCTCCATCCATCCAAGTCCGAACAGCGAAAACAATGGACGAAACAACAACAACAGCCAATAACACAGGGTCAGAGTGCAGCTGGCACAAATCGAAGTCAAAGGCTGAACTCAATTCTTGCACCTGGCGGAGCAGGGCCACATTGGGGAGGGGGTGCCGAATTCAGCCATGTGCCCTCATTTCGGGGCGGTGGGGGGAAAGCCCCATCCACAGCCCAACCCTCAGCTCCGCTAATCTCTCCGCCGCTGAAGTCTTGGCTCCATTTCATTGGGGGTCACAATTCCAATTGGTTTCTCTGTCCATGGTGGAGTAATATTACAAAGTTATAGGAGGGCCGAGTAAGAGCCACAACAAATGCAAAAACGGATGCAGGAGCAATAAAGGAGCCCGGCCTCACAATGGCTCCTTTATTTCCCTCTGCAGAAACGCATTATGTTATTTATTTGCCGTTTCGGGTGAGGTACAATACTCGCTAATTGAAATCTGAAATGCAGTGACGCAGTTGTGTTTTTTTTTCCAGGATGACGTGTGGTAACGCACTACGCTCCCTGGGTTCAAGTATCAGTTTCCTGTCTGAGATCACAGATCCTGGTAACAGCTAAAAACCTGGGGTTTGATACTCCAAACACCACGGCCCCCCACCCCCTCAACCCCCCCCCCCCATTCTCTCTCTGTGCCTCTCCCCTTTCCCCGGCCCTCTCCGCTAAAGCAGGGATAATCAGCGTTTACTCAAGCAAGGCAAAAAAAGATTTAAGTGAAGTGGGGAAAGGAGATTACAGGAACTACTGAGGAATGACATGCAGGGCTGCCTTGCCGCCGTCAAATCGCATCAGATTTTCGGTAATAGATTCTCCTCTCGACACTCAATTCCATTCAAAGGCGATCCTCCTTCATCCCGCCGCATCAATATTTAAACATTCGTATTAGTGGCTGTGTCATCTCCTCAACCTGGAGCTTATGGCTCCTATCTCAGCACAGCTTTTTCCCCCTCCTTTTCTCCTACCTATTTCCGTCACAATATCCACAATGTTATCTCCCAGAGCCCCCATATACACCCCCCCACTCCCCTTATCATTTTATTTTCGATACTTAAAACGGTATTCGTTCTTTTTTGTGGTGCCTCTTTTCTTTCTTTTCATTCTTTTTTTTCTTTCTTTTTTTTTTGTCACTGGATGGGCTTTTCAATTTTCAAGAGGCGAGGCTTAGAGATTGCGAGGGAAAAAAGGGAGACGGGGTAGAGGGAAGCAGGGAGGGAGGGAAGCAGAGAGAGAGAGGGAGGGAGGAAGAGAAAAGCCTCGGCGACAGCGGAGCGCTTGACTGATGCCTTTCAGCAGGGGCAGTCTAGCCTGTCAAATCGCCGGCTGCAAAATGAATTGGTGTATCTGCTCAGGCCGCTGTGAGATGTCATGCAGCTCGGTTTCATATTCCTCGATAAGGCGCTATAAAGCGATTGGAAGAATGACACCGGGAGAGAGGCCTTTCAGAGGCCGCGTTTTGTCTGCTCGCTAAGGAGCGGGAACGGCGCGGACTCTTGTGAGATGACCAGGGCGGGTCAGGGGCTACGTGTGTTTGGCTCTGTAAGGGGGGGGGCGGGGGTGGGTTTTGGCTCCATGCCAGTTCTTGGTATGAGGAGAGGAGAGGGAGGGGGGTAGTCCTTGATAGCGAGCAGAAAACCAGAGATTTTTCTTTTTGTGCCATGAAGTTTGGCATCGCTGGGAGATGGAGTGGCTCGGGGGAAAGTTTGAGGTGTGCCGCCAAGACGGAGGCGTGTGTGATGTCACACAAGGGCCCTAGGAAAAGTGAGCTCATCGGAGCAGTGCGGTGACCGCGATCGTGTTCTCAGGTCTCCCTTTGGACCACCTGGTTTGACCTCCCTGCAGAGAGCGGGTCAGAATCTGGCATTCCTACTCCCCCTCTCTATTTACACTCTCTCCTTCAGAGCTCTGCCATTTCCTGCTCCCTTATTTAGTGCTGATCTCCATCCATGAACTCCCTCCTCACCCCTATTTCTTTATTTCTGTCTCCCACCCTTCCTTCTCACAGTTCCTCCTCTCTCTCTCTCTCCCTCCCTCCCTCCCTGTCTCTCTCTCTGTACTGCGTCAGATTTGGCCCATTAGTTTAGAGTCCAGTGGACTGTGACAAGCCCCAGTAATGCTGGTCCCATATGAATGGGGGAAGCTTTTCCATTAGTGCCTGTAATATTCTGACACCCGGCACAGACCCTCCTCCTCCTCCCCGCGCCCCGAGCCACGGCACGCCGAGCCGAGCCGACCGGCAGCTGGAAATGACACGGTGGAGACGGTGGTGGTGGCGGCACGCAGCGGCATAATCAGAGAGGGGCCGTGCGCTGTCAGTCCCGTCACACGCAATGCACATGTGGAGCCTGCCACCAACACGGCCACAGTCATACATGACAACCCAATACGCACCTGTGCACGCGCGTGCGCGCACCATTGTGTGTGCGCGGGGTATATGGGGGCGGAAATGACAGTGATAAAACCAGAGCATTCGCCGATCCAATTAGTGTCAGCATTAAGGGGCTGAGCCCTTTTCTCAGAGACTTAGAGACACCGATCGTTAACGATCACGTATTTTGTGGTCGGCGTCACACAGCAGGTCTAGCTTGGCTAGAAGTTTATCTTGAGGATTCACTTGTTCTCCCCAACCCCCCCCACCCCCCCCACCGCATCCCCCCACAAACGCACGGCAGAAGAACAACAGCAAAAAGAACGTCAGGTAGAAGAAGATTGCCGGGTGTATTTCTATGTGATCATAGAAAACAAGACCTTATTTGATCTTGTTTCAAAGAAAAGGGAAAAAAAAGGATCAAATGAGGTCTGGGTTTTTTGTCATGATCACACCCACTAGCACAGAGGCTCCCTGCTTAATATGAACGCCTCATTCTGTGGCCTGGGTTTAATTTGGCACAGAATAGCTTGTTAGGAGAGATCACAGCAGTCAATCGCGAGGATGTCAACATCGTTCAAACGAGGTGCTCAAGACCTCCGGCACCGGAGCCATTCTGAAAGGTACGTTAATGGACAAGAGGAATGATATTCAGTACATAGAATAACTTTAGGATACGAGCTGAAGTATAGCCTCTCTAATGAAATGGACGGCCATTCCCACAGATAGTGCTTTCACCGGGTCATGGATTAAATGTGGTGACACCTTGAGTCCTCTGCTGCCAAAAACCTCCAGAGAATTATTGTGCCCCAGTTATTTAAAAAACGCAAAGGCGAGTGTAGCGGGTATTAGCGGGTGGAGAGAGGAAGAAGCATTGCTTCCTAAGTAAGAGGATAATCAAATAAATGTACAGTTATCAGGCCGGGGCGTGAGTGGAGGGTGCCAGAAGCTAAAATATTACATCTCAGTGTAGCAGAACTTCCGGCAGACAATCAGATGGATTGTGAGCGCCCATCTGTAGCAGGAGAGAAAATGGAGGGGAGAGGTGGAGACAATGATAATGGATCCCTGGGACTTTGTGCTGTTTCTGGATGGCAGGGTGTCGGGGGTGGCCGGCATGCTCGGCGAAGAGCTGGAGAAAAGGGCCTGGACTTTTCTCTATGAAAGAGCAAGATTCTGCATGACGAAAGCGGGTCAAAGAATGGAGCTTTTTTAATTTGTTGCTTATAATGTAATAAAATGCAAACCCATTACCGGTGATTCGGCATCCCCATATGGCAATATTTATTTGTTTTCACAACCTTTGTTACTATCTAATTCCTTTGAAAACCTGGCACCACCAGTTTACTTGCAATTCCAAACCTGGTCAGTTGGGGGCACCAACCATGGCTTCACAGTGAGTCGAAGAGAGAGATAAGAAGACAAGAAAATATTGGGGAGTGACAAGCAGGGGAAGAGAAAAAAAAAACAATCAACGGAGTAGAAAAGAGAGAGACTAGGGGAAAGGAAGGCAGAGCCGAGGGGGGAGTGATAGAAGGGGGAGGGAGGAAGAGTGGCTCTCCTTCACCATGGCCCATTCCGGACTGGAAGGCAGTGGAGGAGAGTTCTGGTCCCTGTCACCCCGTGCATTGCCTGCCCGCAATTTCCTCTTCTCCTGATTATTTTCAATCCTGTATTTTTCCCTGGGGGGAGTCTCTAGTTGACCGAAGCACACCCTACAGCTCTAATAAGTATATTTCAATTACTTCTGTCAAGAGGTAATAATGTAATGATATATTCTGCCGTATTAGGTCTATGCTAATCATGTTGTATTATTATTGTTCAGGGGGAGGGTCTGTGCACTTTTGGCCACAATTTTCATCATTAAGCCTGATTACAACAAAGATGCGTTGGTGAATAGACTGAATCGTCAGTCCTGCACGGCCATAGACAGGCTTTTACAAAGTCTTTGTTCTGTTAGCAAAGCATTCACTTCAAATAATAACGGCAATTAAGAAAATGTGCAAATTATTTCTGGAAGAATCATAAACAGGAAAAAATGTAGCATTTCATGCAGCAGGACAGCATTCACACAAAGCAAGTGAGCCGTTCAGAAAACAGAGATTCATGACAGTGCGCCTGCTTTTTATGGTCAATGTCGTGCTCACTATTTGCTAAGAGCCATTGGTATTTTGTGTTAACTTGTTTTCCCATTATGTAAAGAAGAGTAGCATCATACTGATAGATATGGGTTTGTTATAAAAGCTGTGATTTAAAAGGCTACATGCGTACATATTTTTGGATTAAGATATCAAATTTATCTGTGTCTGCATCTGCGTCTGCGTCTGCGTCTGTGCTTGTACCTAGTAAAAGGTCACCTGCGCAACACAGGACCCTCCATTGGGCTGTTACCCAGTCAGAGCTGTGCTCATCACCAGCCTGGCCTGTCACTTTGAAATAAATCCTAACAGGCTCAACACAGCTGATAAAAACACAATGGGGTCTCTCTCAGTTTTATATTAACATTAACAGCGCTCTTCAGTGTTCTGCATTTCTGAGAAAAGTAGTAATTATTAAATAAAAGATAATTCCGGATAACACCCTTTCTCTATATGCAGTGATTCTATAACAGAAATGCATTTCTTGGCAGTACCGTTTCATGATGTGACTTTTTGCAGACAGGCTTCTGTTAAACTGTGATTAAGATTCCATCTGCAGAAGTTCTTACTGACCTTTGTTTAAAATGGTACTCTTTTCCAGTTTTATCTCACACCATCCATCTCACCTGTAACACTTACTGTGGCCTATCTGAATGCCTTATGCTGTGAGGCCCAGTAAAGTGCACTTTACAGCTTTTGCTGGAGGCACACAGCTCCTCTAGTGGAGCAGAGGTCCTTTCTATCTCTACCTGGATGCTGTTACATAGAGGAGGAATACTGTGCAGCCCTTATGCTGGACTCAGTCATACTTCATAATACCTTTAAAACAGAAAGGAGTAATATCCAGCAAGTTCTGCCCATCAGCTCAAAGTGTGTGACGGTAATATAAGTCACTGAGCCCAGAGAATCTGCTTATCCACAGGTACAGCATGTGGGTGAGACTTGTGATATAGACTGTGTGTCATATATGTGGGTGTGTGTGTGTGTGTGTGTGTGTGTGTATGTGTGTGTGTGAGTATTTAAGCATAGAGGGCAAACAAACAAGTGTAAGGACAATGGAGGAACACTGAAGAAGGACAGAAGGAGAGGAGAGGGGAGGAGAGAGCAGGGGAGGTGGGAGGGGGCATTTCCCTGCTCTGCCCTTGTCCTGGGGCAGGGGTGGGGTGAGGTGCCCAGTGGGTGGGTGGGGGTGGGGGGGTGGAGAGGCAGAGTGAGGGTGGGGGCAGGGGGGCAGGGGGGGGGGGATCGTATGGCCCAGCAACCTGCCAGCCCGCACCGCTCACTTTGCCCCCCATTCCCCATTCATCAAAGCAGCACAGGCCACCGGCCAAGCACGTCGTCCTATCATTACAGCTCTCACAATGCCATCCATACCGCCAACCCCGCTTCCCTCACTGGGATTAATAATATCCCTCTCAGCCTTCACGCTGTGATAAAGAGGCACAAGGAGAACAAAAGCAGAGAGAGAGAGAGAGAGAGAGAGAGGAGGAGGAAGAGGGGAAAGTGGGGGTTTGGGAGATATTTTGGAGGGGAAACTTCAGGAAAGGGAAGTGTATGGGCTCATTGACTGTGGAATAGACTTCATAAGCTGACTGTACTTCTCTTGTCCCAAATATTTTCTTCGTGGCCACCAGCTGCTCCAGTCACAATGCAGGGTTTGTGTTCATTCTGAGTACATGTTTTGGCAAATTTGCATAAGTTATGTGTTTCAGAAAAACACTATAAATATTACAACTGAAATCTTGTCATAGTTCATAACAGGTTTTTAAGGAGGAATTATCTTTTCATAAATGCTTTACTTGAAGCACTTCATAGCTTGTATGTATGTAATAATATGTAGACTTTAACAAAGACTGCCCAGAACAAGAATGACAGACTCTGCCTGAATAGAGTCTGGACCAGTGTATCTCAGGCCCTGAATGTATGACTATATAGGCAGAATATTTCATTTTTACTGTTATGTATAACATATAAATCAGATAAATATCATCACCACAAGTAACATGCATGTTTTTTTTTGTCCCTTTGCTTGGTTTTGGATTCATAGTTCTCAGGTGCTGTACACAGAGTGGTCAGCGTTCATCACACCTGCCTAGAAAGCGCAGGACAGTCCCCACTCACTGGCTTAACACCATTGTTAAATGTGATCTCATTGGTAGGTCTAACGGTGGAGTGATGTGGCTTGTTGTCACGGCATCCGAGAATCTGCATGCGCAGCTCCTATCAAACGCCGGAAGCCCAGGTGTTTGGGTTGACGAGGGAAGAAAAGAATATTGGCCACAAATGAAAGATCATTAAAGAGCACCGTTTAGCGCCTTCCTCTCAGTTCCCTCCTCCATGATTTTCCTCCCGCTTGATTTAGGAGCTGCTCTCCCAGCTTTGACAGTAAGGTATTCCAAGATTATAACTCACTAGCTGTGATTATTCAACTCTGATAGCCCCGGCCCCTCCTGCATTTAGCCCAAACATAATATCCTTCATGCATACATTACCCGTCACCCGTATTATCCACAATCATTTTGGAATTAAATTCCAGCCCTCTGATTCTGGCACTGAGAGCCGGGGCTGCCTTGCAGGGCAGTCAAAGGTTGAAATACCAATCAGAGTCCTCCCGCCAATGCAACCTCATATTTTAATATTCGCAAAGCTGATAATTGTGAATGTAATATATTTTTTTTTTCCCCGGGACCCTGGCTGTCCAAAGGCAACACATGCTAAAATGGCAGTTGGGTGAGGGGGGAGTGATGGAGAATATGGGGGACAGTGGAGGTGTTGGGGACCCTAAAGAGGGGGTCTGAAGGCCTGTGAGGATGGGAGGAGAGGAGCAAGATGAAAGGAGGGACAGTCTGACACAGACGATTCAATTATCTCCCTCCCTCCGCCCCCGGACACTGGCGCAAGCCTGACACTCTTTCCCCCCTTTTGCTTAAACTTGGATTTCAGGAGACAGAGAGGATTCGAAAGGCATCTTGTAAGCAAATAGCCAGGGCCAGCGTGTACGCTCTTAGCTGTTACACCTCAATCCATCATCGTCCTTCATCTGTATTCAGATTTGAGCAAGGTGGCGGTGGGGGGCGGGGTTGCGTTCAGAAGCCGTGTTTGAGTCCGTCCTTTGCAATGCAGCATGGGGACCTGAACTTGCGGTCGATCCGCTGGAATCGATCTATCACAATGTATGCTTTTGAAATGATGCATTGCCCTTAAACTGCACAACTTCAGCAACCTCATAAAAGTTGGTCTAGGTGTCAACAAGGGCTGTTACCATAATGGCAAAACAGATCATGTGACCTGTTCATGTTCATCTTATTTTTATATTTTATCATTTTAATTTTGTATTTATTGTTTTAAAATCTGCACATATATATACATATATATTCTAGGGAGGTTTGTTTATGTCTGTTTCCCAATACCTGGCAGTTGTCACATTTTTTAAACAGCCCTTTGATCTGAATATAAATTACCAATGCCACAATGCACTGTGTCAATTTACTGTAATATTTCAGCGCTCCTGCCTGACAGTCAGCCAGCATAACATGCCGCATGTTGCTCTTTCCTTTTTTCTTTTCTTTTTTTGCAAAGATGCCAAATCTGTGTAAATGAGAACAAGAGTCTCCCTGGTATGTAATCCTTCCAAAGCGCTGCAATGAGATAAAGCTGAAAAGAGCCCGGCTTTAAACAACACTGCAGTGTTTAACATTCCAGCTGTGAGTGATGCTCCTCCATGCGTTTAATTACACCCTTGCTTAATTACTCACACCATTAGTTTATTGCTTTTATATATTTGTTGGCTATTAGCTCTCAAGTCAAAGTTAAAGTCCATCCACTGAGTGCTTAATTACTCCAATCAGCTTGGGCCCAGCTGGATCCGGTACTGGTAAAGGTTAACGCCTCTTTGACAGCAGCACAATACGTCACGGTGGCACCGCGGTAACGTGACAAGGCGCAAACTACTTTGTAACAACACTTTGACGATGTTTTTGGCCGGCCAGGGCGGGGACGGGCCAGCAGGGAGGGGCATGTGGAGGAGACGCCTGGAGAAGGGAGGGGAGAGGAGGGGCAGGAAAGCCACAGGATCAGGCTGGAAGGTATCTTTGGTGAGGCCTCAGACCAGGAGAGCTGCGCTATCATGATATTTCATAACTGTGATAATAGTGCACGCTTTCATACTTACACGCTCAGCATTTGGAGCCAGTTACTGTCTGGATCATAACCAAATAAAGAAAGATGAATGGAGATTTTAATTTAAAAAAAAAACTTTTAAAGTTCTGCATGTCAATTAATTATATACTTCATATGCAGTGTCATCATGTATTTAAACTTGTTTAAAAAAACTTTTTTGCACATATTATTGGAATTTGACTGGACTTAAACTAGCACATGGTTTCCTTCTGATATGAGATAACTGAAGGGTCTGTGTGCGGCTGAATAAAAATAAGCTGGATGAGCAGCAGAAGTACTGTAGTTGAGCTAGTTGCAGTGGCTTTTTAGCTGTGTAGTCAAGATAAAAATAAACTAAATCCTGCCTAGCAAGGTTTCTACTGTGGCTTACACCATCCAAAGTAACAAGGTAGGTATTTTCTACATGCTGCTGTAAAAGTGACAGTGCCAACAGCAGCTAGTTAATAGGGATGAATCCTGAGATTGATTGAGCGTGCTCTCTGTGCTTAAAATACCAGCTGAAACTTTGGCACGCTGGTTTAGCTAATGTCCTGCTTGCTAGTTAGGCAAATGTCTTTCCAGCATTTAAAAAAGACATACTTTGCCAGCTGTCAGTAACTAGTTTGATAGTCTTGTAGTTAGGGGGCATATTAAAAGACAGACACAAACTATTTACAAATAACAATACAGGATTTGAAATTGTATACCGGTTACAAACAAATTGATACGGTAAAACTGTCAAATTAGGGCTGAGTTAGCTATTCAGCCCTAGATGAATTGCATTTTCACTCGGTGTAACAGTTAATGCGAGGTGCCTTGCCAGAGCTCCGCTTTCAACGTGACACAAAGTCAATGAAGGCAATTTTTAAAGCTATATATTACGGCATGCAAATCTTTTTTTTTTAAGATGCAAAATTTGCAGGAATTAACTGCTTGCAAGCACTGCGTCCTTTAAAGTTTTCTGTTATAGGGCTACTTGCCCTAGATAATAACTGAAGTCAAGATTTTTTTTTTTTTGTTTCAGTGAGGAAACTGGTCATACGTGGAAACAGGACTGAAGCAGCACATTTGAAATACACTGAACTGTACGGTGTCCTTTAGCTGTTTAGTGTTATTAGCTTTTTGTTGAGCTGCTGTACACAGTCTCTTATGCTTGTTAAGTGCCTGGGTCAGCACAGTGCGGAAACAGCAGTGTGCCAGAGGCTAAGCTGCAGCACAGCATATAGGTGAACAATAACAGCAGCCTGGACTCAACCAACACTTAACCTTATCACCGACTCACAATTAAGGGCGAGTGGTGTTGTTTTATTTATCGCAAATATAGGGTGGCCAGTCCAGCAATTACAAAAATTGATTCTGTAAACCATATTTATGGAGAAAACAGTAGTAGTTGAATATTGTTGAGAGTCCACGCTGCGGGAATTCAGGGCTGGGTCTCCTTTGGTCTGTGGAAGGGGTGCGGACTCTCGTCCCTGGTCCTGCCCCCCTCATGAGAGCATGTGGGCACACACTGTGTAATTGGGCTGTGGGGTGGGGGAGGGCGATGTGGCATTGCTGGTCTTTCATAATACGGGCCTCTGACAGGAAATAAACAACTTTGCCTCTGAAGCATTGCCTCTCCTCTCAACATCCATTCTGGAGTGACTTGGCGTTGAGAATGTTGGCCACACTTTCGGTTTGAGTTTGAAAAATGGTCCAGTCTGCAACACCTGGAATGACAGGTGACCTATGACCTACAGTAAGAGACCCCCATGATGGAAGAGTTGAGAAGGAAGTGAAGAAATATGAAATGATTGGTAACAAGCTTAGAAAAAGCAGCTAAAACCAAAATTTTAAAACTGTAATGACTTACCCATCTGTGTCTATATTGATTTATAGAGGGAGTAATGGAAACACCAACAAATAGTCATTATTTATTGATAAGTAGTTGGGCTGCCATGTATCTTTGTAACAGCTTCAGTACTTATTGAAATGCTGTTATATGCGGAATTGTTCTTCGTATGACATTGGACCACTCCCTAAGAAGGAAAGCCCCCAGTTCATTGAAACCTGAAAGAGGTAGAAATCACTCCACACTGAGTCCCAGAACCCAGAACTTTCTTTTAAGGTTCAGTGATGCTTAGATCTGGTGATCAGGTGGCCACGGATGGTGTTTGACTTACTATTGCTGTTCATGAAACCAGCCCTGAACCAGATCCCATGACTCCACTGAGATGTTCGTACCATGACAGATCTGCCACCGCGTAGGAGCAGGAACACACCACCACCATAGGAACAGACAATACAGACAGAAGGCTTCCTTTTGGCTTTCTCCCAGATGTAGGAAAAAGAGTTAAAGATGACTCATTGGGCCATATAACTCCCTTCCATTGCTCAGAAGTCCAGGTTCGGTGCTCATTACACTGGGTTATGCGTTGTTGCTCACAGGTGCTTTCCCCATGGCAGCTCCACCATAACTATCAGGTTTCTGAAGCTCACAGTTGATGGTTATTGTAGAGACTGGGTCACAGAGGTGAAGATTAAGTTCTGTGCTAATTTCTGAAGTTGTTGTTTTATGGTTTCCGGCACCCATCATGTTAAAGGGTCCCTGTCGGTGAACTTGAACTTGCCACCACTGTTCTTCTTCCCTGATGCAATTTTTCCTTGTTTGGACTATGCCATCATGATTTTTGACACTGTTCCCCTTGACACATTAAATAATTTTTCCATTTCTGTGACTGACACACCTGCAATTCGCACACTGTCTATGTGACTCTTTTAAAATCTGATAGCATGCTCACGTTGCTTTATGAACTTGCCATAACTTACTATGATGTTGACTTTAAATTGTATTTTCTAAAATACATTAAAAAATGTCAGTAATTCAAATTGACATTAATGTGAAACACTTGCTAGGACTCCATTTTACTTGCAATTTAGTTACTAAAAAAACAAATCCCTCCTCACCTGGTGTCTCCAATATTTTTCTACCCTATCTATTTCACTTTAAATATGATCCATAATATTCACTTTAAATATTTAGTGTATATGATATATAATATGGTGTATATACTAATATACACATTATAAAAATAACAATAAATAAAAAAATATGATGTATGCTATAAAATGTAATATGTAACAATATGCATATATTATAAAATATATACCAACATATACAGTGTATACATAATTATATATAAAACATTAGTATTTGGGCAATTACTGGGCCAGGGTGTGTAATGAGGGGAGAATTCTCCTGACAGAATAGTGGGCTCGGGAGATGTGCCTCTAGGCGATGGTGTAGGTGTGCTGACATGCTGGACAGGCATGCTGTCAGTGTCAGGCGAAGCGACCGGCTCGATGACCGCTCATCTACTGCAGGCGGCTCCACTGATTGGCCATCTCCACCTTAGACCCGCGCGCGGCTCCCCCTTCCCCCCTCAAACAGAGCCTTTCCCCGTGACAACGCTGTGACACGCGTCTCATCAGTCACCAACGCAGAGAGTGCCTACCAACCTCCCAGGACATGACACAGAGACTCGCACACAAAGGGAAATAAAACGGGAGATTTGTGACTGGGTCTAATTGGTTGGAGGTTGGGGGGGGAGGCTGGTGGTGGTGGGGGGTTCAGAGCAGAAAAAAAGAGAGAAAGAAAGAAAAGGAAAAAAGATCTAAAAAAATAACTAATTTCAATGCAAATAGGACTGAGCTATTAACATGTGGGCGATGAAGGAAGGGAGAGAGAGCGGAAAAAAAAACACGTTTTCTTTTCTGTTGTGACTGACAAAAGTGGCTGCTGGAGATTAATCCAGTACTGGAAGTAATCAGTGTGAGACAGTTCTAAGCAGTGCCATTGTCCAAGGTAAACCTGTCTGAATCTGAACCACTAAACCCCCTCACCCCCCTCACCCTCCTCACCCCCCACCCCTCCTCCTCCACCAAGCCAATTTAAAAGCTCACTGTCCAGCCGTCATGCTCAGTTTTGTTTTATGCTCTTTTATCCAGTGTCTGTGCTTCTCTGTGTCCCCTCTCCTCTCCGTGGCTGAAACCTGTTGGCACTGACTCCTCTGAGTGTCTCCTCTCTCTCTCTGTCCTCCCACTGCTAGGCTATTTAAACAGAACCTCCAGTAGTTGTTTGAAAAATGATCAGCTTTGCAATTAACAACCATAATAACTGCACAATTACTGTTATTTACACTTCCACTGTTTATCATTTAACATACTTATCTAATTAGAACTTTATTACAAATTTTTTTTCCCCAACCAATTTTTAATTTTTTATTTTCTCTCAGTTTGGAATGCCCGTTTGTATTCGTAGGCATGCCTCGTTATCTCAGCTTCCTCTGTTAGTTCGGGAGAGCTGGCACTTTGTTTTGCTCTGCGGCACATCAGTCGAGCTGCGCAGACCTTGCGCCAGACAGGTACCCATCATGTGCAGTAGGTGTGGGCAGACTGCAGATTCCTGATTGGCCAGAGTAGACTCTGATGCATAATGAGACAGTGCTAATTTCCCCTGCCCACGCTCTGCCATCTACAGAAATGCTACGCTATGGATCTCCCTGCCTCCCTACAGCCACCATTAACAGTGGTGAGGTCAGGCTTTAAAAGCTGAGCACTGTGTGTGTCATAGCTTTAAACCCACAAGTACACACCTGTATTCTTTTAAACAGACAGTCAGGGTAGGAGATTTTACAGTATTTGATGCAATTAGACTATAGAGACCCCAAGTTATTGACCATTAGTAATCACTGTAACTTATGCAGTAAATGTGTTTATTTTTTACTGCATATGCATCATTGCAGATCCAAACACTTTTATTATGACAATAATATATGTTATATTAAAATGGTCATATATAAAAATATATTCTTGGCATTATTAGGCTGTACTTCCAAAGGGCTTTGGATGGTGTTTTTTTAAATGAAACAAAAATAATTCCAGGGGACATGATTGCCTCGCTCTAACAAAATATAAAATACTCAAAGAAAGCTGTTTTGATTGAATTATGCCTTAAAGAGACTAACTGCATTTGGGAGGGTCCTGGCCAAAATCACTGCAGCCAGTAATTTATTGTTCTTTTCGGTTACTTTTTTAAAACAGATGTTGTCTTCCCTTCTGTTTCTGCGCTCATCTGTGTGTGGGAGGCTTGGTGTTTAGATGCCAAAGCCTGTGACAAGAATGGAACTCACACTTCTGATCATGTTTGCAGAGGTCTGAAGTGCTCAGGTGGCTTTCACATTTACAACAAGGGGCTTTGCACAAAGCAATACTTTGAGCAGTGAAAAGGCAGGAGGCACTCTCAACATTCAAATCTACATCAGTCATTTGCTGGGAAAATGCTCTTCAGCACAATTACAACTGAATTAAAAAAGATGAATCATATATGTACCTGGGGAGTCACTCAGAGGGCACTCCTAGTATTATACTGTGAGTTTTCATTATTTAGGAATTTTGAGAAGTCTATTTGATGTAAATGCTTCTCATTTTGACAGAATGAGGAGCATTTAACACATGTATAAATTCTGACTCCCACAATCTTCGCTGTGCTTAACACCTTCCACCTGCATGCTCTGTCCTCTGAATTTCCGAGCGCTGTGGAAATGACTTTGTGAGTTTATCTGAAGGAAGATGCAGATGGTAAACACTTGCAGCTCTTTCCCAGAAGTGGTGGGTAAAGATTTCTGAACTACACTTCCCAGCATCTCTGTTATCTGTTGGCAAAAGGAGGGCTGCCTGTAGACACCATAGATTCAGCCAAACAATTATTGTTATGCAATTATATTTTAAGTAACATTATCTTATCGCCTCATTGAATAATATGACCATTATTAATAATGTAAACAATTTCTTACTGAGTTGTTAGCATAGGTTTTGAAATGTGAGATAAAACATGCCAACAACCTGGCTTTTTTTCATTTTTTGTGTCTCTTTAGTGCAAATACGCCTCAATAGCCTGTCTGTGCAACTATGTTTCAATAACCTGTCTGTAAAAATTGTACGACTATGAGTCCAGACATGAAATGAAAATGAAGAATGTTTTATATTGCTGTGGCTGATCGTTCATAAGTTTAGATTAGGTCAGTCGTCCTCTCTTGAGAAATTAGTCCACTTCCTTTCTACATGTACCGTGAAACTAGCTGTTGCAGTACACTTATGAGCACAGTGAAAAAAACAGGACTGCGCTTATGGAGATAAGTGATCAACAGTTGTCATGGAAACATCGGCAACAAAGAGGGGCAAGTGGAATGGCCCACGAAGCGGAAGTATTTCTTCTAGTTGACATGGAGCAATAAAAAGAGACAGAGACACCAGCCAGCTGTTAGGAGTGGAGGCGTTGCGCGTTGCCATGGGGACCAGAGCACAATGATGGACGAGGGGGCTGTGGCAGGAGATAGAGCTGGTCAATCCATGACTCAACCAACTGATAACCAGCGTTCAAACCACTGGGCCCCCTGCTAGCCGCCGGTCACTATTTAAAGAGACTGATAAAGGAGAACCATTCATAAGAAAACAGGTTTCTTTGTCGATAGCAAAGCATTCCTCACCAAGCATCTTTGTTGCCTCGGATAAAAACGGCTTCCTTTGTTCCTTTTAAAACTGTGTGAAAGGATAATCCCAGATGTGTATGGAGATTGAGCTACGTTTTACATTTTTACATTTTATTATATCTTAGACATGACTGTGGATACATGGTGGAGCCTCAGAAAAAAGGGTGACATGTGATCCGGTCTGTGGCTCTGTAAGTTCACAGGTGAAATAATGGTCAACAGTAGTTAGAGTGAGATTACATCACTGCAAACAGTGTAAAACAGAATAAAACTGAAAATGCAGGCACATTTTTCAAATCTGTTTCCCTGCACACTTTCATAGATGCATGACTTTTGTATGCTTTATTGTATCTGCTATGTCACAGTTCAAATGATTGTACTGTTTTTGGAATAGCTTCTTTGCTTTATTATCTTTGTATAAACTATAATTCTGACCCTTAGTATTACAGTTTTATTTTACCACCTGACCTTTTGCTCATATAATTACACTGTAATAACGTTGATATGAAATTAAAGTAAATCACACTTATTAAACAGTCACAATCTCAGAATAGCATTAAACTTCAGTTTTTACCTGAAGAAATATCATCTTCTTAACATTACATTCTTTTCTATTCGGTCTTTATCTGTTACCAGCCTAAAACGATGGTTGAAATATGAGAAAATTGGAATGTTTTATGGTTTAGTTCTTTGCATACCCTCATATATTTAACCAAAATATATGTATATCCATTAATATTATGTAACTTGAATGTACTTTAATATAGTGCAGCCTTTGAATGTTAAACTTGTGTTTAATCAAATTATAATTCAACATATCACAAATGGTGCCATTTAAATCTTCTACCCACATTTTGTCTGCCGGTTGACACTCCTGCTACCCTTTGTTTCCCTCTGGATTTGAACAATGTCACAGAGGAAGAAGCACATTTCACTGCCGCCGCGTATTTTAAGTGCCGCAGAACCTATTAAGCCCGGTGTCGGGCGGCAGATTAAACGGGAGCCGATGACTGAAAGGGATCTGTGTGAAATCGGCGGGAATCCGGTGCTCTCTGGGGCCGAGCCCCGGCCGAGCCGGCACGAGGCCCGTCTGGCGTCACCCGGCTTTTGATCATTTCCTGGGAGCAGAGAGACCTGCTGCTCTGCGGTGACTTCCCCCGTCCTTCAGGCGCTGCCGCTGACAGAGTGACAGAGTGTGTGTGTTTGACTCCCTCCGCGAGCACCTGTGTGTGGAGCCAGATTAATGAGACCAAAAAACCCACTTCTTGTCAAGTAATTTTCAGCGCTCATCAATTGTGTTCACAGTTGAGCTTTTCAGTATTTTTTTTTAACACACGTTTACCGGCCTCATTCAGACTTTGGTACACTCACTTCTAAGTGTTGAGATGGGATTGACCGAGATCCAAAAATTGTTACGTCGATGTGTTATGCTACATGTTGTATATAGCTTGGCGGGATTATTATTTTAGTATTTTATGATATGCTTCCCACTGAGGAAAGTAAGTGCCTCCACAAAATGCATGTCTTCATAATTGTGCATGTAATATTTGATATCTTATTCTGGTTGTGCATACTTTAGCCTCAGCTTATTTCAACAGACTCGTAAAAATGTATCTGGCAATTGTGGACGTTCATCAAATTTCTCCATTTCAGACCATTTAAGGAAAGGATTTGTCATCATTTATCAAAGTTATGAGAGCAAGAATGTGGAACACAATTGAAAAAAAAGGGGGGAGGAACTTCCACAATGTCAAGGTGGACTGTAAGGTAAAACGTCCTCTAGAACTGCTTGGGAGAGAGAGAGAGCAAGGTGAAAACCGCTTCACTCACTTTTGGGATCAGTGTGGGAGGGGCCAGAGTTGATGAGAACAAATGGGCCCTACAGCATCATTTAGAATGACAAATTTCAATTTGTGGTTTTGAGTGATCTCATATAGCATGCAAGAACATGAAGCATTGTGTTAGACATTTTAACTGATTCCCATTGCTTGATTAGCATGGTGGCTACAATGCTATAATGATTTTTCAATATTGAAAGGAAGGGGAAACAGGGAGAAAGAGGGGGGAAATTGCACACAAGAAAGAGAGAAGGAAAGGAGAAAGTGAAAAAGAGGAAGGGAGAGATGAGAGGCTGAGAGAGAGAGAGAGAGAGAGAGACGGTGTGGGCTATTAGCGGTCAGCGTGAGGCGCTGTGTCTTTGTGCAGCCACTGCTCTGTTGGGGTCTTGTCCATCTCACAATGAAAATGTAAGTGTGTTCCAGTTAATTGGCTGACCCTTGAGGTCAAGCGAGTAATTCTACTGCTCCACCATAAATACTGTATGAGCCCATCAAAGCAGGACCACAGTGTCCCAGCTGCCTCGGCACGGTCACACACACACACACACACACACGCACACAGACACGCAGACCACTGCAAGAATACACTAGCACACCCTCTCAGACATGCTCTCACACAAATACAAACTAACACACACTCAGAAACAGACATGATCACACACCATCACAGAAATACACAAGCATACAGTCACATACCACTGTCAACTAACATGCAGTCACACACAAGCACACATTCAAACATGAACACACATAATCACACACTAACACATGATGTCAGGCACATACGAGCACACAAGCTCACACACAATAGCTAACAAGCACTCTTACATAATCACACACAAACACATATTCAAGAATTCAAGCATAAGCACACAAGTACACACTAACACGAGCTCACACACACAAGCTCACACCAACACACTCTCTCAACAAATGCATTTACACAAAGCACACTCAATCTTAGACATATACATATGTGAATCTATTCACAGGCACACTCACACAGACACACACAGACACATTAACATCTGCATTCACACAATAATGTAAACACACAAAAGATAGAAAAATCCAGAGAGACTGCATATCCTGTGTTCACAGGTAAAATCTCTCTGGTAAAAGTAGGGGAAAAAAGCAAATATGAAAGTGAATGTGAAACCTTTTGAGGAAACTCCATTATTCATTGTGTCATAAATATTATTTTATTTGTGTTTTCAGTTTTTCTCCTATTTAGCCCAGTTTGTACATTTTTTGAGGCCGTATATCTGTGCCTTCAGGAATGTTTGTGTTTTCCTTAAGTCCTGTGAGTGTTTCATGGCTGATCATCTTTGATTTATTCACAAATAAACTGCTGTGTCCACTCAGACGCCTGGCTGTTCTGCGGGGATTTACACTCTGTTAAGAAGAGTTACGCACAGGCAGCATTTTACATCCTGCATCTGGGAAACAGAGTGTTTTTCTCTATAGATGCACTGGATGTTTTATAGGAGGTTTTGAAATTTGCCATCAATTCCAGCTCCAAGTCACAAATTGTCTGTGGCAGTGTAGTCCTGGGTCGAGTGCTGTTTTGAGCTCTTTGATCTGGAACCTCACTTCTCTCTCTCTCTCTCTCTCTCTCTCTCTCTCTCTCTCTCTCTCTGTCTCTGTGTCCATTAAAGGGAACAGACAGACACTATGCAACAGAGACACTGAACAAAATACCATACTTATGTGTTGTTAATTCCCCATTAACGGTGCTCATACATGTCAGAACACGTATGTGCACACACACACACACATATACACTCTCAGCAGAAACAATATGCACATGTCTCCTGTTATAACATGAGCCTTACTAAATGGCAGTAAAAGACAGTTTAAAATACAGTTGGCTGCGTTTGTCATGGCCCAGGGGAGTACGACATGGACAGGGCCAGGCGTAAGGACAGGGACAGGGACCGGTGTATCTATCCTGGGTTTACTCCCTGGTGGCCACGGTGTTTGATTGCACACCCCCACACCAACCCCCACCCCCCACCCCACACACACACATTTCCTACATCCCCCATAGGCTCGTCTAACCTGTCTCCATCTAACTCTCTCAGCCTCTATCCCTTTCCTTTACCCTCTTTCTGTCTGCGGCATTGGCTCCATTCCTTTCATTCCTACCCTCTGTTTCTCCCTCCCTCTCTATTCTGTCCCTGTCTCTCTCTCTCCCTCTCTCTCTCCCTCTGTTCTCTCTCTCTCTCTCTCTCTGCAGTGTAGTTGATGGAACATGCTGATCACAGGTGACATGTCATTGTTTGCAGTCTGCAGTGTTTGTGGTTCATCATTATTTTAAGAGTGCCATGTAGGTGTCAGCCCCCCAGCTAACAGAGAGAGGGAGACAGCGCTGCCTGCAGGAGGCGGGACCTGTCCTGTCACCGCCGCCGAGTCCTCCCTCGCCACACAACTCTCTCCACTTCCTTCACAACACAGCGACTTTGTACACAGTTATGCATATATTACTGTAATGTGCCTCCTCCACACCAGCACATGCTTGGCTGTAAAACAGGGCTGTAAGTCACAAGTTTTTATCATTTTTAGACATCATGTCAACTAGTCAGGATGATCAGTTTTTTGTAAGCTGGAGTTCACACTTGTTATTTCACAGGGGAAAAAACAACAAGATAAAAGGAATCCTGCAGACCTGTAACATTCTAGGAATATTTCTGATGCAAGAAATAGACCAGCCAGGATGCAGGTTACATTTTCGGGGGTGATGGTATTGTGGTCTGTATTACCACAATAATGAGTCTAATTTTACTGAAATATGAGGACACATACACATAAAAATATGTATGTGGTGCAAGGTGGAATTAAGCATGAAAACAGTGAAGTACTTTCACTGTTATAATATAAATAATGGCAACTAATTTAAACACTCATTTTTTGTAAATAAAAAAACTTATTGAAAGTTAAAAATTTCTAAACAAATGCATTTGAAGAAACAAAATATGTTATTTATAACAGATTACAGCAGATTACTAGTTCCTTATTAATCTTGCACAGCCTATTGCTTCATTTTTAGGAAGGGTACCATAATTCTGGAGGGCACAATATATGTGTATATATATATACACAAACACACACACACACACACACAGCACATGACTTCCATCTAAAGTGCACTGAGATATAATGCTGTCAAAATTGATGAGAGCTAAGCTGTAGTGGAAAAGGTGTCCCTGAAACAAATCAATAAAGGAATTTTAGCACATATAGTGTATGGAATTACACATTTTTATAACCAACCATACCAATCTCAATCCATTGGAATGAGTTCTAGTATTTTCTAAAATGCTTCTGAAATTCTGTTCAAATATAATCATATCACTACAGCATCACAGACCCATTTCAGCAGCTTTAAGTGTCAGCTGGGAGGCTACGCTCACAGCCAGCCTGTATTAATGTGAGATAAATGGTAATAGTTAACGTGTTTGCGACCCCCTGTTCTCCTCACAGTGCTGGTTTGTCGCTATTGAGATACAGTGTATCTAAGGATTTGGTTATTTGTACAGCTTTAGTCAAGCTGACAAAATATAAAGGATCACAATGGGAAAATCAATCGTCTTCGACTTGGCTGAGCTGCATGCAATATTCTGTCTGAGAAGACATCATTTCAAATATAATCATTTAGACTGCCAGACAAGACACGATGCCTAATTCTGTTGCAGTCATCAGAGTGGCTGGACCCCTTGCATTCCATAGCTTGAAAAGGGGCCTATGTGCCTGTTTGCCTTTTATCAGTTACATTTCAGTTCAAAAAAGGGGGAAAAATCATTGAAATTACAGCACAGTGCCAATCCATCTGCCCACATTCTCCACCTGAAAAAAGTTCATTACCCTGTGAAACAGTTAAGGTTTGGCCCCTCACTCCAGATCCATTGTAAATCCCCCCAGTCCGCGCTGAGGACGCGGGCTCTGGAATACGCAGGAATAACGCGCTTTGTGCTGAAAGTTAAATAGCTGGCATTGTGCGAACGCGGTGATGGCGAGCACAAAGCGCCGCCAACTGAATACAGAGATATGGAAAACAACAAAGGGATGGAAACTGGATTTGTCTCCTGTTTTTCTCTTTCTCCCCCCCACCCCCTCCGTTTTCTTCCTCGTGTCAGAGGGAGAGGCATCGGGCTGGAGGGGAGGGGAAGCAATCAATGATTTAAACAATAATGCGGCGCTCTGTATTCCCCGTCACACCCCTGCTCGCTCGCCGCTCTGGGGGCTGTCACACGCTGTCACCGTGCAGACGGCTCATCCCCACGCCGCGCTGCTACTCCATCTTGTAGCTGTCGGCGGGGGCCGCCCTCCCTCTCTCCCCTCCCGGAGCCACGCACGCTCTTCCCCTCTGAGGTTTGCCCCGCGTGGCGCCCCATGCTAATACTTCCGCGTCCTCCTCACGGCTCCGCCTCACCCCCAAACCACGGCCTACCCCTCGCCAACACACCTGTGGTGTTTCTCGCCGGCCCACCTCCTCCCCCTCCTCCCGCCCACCATGTTATTGTCGTCACTTTGCTTTTTGGTTTCAGCACCGAGTCAGAGGCCATTTTTCAAAGTTCCCTGGATTGGAGTGAAGAGGCGCAGGATGGCATTCTTTGAAAGTGTTTGGGTGTGCCAAGCACGTCTCAGGCATGTGGCCTTTGCGGGATCGATTCACTGGCGCTTGACGCGGCTGGCTAAGCACTTTCGCAGGGTTTGAGTTTGGTTGAGTGAAGTAAACCCTGCGTGCCTGTTAATATGCCACCCCATCCTGCTCCGAGTCTCTGTCTCCAGGGCTCACAGCTGAGGACTACAACATCTTCACTTCACCTTCAGCACAGTGACCGTAGTCTACCCTACACCCCTGGACAAGAGGACTGTGTGAGATTCTGTGAGAACTGTTTTCTGAGATTCACAGTCATTATTCACATCCAAAAGCATATTTCAACACTCTTTCTGGTTTTACATGGATAAAGAACACTTGTTCTGTGGCATAATATACTTTGTTGAATGACAGACTCAGACTCTTATATTAACACTGTCAATAATACTGAATGGTCCTTTAATGTACCCATGACCCGCAGATCCTATATAAATATGTATTAATACATGTTTATCTGCTTATAGATGTATTCATGTTGCATACGCTGTATCAGTACCAGTACAAGTTGACTCACATAGCCAGTGGGGGAGAGATGAGGAGATGAGTGAGAATATGAGGGCTTGTTGACCACCCACAGCTGCATGCTGGGAAGTCTGGCCAGTTAACAGAGGCAGGGTCAAGTGAGGCTGTAAAGAGGCGGGGCCATCAGATGAGGTCACGCATAAGGGGAGGAAATTAGACTCAGTCCACTTCATCAGATCCCAGTCACAAAGCCTGGGCCAGCACCAACACCCACAATGCACCACCTTATCTCAGACAAGGAAGTACCTCTGCCCTCTTCCAAAGGGCTGTTGTGTCACTTGTAGCAGCTGTTAGATTACACTATATTAAATAATTCATTGTCTGTTTCAAAGAATTTTCTTTAGCTTCACAAAACTGCTTTGTTCCCTCAAAACCCAATTTGCACAGTCGTAATGATATATTACATATTATATATTATATAATATATTATATGTGCAGGTTGGACAGATTACCCAGATATATGAGTCCATTGTAAGCCACTGATTTTATAAAAGATCAAGTGTTTGGGAGATACAGAGAGGAAGGTCTGCTTGCGTTGATGTGTTAGCTCACAGTGTTGAGTCAGTTTCTTTATGTTTGTGAGATACACAGAGGAAGGTCTGCTTGCGTTGATGTGTTAGCTTGCAGTGTTGAGTCAGTGTCTTTATGTTTGTGAGATACACAGAGGAAGGTCTGCTTGCGTTGATGTGTTAGCTCACAGTGTTGAGTCAGTTTCTTTATGTTTGGGAGATACACAGAGGAAGGTCTGCTTGCGTTGATGTGTTAGCTCACAGTGTTGAGTCAGTATCTTTATGTTTGTGAGATACACAGAGGAAGGTCTGCTTGTGTTGATGTGTTAGCTCACAGTGTTGAGTCAGTATCTTTATGTTTGTGAGATACAGAGAGGAAGGTCTGCTTGCGTTGATGTGTTAGCTCACAGTGTTGAGTCAGTATCTTTATGTTTGTGAGATACACAGAGAAAGGTCTGCTTGCGTTGATGTGTTAGCTCACAGTGTTGAGTCAGTGTCTTTATGTTTGGGAGATACACAGAGGAAGGTCTGCTTGTGTTGATGTGTTAGCTCACAGTGTTGAGTCAGTATCTTTATGTTTGGGAGATACACAGAGGAAGGTCTGCTTGTGTTGATGTGTTAGCTCACAGTGTTGAGTCAGTGTCTTTATGTTTGTGAGATACACAGAGGAAGGTCTGCTTGCGTTGATGTGTTAGCTCACAGTGTTGAGTCAGTATCTTTATGTTTGTGAGATACAGAGAGGAAGGTCTGCTTGCGTTGATGTGTTAGCTCACAGTGTTGAGTCAGTATCTTTATGTTTGTGAGATACACAGAGGAAGGTCTGCTTGTGTTGATGTGTTAGCTCACAGTGTTGAGTCAGTGTCTTTATGTTTGTGAGATACACAGAGGAAGGTCTGCTTGCGTTGATGTGTTAGCTCACAGTGTTGAGTCAGTTTCTTTATGTTTGGGAGATACACAGAGGAAGGTCTGCTTGTGTTGATGTGTTAGCTCACAGTGTTGAGTCAGTATCTTTATGTTTGGGAGATACACAGAGGAAGGTCTGCTTGCGTTGATGTGTTAGCTCACAGTGTTGAGTCAGTGTCTTTATGTTTGTGAGATACACAGAGGAAGGTCTGCTTGCGTTGATGTGTTAGCTCACAGTGTTGAGTCAGTTTCTTTATGTTTGGGAGATACACAGAGGAAGGTCTGCTTGTGTTGATGTGTTAGCTCACAGTGTTGAGTCAGTATCTTTATGTTTGGGAGATACACAGAGGAAGGTCTGCTTGTGTTGATGTGTTAGCTCACAGTGTTGAGTCAGTATCTTTATGTTTGTGAGATACAGAGAGGAAGGGCTTCTTGCGTTGATGTGTTAGCTCACAGTGTTGAGTCAGTATCTTTATGTTTGGGAGATACACAGAGGAAGGTCTGCTTGCGTTGATGTGTTAGCTCACAGTGTTGAGTCAGTGTCTTTATGTTTGGGAGATACACAGAGGAAGGTCTGCTTGCGTTGATGTGTTAGCTCACAGTGTTGAGTCAGTATCTTTATGTTTGGGAGATACAGAGAGGAAGGTCTGCTTGTGTTGATGTGTTAGCTCACAGTGTTGAGTCAGTATCTTTATGTTTGTGAGATGCAGAGAGGAAGGTCTGCTTGCGTTGATGTGTTAGCTCACAGTGTTGAGTCAGTGTCTTTGTGAGAGTGACAGATCATGAGCCCAGAGTTATTGAGAGGCGCCCGTGTATCTCTCCCTGTGTCGCTGAAAAGGACCCATCGAGCCAAAGACTCATTACCCATGTTCATCCCCCACCACCCACCCTGAATTTGACTCGCATTTAAAAATGTCAGCTCAAATTGGGCAAATGTGACGAGCAAATTAAATCTGTCACGTCTGGTTTGCATGCGCTCGACAGGAATCCGATAGGAGGAGCCAGGCTGCTTTGCCTGGACTCTAATCACACCTCAGCGACGGTGCGTTCGGCGAGGCGTCAGGACAGTCCCAGCCCTCGGTGACAAGCTCAAAAGTGGCCAGAGCTGTGGCTAAAGTTCAAAGGTCACACAAACCTCCTTGTCTCTGTCCTCAGGAAACAAGCCCAAAAGGAAGAAGAGAGCTTGGAAATCAATGGCTCAATAACCCGGACCAATGTGCTGGAGCCTGGAGCCTGGAGCAGGGAGATGTTATCCCCCTGAAGCAGTAATCCCACTGCCATCAGTCAGGAAGCTGGAACCTGCAGAGGTCAGGGAGTCAGGGGTCAAAGGTCGAGCCTACCGGCAAGGCATGTTACACAGTCCTCTGCCCACCCTCTGTGTCCTGGATGAAGCCTGAAACCTTCAACGGCTGAGAGCACAGCGAGAGCTCATCAGTCCAGGTCATTTTCGGATATGGAGTGATGCCACATGGAAGGAATAAGACCCTGCCCAGGAGCCCCGGGTCACAAGAGAGTCAGCTGGCCAATCATTCTCTTATTGGCCCTGCCACCGCACCTGAGAACCACTCCACACTCCATTGTTTGAATACTGTCCTCCAACCAGACTGTCCAGACCTAAAAGTCTGTTCTGTGAACACATACTCCTGCAGACAGGTAATGCAGTAGATAAAGCCACTTCTGCTGAAACGCAAGCCCTGTCTGAGGCAATCCAGGGAGACAGATAAGACAGCTGAATCTGAAAAACGCAATGCAACTCACTTTAAAGGTTATTTCATTTTGTGTTTGTCAATCAAAATTGAGTTGGCATTTCACATTGTGTTTTACCGGTTTTCTGTTTCGTCCAACCAAGCTTTCAGTGCATGCATACACAAGATGACACTGTGGCCCGTTGGCTTACTGTAGGGAACTGTATATCAATAGTGTCAGGTAGTCTAACTCACGGTAGAGACTGGTTCTTTGCCAGCCCTCTGGATATTTTCCTTTCTTGGATCTCTGATTTGGCCTTGGCCTTTGAATTGAATCCACTTGCTTTCCTCTTACAGCAGCATTTGTATGAATTTTCTATCACTTGTTTACTAAGAAGTGATTTATTACCAAAAATAAACTTAAATATATGTAATCTTTCATTCTTAGGGGAAGGGAGAGTCTCGGTTCAGAGGAGAAAAGCCATGATTAGAAAACAGAAAGCCATGAAAACTGAGTGGCAAAATCCCTCTACTGTGTTGTAATGTTGAACATCCCTTAATGTTGAAATCAATGTGAGATAAATATTTAAATAAATGAAAATCTAATGATCTGCAGATGAAATGTGCCTCCATTCGCATTCATATTCCCCTCCTCGCCCCTCCCCTTTTGAGCCCAAATGGCGCGAACAATGCAAAGGGCCGCTCTTAAGGAGATTAAAGTCAGCAATTAAACCCTAATTAGGTATAATGACTCTCAGGAAGTTAATGTGGCAATTAAGTTTTTGGTTTGCACTGAAAATGAGCTCTGTATACCTGTTGGGCAGAACTTGGCACTTTAGAGAGTACATCTATCTTACAGTGATGGTATTATTTCGTTTTTTTTTCATTTGGATCTCAGCTGCTATAATTAAAACCACTCAGTGTTGTTTATTTTTGCTTATTCTTTCCTGTCTTTTTCTGCCTTTTTGAATCACCAGTTCTTGAGAACCGTTCAACTATAAGCTAGTGCCTATTTCTCACTCAACAGGGCGTTCAGAAGTGCAGCAGAGCTAGCCAGGAAATCAGTAATAACTGTTTGAAAATTCTGAGAGTGATGCCAATTTGTTCCTACTCCTTCTCTTAAGAGTCTGAGCTATTAGCCAAAATTCTTACGCCCATAAAAAAAGTTAGGAGACATCTGAATGAATTACCGACAGGCGGCTGTCCTCACACAGTCTATGAAAGTAAATGGTTACTAAGACTATGACAATATGAATTGTTGAAATGATATGATTTGAATGGGCCAGGAATTTCATTTTAGCGGACATTGTCAGAGATGTAATTCTGTTAACAGTGATATCAGCAGCACATCGCTGGTGGTCACCACTTTGGCTGGCTTTAGGCCTAACATGGCACAGGCACCAACCACTGCTCAGTCAGGTTATAACATCCAGCAAGTGGTCACAGGTTTTCAACACTCTGAACAACTAAACAAGCTGGAAACCCCCTGCCATCATCTGTTATATAGAAGTAGCCAAAAAGTGAAAAGCTTTGTTTATATTCTCTGTGGACATGTGAACACATGGAAAACTATTAATATTAAACAGCTTATTTAATATTTATAAAAAATTGTGATTTAAATCACCCAAACTGAAATGAGAAGTGAATGCAACAATAAATAAGGAGGATTCCATTAAAAAAGGATTCCGATTTAACATTTTCACATGTTGTTTATTACCTAATTGCAGGAGGGGAATTTAAGATGTCTAACACCCAGTATCCACGGCAGGAGATGCAGTTTCAGGTCAGGCGTTTCAGACTAAGACAGAAAGAGGTCATGGATTTCTACAGGATGAATTCTGTGAGCTCACTGTATCTTTGAATCACTGCATTGAGTATTTCACTGGGTCTAAATGAGTAACAGGTCATGACTTGCCAAAGCACTTGTACCATGTGCAATAAACAATGTAATAAATTCATATAGTCAAATAGTTACTCCCCCTCATCAGTTTGGGTTTTTCATTATCTCTATAAGATATGAAAACAAACGCTGGAGCTCACAGCCTGAAAACAGTAAAAGATTATATCCTCACATGAAGGAACAATAAAGCAAAATTTTCAGAGCTAATATCCAGGGCAGAACACAACACTTTGTGTTTATTTAATGAGTATTGTGGTCATATTTGGTTTCCAAAGCCATATTGCAGCAATTTGAAACTTCAGCTGTGGCTCTTGTGTTTTCCAGTTTGGATGATGACATTTTGTGCTGGATCATAAATCACTTTCATGTCAGCAACAGTCAATTGTAGACAATCTTTGCTAGGGAAAATAATGTGACACCATTAATAATAATAATAATAATAATAATAATAATAATAATAATAATAATAATAATGATGATCTACTTATTGATGTTCTTACACAGTAATAATAAGGGAGCAGGACTGTAAATAAGGCCCCTGTAGTGGAGGTTAAATCAGGGGAGCAGATGACAGCAGCTGCATTCCTGCACATGGCTCTACCCTTCCCTCCTCTTACTGGCTTAATAATGTTTACACGTTTGACAGACTGAAAGACAGAAGCTCCCTTTAAAAATACATGAAGAAAAAATAAGAAGTTCCCCCCGGGGCCCCTCCTCCCTGCTCCGCTCACTGTCCACTTGGGCTCCGTCTGCCCTTGTTTGGAGAGGCGCTTTAAAGGGGGAAATGAAAACAGGCTCACAGCCCCCAAGCTTGAACGGGTGACTAATATCCTGTGTGTCAACGGCGGAGCTCGCGGGAGAGGGCCCTATCTGGATGCCATCTCCCGCCGGCACAATGGACCGGCGGCCTGATAAGAGCCGTGCCGCGACATTGGACAGGCAGATAATCGCAGGCCACTTTCAGCGCGCCTTAATGGGGGCCAATAGACCCGCTTGTTTAAAGTGACCGTGCCTCTCCTCACCTCTCTCATCTTTTTCTGCCCCTCTGAATCTGGGGGGTGGGTGGGGTGGGGGGGCGGGAACCTGGGGGTGGGGTTTCGGCAGGAGCAGGACCCCATTTTGGTTCCCACTTGAGAAAAAAAGTAGTGACCAGAGCAGGTGAGCTTTAACAAAACAAAATTAAAGGTCAGGGAATGGCGTAGATCGCTGCACCGATGTCAGAATACTTGACAATGAGTAAAGAATACTTGTGTGTAAAAAAGGCTTTTTTCAAAATTCAGCGGTCATTCAAATCGTAATTACGCTAAAGTTATGTTTATCTTGTCTGCACTATTTTGCTAAATATTCAGAATGTTTGAATGGGCCTACGGGGGCAAAAGATGAGATGGTTTGTTTATTTGTTTGACTCCTGGACTGCAAGGTGTGTGGCCTTACAGGTGACTTTATTTACATTTTCACTATATAAATCAGAGTAATGAAATACTATGAGTGGATCTTATCTTCTTTTGACATGGCAGTATCGCTTTATAAATTGTTCATGCAGTGGGGTGTGTGATCACCTGTGTGCCAATATTTTGTTTATTTTAGACATCTGTTTTATTTTAGAATTATGAAGAAAATATGAAATACATGAAATACAGTAAGTGCGAAGCCTGAGTCCTTACCTTAATTCAGTCTGATGCTGTCAAACAATCATCAGCATGCGTGTTTCCATTGGAGGAGCTCCCCTCCATGACTAATTACAGGCCTGTTAATGAAGAGGCGATAGAGGTTTGTGACAGTAGTGCTGTGACTCACTGACAGGCAGCAGAAAGACACACAAACGCAGTCCTCACTGTGGATAAAAAAAAAAAAAAAAAAAAAAAAAGGTAGTGACACATTTTTGTTATCTTGATACCTTGAGGTTTGTTCACATTTTTGGATCTAAACTCACAATGGCCATATGACCCATCCAGGCTCAGATTGTGGTGCAGGTTGATTCGCTCATTCCCGACTGCTGCAGTTGTCATTTTTCCCCTAAGCCCCAGTGTTCTGAAAACAGCTAATTATCTTGTGTCCATTTGGGCAGGCTGGTCTTAAAATGAGGTGTGGTCAGGCACATTGTTGCTATACTGATATCTTAATTCAGCGCAAAGGAGATAAGATTGCCACCTAAATCCACATCTAAAGTGAGGTTGCACTCAATTTCCTGTGTTTTTGATTCGGCTGAGATAATAATGTGTTTTGTGGAGGCACGCTGCACACACACTCTCTGTAACACACATGCGCAAATATGCCATTTCTAAAAGATTATCAATTACTTTTTCTTCTGGAACTGTGTTTGTGAGGAGATATGAAAAAGAACATGTTAAAATGGCTTGTCATAATATTAATCAGAATGAAAACATTCCTGACATACATAAAACCGCGATAGGCACGGTACGTAGGGGGTCTGAGAGAACGGCAGCAGAGGCACATGTAACAGTTTTGTGTTGTATTGTATCCCATCTGTATTTCTGCCATCTGTGATGAAAGCACCACATTAAAGACTTTGAATCATTTATTCATTGGAATTGTTGCTTGCATTACTATTGCCTTGCTCATAGCCTTAAGGCTTCCCTTGTTGTGCAGCTGTAAACCTTAATTTAATTGAATCAATAATCAGACCAGCAGTCAGTGGGATCATGTTTGATCATTTGTTATTTTTTCTGTCAGCTTTCCAAATGCTCCACCCCCTTTCCAAATGCTCCACCCCCTTTCCAAATGCTCCACCCCCTTTCCAGTGAGCCACCCCCTGTCTCAGGGCTCTACCTGAGGCCAGCAGGTTGTGCGGTTCTTGCTTTAACTGTCATGTTTTTGTTGCTATGATTTTTAGCTCAGTGAAATAATACCACAACTAACAAAACATATCTAACCAAAATTTATTTATGTCTACCCTTTGAGTTGGGGCTTGCTTCCAGTGCTGTGCCCTATTTGCCACAGGAACTATAGGAATCCAAAAAAACATACAATCTTTGGCACATTTATTGTTTATTGTGTGTTTACCCTCACAGCACACGCACATGTGAGCAAAGCATGAAATCCAGCCACCTTTACGACCATGCCACAACTGAACAACACTGTACAACCTGTAAAATGGCTTCAGATGTACTGCAAACACAGTAGCATTGTATGCTATGCACCATGCACTAAGACTGTGACAACAGAGCCCAATGACTGAGTACAGAGTGCGTTTGTTTCAACGCAAGAAGAAATGACCTTTCAACAGTTCTCAGATGCCAAAAATGCACAAAAATTCATCCTGTACAAGGACAAACATAACAACAGGACATATATCAATCTTGAAAGGTGTATTTTCCAAAGAAGGCCTTTTATAAAAAATAAAACGGATAAAGGTAAATGGAGGTTAATCTAAGCAATTTTTTCATCATTAATTATATTTTTGTAAGATCTGCTGTCTGCTGAAGAGTAACTGAAATGTTAATGAAAAGTGATGGGAAATTCATCTGTCTTTCTGATTTAAAATATGTCACGATGCCTTTTCAGTGCACTTTACCCCCGCTTCATATTAGTTAGAGATTAATACTTTCCTTCAGGTTTACATAAATCCTGAATAATTGCCTTCTTACACTTCAGTTCCTTTGATAAACATAAAGACGACCAATCAACAGCCATGTTTTACATTCTCTGAAAATGTTGCCGAGCACTTACTTCAAATGTATATTCCAAAAACATCTTAATGCAGGTTGAAACTATTTATCTGCATTAAGATCTAGTGTAATGTGAGAATTTTCAGGTCTCTGGCTTGCCAACACTTCAATGGTAATTATTGTTATTAGCATCACGGTTGAAATCACTCTGCAAGGGTATGTCAGGGCACTTAAACCTTGTAAATGCCACAGAAAAGATGATTGAAGCAGAAAATGTTTTACGGCAAGCTTCAAAAGGGCAATAAAATGTATTCAACCCTATTTGTTCTTTACATGGAGGAAATATTCTGTTAATATAGTATAGTAATTCGTTTCGACCTCTATTGCACAAATGCGCGTAATGCTATTATAATATTATTGCTTTAAGCATAACACAATAATTTCTTTCTTCATAAATAGGGCCTTATGTAGGATGTTTAAAAAACATCAGTATGAACAAATGTGTTTTGGGGGAAGCAAAACATGGCTTAAAAGATGTTGAAAGGAGATATTATTAGCTGTGGCAGGGGGTGGGGGGCGATACAGAGGCATCATGTCACTTTCAGGGAGGAATAAAAAGACATACAGTGGGCATCACATCGAATCATTCTCACAGTCAGAGGCAGCACTGTAATTGTGATGTTGACCAATCTTTGTTGCTTGAGGTGGTGATTTATTCCAGGAGCCACATTCACTGCAGGAAAAAAGCCATTGTGCAGCAGCCCGGCTATTACTGGTTAACACTTCAGTCACCATGTGAGGCACGGGGCCGCTGGAGTGTGCCGCGATCACGGCCAGCGCACAAAAGCAGGGGAAAATCACTCAGGAGAGAAAAAAAATTTGGATCAGCAATGTGTTTTTCAACCAAATAATTACCCCATGTCTGCAGGGATAGTTCCCACTCACTCATAAAAAAAGACTTAGAAAAGGTGAATAAAAAAAGTCTTTTCTGTGACATTGAGGACTAGATTCATGAAGTAAATTTTCTCTTTCCATCAGTTTTTATTCAGCGGAACAGAAGTGGACTTGCACAACACATCAAACTTCTAAAATTGGCACCTTCCCACCCTCCGCACGCTTCCAGAACCTGTAATTTCGCCACCTGATGACATGCATTGTTTTTGAAGCCTGGGTGAATTTTCAGAGTAATTAAAAAAAACAGCTTTGGTGCCGTAGCTTAGCCTCGGTAGCGATTATTCACAGTGACCTTCTGCCAAGGCAGATCTGCAGACAGACGTGTCCGAATCTTCTGGAGGTGTGGTAGTTAAAGGCGCTCTGATGTCTCCCGTCTACGCCCTGGAAACATCGCCCTGGAAACATCGGGCATCAAGATGGCAGCTGATAATTCAAATCCAATCTGACGGGACAGGATTATTGTGTCTTATCAGATAAAGCCATTGTCCCTATTTCCTTTTATAAACTTGGAGGAAGGGGATTGGTCAGGGTGTATTTGAAGGGGGGTGGGAGTCATAATTTCTTCTCTGAGCTGACGATTGAAAAAGAGTGACTTGAATTAGCATACTGTGAAGTGACAGTGTACATGCGAGGGGGTGGGGTGTGGGGGATTAGAGGAGGGAACGTGTGAGGATGGCGCGAACAGGAAGTTCATTCCTAAAACAAACAGTGTTACACTGGGGGCTCTTCCTTTAATAATTTATGGCTGGATGAATTTATGGCCCTGTCTAGGCTAGCTGCGAAATCTGAATTGCCAAATAATTCGATTTTAGCGCAAAGCTTATAAATTATCTTCTGATTTGTCTGGGCCTGTTTGTCAGCTGCCTTGTGCTTCAGGTCAATGTTGGCATTTGCCTGTTTGTCTTTTAATTGCTCTTCCCCGGTCAGATAGATGAGGGCTGATGCCTGGTGTCTGGGCAGGGGCAGGGGCAGGGGAGGGACACCTTTTTAAAACAGTACCAGGCTGGTGATAGATACTGGAGCTGCAGCCATTGCACCATGTAACAAACGTGCACACTTTAAAATGATTCAGAGGAGGAATATGGGGCAGCCATCCAAATTTAATTTGTCTTTTGTTGCTGAACATTTTTACATTTCTCATCACTGAAAAGTACTGCACAACAGTCTGGCAATCTGTAAATGGTGCTACACCAAATAAAACCGCATGATCGATTACTCTAACACACATCAAATAACAGGTGAGGTGATCCATTTGAGAGGAACATTAAAATAGTTTGTTATCCACCTCAGGTACCATTTACACAATCCAGTGACCTAGTTTGTTACATATGCAATATTTTGATACATAGAGAACGCTAATCTCAGACATTTAGGCTCACCTATTCCACTAATGAATCTTCTTAAAGTGACGATGGTGGCCAGTCGCACCTCTTTTAAATGAATACAGCTTCCCTTGACCCATCTGCCTCTTCTGGCTGTCCACAGGCCTGCCAGTGTGCCGCCGGTCTGTGGAGGTACGCACACCGAGATGAGAAAAACCGCAGTCTTTTGAATAACACTATAAGGACGGCAGTAACAGAGGTGCATGAATGGAATCCAAACAGCTGGAGCTGAGGCTCGGGTACACAGGACTTTATTGTAGCCTGTGACATTTTGCTCGGCCCTGAGCAACATTGCGGACCCAGTGAGCCGCACCTTCACGAGCGGGAGTAAAAGGAAGCGTTTGAGCAACCATCTGTTCTGCCCTCCGCAAACGCACAGCCACGCCGCTTTGAAGGGTAGATGAGCGCATTCGCAGACAGCAGGCGCCTCGCAAACATTCGACACAAGCTGCCCCGTAAAACTCTATCCTGACGGAATCACATGTCTTCGGCAAATGTGACTGGACCACCAGGAGGACACACGTTTAAAGGGGGAAGGCCTCTGACATTACAGCCGCTCACCAGCACTAAACTGGGGATCTGAGCAAATGATTGCATGGATATTCTCTATGATTGATTACTTACATTAAATATTATAATGTAAGTAATCAGAGCAAATTGAACAAAATCAGTATTATATAATTAATGAACCCCTTAATTTAGAAGTATTTTCTCTGTGTCTATGAATGATTTATTGCTTCATTTTAAGATAAAAAAAATTGCATTTTGAGTTGTATTCCTGTATTTTGAGTTAGTGAGGTGACATTTTGTACTTTTATTTTGTAAATGTAGAAATGAAGAGGACCAAGGGCTTGTTGTTTCGTTACACAGACAGTAGATTAGTGATTAGTCTGCCCGTTCCTGAAGGGCCACAGCCCAGCCTGTTTTCAGGCCCTGCTATGGTAAAACACAAACTCAGGGGCGGCAGGCGCTGTCCTTTGCACCAGTCAGGGGTTTGGTATGTAGGATGTTTAGCTGCTGAGACTGAAGTATCCCTGCCAGGGCAGCTTCCGAGCAGGACCAGCCTGTCAAACTCACATCCTGGAGGACCACAGTGTCTGCAGGTTTTTTGCGGTTTCCTGTCAGTCAGTTACCAATTTAGGCTCGGGAAACAAATTGTGTGGATTCTTTAGCGAATCAATGACTCTAATTAATAATTTAAGAGCTGCAACACTCCAAAAATCAGCAGCCTCTCGAACCCACGAGGCCTGGAGTCTGCCACCCCGGCTCAGATGATGTGTTTATAAAAGGCACTTTCAAAGGAGATGCTGATGAGTGCCTTATTCTTTGTTTTAGATAAGATGCTAAAGACTGCAGACAGGGTAGCCGCCAGCGTACCACAGCGCACCTCCTGCTATGCACAGCTGGTGACAACATTAGCGCCCGAATCCAGCCTGGCTAGGAATGAGCACCCCTCTAAATTGCCATACTTATCAACATCTCACATAGTCAGCAAAAAATGGAGGCCAACAGTGATCAGGCACAGGAAAGCGCAGTGAATGTGTGCGTATGCGTCATTCATATTTTGAAGATGGTGACCAGACATTATGGTTATTTGGTGATTTGTGCTGCATGCACTGCTTTCCCTACCTTTTGCTGTCACTCACAGAGGATGAGAAAACAATGGGCTCTGCAGGGCTGCAAGGGTGGAGACTGCTTTCCCAAAATGTAGTTTTTTTTTGTTTTTTTTTTACGCTGGGGATACCTTCAAGAGGAAAAGTGTATGATAATTAGAGGTAATTAGAGTATCTTCAGAGTGGTATAAGAGGAAATATTAAAGACTGTCAGCTAATTTTTCTTTTTTTTGGAGAAGGAGCAGGGATCATTTTAATTTGGGATCCGAAATCAAACACTGATTGTATTGACCAAATCAGCAGGGAATCAGCTGGGGAGTCACTGACAGAAGATATTCCCCTTCATTACTCCTTCCTTTGATCTCGCCTCACTTTTTGAGGGGGATCTTGGCCACAGCCTGACATACCGGCCCCACTGACACCACGCCACTGACACGGTGCCCACATAGAGCTGGAGGATGACAACAAACGCACAAGCAGCCCCTTTGTGAGGCGCCACGCTGCGCATGCGCTCCTTCGCTGGGGACGCAGCCCTTAATGTGGACATTATCAAAAGCAGGTAGCGTCACAGGCCAGAATAATGACTCAGCGTTCAGAGCTCGGAGGCTTGCCCTGGACACTCATTAAGTGTGTTCCTTTTGTTTTCTCTCTCTCTTTGGCACACTCACTCTTGCTTCTTGTGTCACAGTCTATTGATTTCATGCGGTTCCTCACTTTCTCTTTTACTTTTCTCATTTTTATATCTCTATTTCTTTTTTCCTTTGCTTTAGTTTACTGGTTGAAAACTAAAATTGTCACATCTGGTTGTCAGAAAATGTTCTCAATGATGTAGGTGAAATCCATCTGGCAACATTACTTCATTAATCACTCATAGATCTACTGTACATTTGTGGCACTGTGTCAAGGAAAATATTTCTTATTGATAAGTATTTAATGTTGTCATTTTCAAAGTAAAGATTTTTTTTCACTGGTGATATTTAATGACAGATCCATCAACAGTATCTTCAAATGCAGGAAAATGGATCTACTCATGATTAAAACCGAAGGACTGTGTCATGTGTTCATGATTATCCTAAATATGGAGTGTAAGAGTCACATGACAAATGGGAAAATCATGCTCTGGTCTGTTATTAAGATCAACATATGTGTGCAGGGTATAGACAAAATAATAGAAACACTGAATGGAAAAGTACTCACAGGTAAACTTTTGTCATTTTGTCTACCACCTGTATATTTCCCTCTTCTGCTCATTTCACTGAGTCCATGTTAAATTTCCAGAGACATATAGAATCAAAAACATCTTTAGATCATTGCTGTAATGGTAGATCCCTTAAATTTCTGAAACTTTGTATTTAAAGGAAACAAAGTAATAAATCAACGTTTGAGCTTCCAGGGAAATGGAACACATGTTCCCTTCATAAAAATGTCTCATTGCTTTTGATGATGCTATAAAGTGCAATTTAAACCTTACAACATGGACAGTATCAAACAGTATTTGAAACATACAGTATTTAGAAGTAAAAAGGCAATGCAGTCTAAATCATTAAAGACATGCTGTAATGTGCTTTTTCATGTTAATTAAAGCATTCTTTCCTTTTAGAGGAGAAAACCTGTAATAAACAGGTAACATCAATATTTATGGTAGTGATAGTTATCACTGATAACTTGTTACTGTAATCACTTTCAGAAAACTGTGATTGGCACTGTTACTCAGACCAGGAAGAATCGACCCACAGACAAAACCTTTCATTGAAGATTTTAGACTAATTCAGTCAGTGAGACATCACCTCAGCACCGTCCACCGCCTGCCAGCTGCTTTCTCCCAAACATTCCAAATATATAAACAGTGATAAGCAGACAAAGTGCAGATTATGAAATTAAAAATAAAACATGCAAGCAGGAAATAGGTGGCAGCATCATGCAATATACATACCCCACATTCTGAACCGCTGAAGGCTAGACACCTGTCTTTGTTGTTGACTTTCATTTCAACACGGCCCACATATCTGATGATCATTTGTTCTGCCTTAAAGACTACAGCTTTCAGACTGAGTGCAACACATGGCCAAAGGACATGTTTGCTTGTCTCCAATATACTGCCACATACTTAGAAAATGATGTGATGTAAAGTCTTTTTTGATTGAATTGCAAATGCCCCTAAAGAGATTAAATATGTTTGATTGAATCCCAGCCAATGACTCAATGGAGACATGATCCTAAAGGGAAAAGTCTGTGATGAACCTTTTTGATTCAATATTCTACAGCAAAACACTTTTCTTTTTGCGCTGCACAAGGGCCAGGAGCCAAGCGCCAGAACAGTAGTGTTATAGTAAATGCTCTTGCTTACAAAAGCTCTTGCCCTGATTTTGGCTCTAAAGCCAGACGTGAGGCTCAGAGCATGAGCTGACTCAGGTGTGTTACCCAGGTGAGCAAAAGACACGCACAGGTGCTCCTAGACGCTCACAGTGTCTGTCGTACTGTTTGTCCATTGGTGCACATGAGCAGCAGGGATTCTGCAGCCTACAGAGAGACGTACCTCCTGTTGGCCCATGACACCATGCTAAGCTGTGGCCTGGATTTCGTACAGTCTCTGAAATCTCAGAACTGAACCAGCCATGCTTAGCGTCCGTAATTTACAGCAGGGGGTTATGAGGCAGTCTTACGTCAGCTTTTGTGCCTAATGCAGCCAATAAAACATGTGTTATTGGGAAATACCCATTGCGCTTCCGCACTTAAGCACAATAGCAAATTCCAAAACACTGTTGAATTTGACCAAAGAGCACTGGAGAAGAGAATCAATGCGCTGAACGCTTGTAGGCTGAACAGGATTGCGTTGGGGGCATTCTTATTGCGACTGTGCAGTGACACATCATTTAAAAGCAGCAGTGCCCTTCTGTGAGCCCTGCACTGTCTGACAGTCATAGATGAAACACGGTCAACTTCCTCTCCCACAGCCCGCCGCAGCACACCGCGCGTTATCCACGCGTTTGATAAATTCATTTTATACATCTTCAGCTCTGCTTATACTTTGGCCTGTAATGTGTTTTATGTGTCATTGGTCATTTGTAGCCTTCAATGGCTCCCCTCGCTTGGAGAGACAAATGAAAGCTGCCAATGGGGAGAAATATTTCCACCGCAGTGTTTAGTGACGCCAGCCCTTTACATCTTTGTAGTGTTTGCGTCCACAAAGGGCATCTGTAAACTATTGCAATGCTGGATAGTTTTCTCTGAATTCGGGTTCACTGGCCTCCTCAGATTGTTTACAGACTGTAAAAAAAAATAACTTGGATATCATGCAGGGAACTTCTGTGCAGAGTAATTTAAAAGTAATTGGCCACAATGAACTACCTACTGTAGTTATCTTTTGTTTATCGTTCAGTCAGTTACAACGCCCAATTATGGAACTCAATTACTTTAGACTCTGTACATCATAAAAGCTGATAGACAGCCACCATCGTTGCGGCAACCGAACAACGCCCGCCAAAATTTGCCCACGGACGTGCAACTGAACACAAACCCGATCCGCGTCACAAAGAAGTCTTCACGGCATCTTATCAGATTCGAAGGAGACAGTCTGGTAACAAATGACCCTTGCTTTATTATCTCTGTGTTTTCTTTGGCTCTTGTACTTGCAGTTTGGATACCACATTGATTTTATGACTCATAGAACACATTCTGTGGAAATGTCCTCCTTGAACATACAGCATGCAGCAAACTTGTAACAGTGTGGTAAAGCAATCCATTTGACAAGTGGTGTATTCTTGGATGTGCCGTGTAAGGTTTGAAACTGGAGGGTTTGCAGGAACTGCAGTGACTGTGCTAATGATATTACCAGTACAAACATTCCAAGGACTGCATAGATTTCCTCATGTTTTACAAGTCATGGGTGTAATGGCTGTGTGCACACATTCTCCAAAGATTCTGAATAAACATGCAAATATTTTGGATAAATCAGTGACCTGATTCACACTAATGGAGTACGTTTAAATGCACAGCACTGAGTGAATTCACCCTCCTCTTGCATATCCTTCTGCTGCCTGTATTTCTAACAATGTTTAAATGACCTCTAACTGGTGTTAATTGGCTTGGAACATGTTTCTTTTGTTATTTGAGAGCGCATGCAGCACAGACAGAAGGGATCATCGTCTGAGGAATGGAAGTCACATGTCACATTAAATTAATACTGAAAAGCATCCTGTCTTGCTTAGGGGGAAGAGAAAGTGGAGTTACATGCAATGGGAAATTTTGTATATACAATTGTTCCATACATTTGGCCCATTCTGCATGCATGTTATTTGACAGAAAATATTATTAGAAAAGTGATATCTAAATACTTCTAAAAACAGGATTTATTTATAGCTGCGGCTGAACTTAATGCTGTACCGCCAACTGAAAATGGCAACTCAAAGGCACAGAAAATAAGAATTCAAGACAACAGCATGTCAGTGCAGTACTAAAGAACACACAGATTTATCCAGCCCTTATTGTGCTTTACACCAATTTACTAATTCAGAATGATTTTTAAATGACAAAAAATAAATTATTGGGTTGTTTATGTGGAACATATTTAGGCTCTTTATGTATGGTTATGTAGGTTATGAATGCAGCTTTTTATACAATATTAATATTTTTACTTTATGTCTAAATACAAGTAAATAAGTGGTGCAGTACTTACAACATTTGCTTCATGGGTTTGAATATGGATTAAGATACCACTGTGTATGCTGTTGAGCAAGGTAGTTCACTGCAGTCCAATGCTGAGGTAAAACTCAGACTGTTTAAATGGGTTGTAGAATGTAAGCCTATATGATAAATGAAGGCATCCCTTGCCAAGGCTGTCTTGTAAGCAAATAAATCATGTAAGATGATATAGGAAATAGGAGATTTTCTGTGTAAGCATGCAAAAACCGCTCCCATCAAAGCGCTTCTCTCTGACAATACACATCATTACAATTTCCAAACATGTTTAAAGATCAGGTCCTGAAATTTGATTTCAAATGCAGAGGGACCAAGTGCAGCAATAGACCTTTTCCTCTCACATCCCATTGACACACAAACGGGGGTCATTAGCAACACAAGAAAGTGCTAATGCATACACAGTGATGCTAATGTCTGTCAATATGGCTACTGATCTCTTCCCCTTTTTCCCAGATTAGTGGTTTAAGTCACAGATGGCAGTGAGCTCAGATGGACGTAGCGATTCAGAAAAAAAATCCATTGGTTTTGATTTCAGCTACGTGGCCTTTATGTGGCAGGATTGATCTTGCATCCCTAGAACAAAGTGAGCCAGGTCTTCTTCAATTTGAGTTTGATGCAGCTGGTCTGCTCTGTAAAAAAATGAAATCTATTTATATATTTCCTGCATGGCAGCATGTCCTCCAGAGTCAATGTGAAGTGGGAGAAAAGTCAGAGTAAAGCTTGCAGTAGGACTGCCACAAATTGTACCTCTTCCCCCGTCTCAATTACAGAGCTGCTGCGTGTTAGACTGCATTAAAAAACCATGCATCTGACCAGGCACATGAAGGGAAAGCTTCCCTTTAAAACAGTGCACTGGTGCAATATATCTACATCATAATGACTTTATTATCACATGAATGATCTGTTAATGGCTTGTGAATTCCCTCTTCTTGCTTGAATGCACTTATTTCCTGCTACAATGCACACCACTTATGAGAGTCACTGATAAAATAATCGATCAATATAATGATCAAAATCCTGGGGACTAAACAATACGAAACCTGCAGAAGATGCTTCGGTTATGAGAATAAAGTGCTTGTGTGAATTAAGTCATGCTAGACAAATGTGATTCTTAAATGGGTACGGCAATGTATTAGACAATGTCCAACGTTGTTTGCTCAGTAGGTCAATCCATGTAAGGACATATGCTGAGCAAATACATTATAATAAATGGCTATGATGAAAATTGTACTAGGTGAACATTTCAATTCTCAAAACTGTTTTACTGTGGGCAGAAGATTGGACACTATCAAATCGCAGGGGTGACAAATGAACAGGATGCTGTGCAGTTTTTAGGACACTCGGCCAGAGACCATGAAGCTCAACCCATGGTGACCCCTATTTGGCCTCCTATGGACGTAATTCACTAGTACAGGGATTCTGGAGCCCCCACCCCATGCATTCACCTCCATCCCTCCCACCCAAAACTGTGGTATGTTATGTGTAGTATGTACTGTAGGTATTGTAAGGCACTGTGCATTGCACATGTCCTTTTTTTTTTTTTTTACTGTGAACTACTGTGCATTATAATGTATTTTGATATCATTTACCAAGAAAATGAAAAACTGTGGTTATTTCATGCTGGAAACTGCAGTTATTTCAAACCTTCACTGCATTTTTTCACTGGTATACACTGTAAATGCATCTCTCTGTTCTCCCCTGAGCATTTGTACCATGGAATTACCTTTCTTGTGTTTGCAGTTATTGTCTTATGATTGTTTTTTAGTATCTGCAGGCTGGCAAATTGTTGTGTGTGTTCTGTTCCCCCAACTGCCCATGTTATCCTATGGGCAGCTATGGTGTTGTTTGCATATAGTTCCACTGATTTATCTGTTAATGCAGTGTTTACTTGTAAAACACAATCTTGTAAGTGCAGGTGCATTCATTTTCAAGACAACACAAAAACATTACAAATAATAAGTATTAACTTGCATCTGTGTATATATCCTTATGTGTACATAATCTGTTGATATATATATCACAATTCAAGGAACCCTCTAATTACATCTGAAGTTACAATAAATTATTGTGTATTGACTAAAGCAAGACAAGCTGTGCTATTCACAGAAGCAAGCTGTTAATCAAATACAATCTGAAGCAAAATCAGTTATATTATTTACAAAGTGAAGTAAATACATTATTTGGTACCAGTATATTGCACAAAAATATACAATGATTTCTTCCATAGGTGCAGTGTCATTTGAGAGTATTGTATGTGTTCTGGAGGAGAAACACCTGCTACACTACTTGATAAATGTAATCTGTCCCGGTGTGTATGTATACGTTGAATGACAGTTCCTGCCAAAGTTTCTGGGATAGTATGATATAGCCGCTGTCTTGCATGCACAGTCACAATCAACTCCAGGGTTGAACCCTCACCTTCAACCCATTGGTCCAGGGCTTTGTGTGACCAGAAAATAACTATTGATTTCTGTCTAGACTCAATAAAGGGAGGGTGGACAGGTCTAAGGCTGGACTATGTACAGGTCAGCTCAAAAAGCGAGCGTCTACGGTACTTCTCATGGGCATTACAGGCTAAACTGAGGGGGCCTTCATTGAGAGGATTGCATTCATGTGCACTAGTCCAGACACCCTGTCTAGCATGTTTGAGGCATTTGGGACAATTTAAAAAATCGACAGTTTTTCAGGAAAAGGTAGTTGTCTTTACAGGGCACAGATTAAGCATCATGGGCACCAAATGGCTAAACAACCATCTAAGAAATACAACATCAACAAAAACAATTCTGCAAAATAGAAAAAAAAACACAATAAAAACTGAACTTGTGACTGTCAAACTTAACTTGTTGTAGCATAATTGTAACAACAATAACACTACCATCACTATCACCACCACAACAACAACAATTATCATGATACATTTTTGTGTAATTTAAACTTCCAGTTGCTGTATCTATTACCATTTTAACTAGGAGTTCAAGTACTTCGAGAACATAATATAGGGCAACGACTCCTAAGCGTTGTTTTGCACATTACACGACAAACTGAAGATGTTCCGAGGTAAATTAAAAATATAGGAAGTGGGAATCCTGTTGTGCAGTAATTCTCACAAGTGTAATTGCCAATTACAAAACACAGAAGGGCGGGGGCAGTGATTGCGGCTGAAAAATGAAGTCTTTTCAGCTCCGTCTGAGCACTCTCCAACTCGGCCATCATCTCTAAATGAAGGTGGCGTGAAGGAGGCTGCAGGCATGTCATTAATTTAACTCGCCTTCAAACACCCTTCTCTGCTCCGTGGTTAAAATGTGCTCTTGTCGAATGGACTCTTACGACATGAACAGATGATATCATTCCAAATCCTGCTACCGCACGCACAAGGGAAAACACAATCATGAACAACCGGTGCGATAATTTGATAGGAAACGTCCTCAAAACGGGGTTGTATTTTATGTTATCGTAACACTTAATTGCGCAACAGCATATTGCTAGTTTTGCGAAACTGGAGAAAATTCAAGTCAGAAAGTTGCGATTACAACCCGCTCACCGTCAGGCAGCTACCTGCTCTATCATGTGCCCACCAGGTGTAATGCTCCATTCATCCAGCAGGTGGATGTAGTCGCTGAATCGGCTGGAACGTCCCGACACGTGAGAGCTATTCTTCACGCGCTGACGGCGGGCTGCAACTTTTAAAGAATTTAAAGGCAAACGTCTATACATGGCTACCAACTGAGGTATTTAAAGGTCATTTCCATTTACGCTCAATGCGTACATTGTCATGAATTTGTTTTACTCTATGATATGCCATCTGATGATTCCATTATAGCGACTTTCAGTGGCCACTAACAGCACACTGTAAATGTGGGTTTCAGACATCAAAACTAGCAAGCAGGCGAGTGATTGCGGTATACCAAAAAGTGTTATAAAAAGTGAATTATTTTTACTGATGGCTTGCAAGCCCTAATAGTTTTGAAGTCCATGTGTGGAAACGCTCTCAAGCGCTGGCTGCTCTCCGTGTCACCACTGTAACAGAAAGTCGTAGCGTAGGTGTTTATCATTCAGTTTATTAATGAACTTGTACTCCCCGTGTGACCATAATGTCTACAACATTGCATAGGCGCCTTGTTCTTCAGGCGCATCTGAACATTTTGTTGGAACGCAACCCGCCTCGTTTCCTTGCACCATATAAATCGGTTCCTGCGGTCAGAGCAGAAAGAAAATAACGTTGTTGTAAGGGGGCAGTTAAAATATGCTTTTGTATTTTGTTTTTCTGTAGACTTCATTTCCCATGGTCTCTTCGGTGGTGAAGAAAGAAGATAATTCATTTAGTGTTCACAAAGCGGCACTGAGACCCCCACCCCCCTGGAGAGGAGAAAGAGGGTGGCGAGAAAGGGAGAGAGCAAGAGAGAATGTCAGTCAATGAGCGAGCCAGGCGCTGAGCGGCAGCACTGCACCTTATACAGTATCTGCGAACGGCTCTCCAACCTCAGACCCTGTGTCTTTTCCTTTTCTCCTTTTTTGCCAGTCTACCCAAATTCCTTCTCATCTGTACATGCATCTTATACCAGCCTCAACACACACGCGGGGATAACCTCTTCCAAGGCAACCTGCTCCGATTGTTCCTGCACGGTGCAACTACTTTCCTTTCCATGCGACTTCGCTATCTCCGACACCTCCACAAGCCGTCTGTAGAAAAGTATCTGTTGTGAGGATAAAAAGCCATCTCGGACCTCCAAAGGGATTGCTTTAAACATCGTAAGTACTCCGAAAGACCCTGGACTGGTTGCTTGTGATTTGATCTTAAGTCGGTGGAATTTGTTGACTGCTAACTTTCATGGAGACTTCGGTGGAAAAATCTCCTTGTTTTGTTTGGCTGAGTTAAAAATATGAACGCGTGTGATTGATTGTTTTCTGGTAGTTTTTTTCTTTTCCTGTTGTGCTGGGCCATCTTTTTCTTTCCACGGGGACGTTATTAGTGTTAATAATTGGTAGGCTAGTCTATTAATTATTATAGAACCGTGTTGATTTCTCAAACTTATGCGATAGTTTTGTTATTAATCTTGTGGCATGTTCAGTGTCTGATTCAGTATTTGTGCCGTTCTACTTGTAAGCGTTTCAAATAGATTTGGAATCGTGTTAACCAGTTTAAACATTTTTACGTCTGTGTGTTGGGTATTTCGGTTGCCATGGTTATAGTGTTAGTGAACTTTTTGGCAGAGCATTTAAACGGAATTGACGTTTCTTTCAAGTTTAGTGAAGTTTAGTTGCTGGATTGACCAGAACAGCAGAACTGACCCATTGTGATCTTGTTTAAAGCAATATTTGTAACATTTTCACTTCCATTTACAACGCTTGACAGTAAACCTGCTGTCATAATAAACATAAAATAGGTAATCATCAAAAATATTCATGTCTTTCTAAACCTTCATGAGTAAACACATGTATCCTAATTTAATTTTAATGTAAGAACGATTGTGATTTCTGTCTATCTATCTATCTATCTATCTATCTATCTATCTATCTATCTATCTATCTATCTATCTATCTATCTATCTATCTATCTATCTATCTATCTATCTATCTATCTATCTATCTATCTATTAAATAGGGAGATGTATAGATATAGTTATAGATACAGAAGAGCTATCACTCCGTGATTTAGCCAAAGTTATTAAGTTTTTATTCTAGCTGCGCTGGAAATCATTTGTGTTTTTTTCCCAGCATACAGAATTAACTTATTGAAAATTCAGAAGCTATAGACAAAAATTTCGTTATTCAATAGTTTAAAGCATAAAACCATTAATATTATAGGAAAATATAATCTAGCTATACATTTGCGCGAGTAATAACATTGAAACATTGTGTATTATTTAGAAAACAACTTCATATTTTTTATTTGTTAAGTATGATTTTGATACATTTATTGGACTAAATATCAACAGGACAAGGAGAGATCACATTATTTAGAATTGTTAGATGTATGCCTATGTATACTGATGTTCTTGTGTGTTTGTGTTTCGTTGTGTTTTATTGTGCATTCATTTCAAAGTTGGCTGTTTCCTTGCATCTTGTTGTTCCAAAATGTCTGCGTATTTCTGAGATGTGACAAACAGGTGCCAGTGTTCAGTTTTGATTTCCTCACAACAATGATGTCTCAAATCTGCAACTTGTCTGGTCTTCAGCACGAAAAGGGAAACACCTGTTTACAAGGAAGCGGTGCAATTTATGTCCTGTCTGAAATGGGTGAATAGAATTTGGACGGTTCCCGCTGTCCTGAAAGGCCGCTAAAGAGCTGGCAGAAAGCGTGACATGTCCAGCATAATTCACAATTGATCTTAAATACCTTAAAGTTAGATTTGGTACACTGAACAAGTGCGTTTCAGCTCTCATATCAATCACAATGCTCTGAGATGTGCTTATTCAATTAAAAGAGGTGTCCCAATAAATGTCCCTCTTTTAGGTGCTGTGTTTTAAAGTCACAATTGACTCTTTATCAGTTATGTTCTCCTGGGTAATATTTTATTTGTTTTACTCAGTAAAATGGCCTAATACAATTTGCACGTTGTGTTACATATGGCAATATCAGTTTATCTGAAAGTTGCAAGATCTGCTTCAAAGTTTATATCGTATATTTGAGTCCTATTCGGAATTTAAATTTGTATTTACAAGATGTGTGTGTTTTTAGCTACGATGCACACATTGTAGATACAGAGCAGATAAAGTATGCAGTCTCAAACATTTTATTCATGCGTTTCAGTGCATACACAGACCTGTTGCTACATATTGTTTTGTTGTTGTCGGTTGAAAATAATTGTTCAATTGATCGCGAATGATATATTTTGAATTCTAACACGTTTATTTGGAAAATAAATTGTTAATAAAATATATTATATTGCCTTTAGTAAGGAATTAACTGAAAAAGACCACAGTTTTAAAGGTGTATCATTGCGCTCGGAGGTATTTAGCTTTTTATTTTGACCCATTTGTTATTTTAAGACAAAATAAGATAGATATTGTATTTACTTGAATAGAACATTTAAAGAACAATTTTAGGTGTAAATATAATTTCTTTATTTTTTGTTTTAAGAATTATGTGGGCTATACATCACAAATTGCTTGACCCGCTTTGTATTTTTGAGGTGCGTAGAATTTTTAAATAGCAATGTTATTTAATATTTAAAGGTATTCTCGTGATTTATGTATATAAACACTCACTTTTAACAAGTCTTCCGAAAAAGGGCCAAGAATATTATAACAGTTATTATGTATTTAAAAAATATCGCTCAGATTATGGATTAACACCCTTAATTTTTGGCACCAATGATACTGTTTTAAATTAGATTGATAGAACAAATAATAGTTAGCCTTTGAGAAATGTAAATGCGTGAATAATACGAAAGTTTAATTTTTCATATGGTGGTTTACAAATTACACATTGTTCTCTGGCATTATTTATTCCCCTTGAGTAGTATTCCGCATTTAATCTCTGCTAAAAGGAACAATTGAATTATTGTCTGCAGAGACTGTGGTGACTGGTGAGCTTATATTAAATTTGTTAATTGAGAAATATTATTGGGATGAACAGGCCAATGTAATAAACTGATGAATGTTGGGACGTGATGGTGGAGACAGTGGCATTTTGGACCAACGAGCCAGTTGGTCAAATTTTATTATTATTATCATTATTTTATTTTCTTCATCATCCATGGCTGTTTTAGAGAGTTAAAATATCCAAACCGTCCTTGAGAATTTTCAGAGTTACGGAGAAACAGTGAAATACGTTTTTTTTTGTCGTTTATGTGAGACTTTAATAAATGTCGTAGGTGTAGTATGTAAACAGTTCGTTGTTTTTTGTCTTTTTGAATATTTTATTTTTTATGTAAACTTGTGATCTCATTCGGCTGTTATATCAACCTTTTCTATGTATGCCCCGAACAACATTGCCATCTTCAACTCCTATACAAACTCCAGGACTCGATTGCATACGCTCTGGACTTTGTTTCCTTCTGATGGATAGCCCCGCTGATACGCACAGGGCAAAAGAGATACTCACCATTCGGTGTCAGAATTCACCAGGGGTGGCTCGGGAGAGACGGGGGGAAAGACCGCTGAGGGTGGAAGAAAAGTAAGAAATGATTTATTTGGCGGCGTTTGGATTTCCATCCCCGCGTTCCTTCTCTATCCCTTTCAGCAGCGATGTCACATGTTATTGCTTTCCATTGATTCTCTTGCAAAGTGAGAAGTGAACTAAAATTAATGTCGATTCCAGTGCCCAGATCAATAGTTAGAGTTATTTTAATCTGGATTTGTGTGCTGTGTGGAATTAAAAGTCGGAGACCAAGCCGGCGGAATCAAACTCCCGTTTCTTTCTGGAGAACAATTAGGGAGACTTTTTCTCCCCTGTCGTCAAAGGAGGAGTTGAAAAATGGAGGGATAAAGAAAAACAGAGAGAAAATGGAAATTGTCGTCATGTGCCATCTTAACCTTGCATTCATTTGATACTATAAAACGGCTACTTTGCTTGAGACGCGTCGCCTTGTTTAGGGTTCCGGTACATAAATCCAGAGGACACTGAGAATAAATTAAGCATAGATTTTCATAATTGCACTCGCCTGATGGTCCTTGATATATAGAACCCCATCAACACAGACTCTATCCCAAACCTACTTAAAAAGCAGCATTTTCTCACCCCATTCGCATACTGTGATGTGCTAATAAACACTTCACTTAAAGCACATTTGTCATGCAGATGGTGGGAGGGAATGGTAATTAAAAGAAACGATTAAAAATAAATATCAAGTGAAGAAAGTGTTGATTGTATACATGTTTTTTATTTGATCGATGCAATTGGCACTCTCGGATTTGTATTGCCTACTCGCATGTGTTTAAAATTTCAAGGATATATACTATTGACAGGTGTGAGCGGGACTTGAGCACGAAGCATGGGAGATTACCGGTGTAGTCGCCAAATGACATCCTCCCCGCCTATTTCATATTTGTGTGTAGTAGTTATGTTAAGCATTTTAAAGCATCGCCATCATGTAATTTGTTGGTAAAAACCCAGTAAGTGCAGATATACACATTGAATACAATGAAAGCTTGTTAAGGTTGTTATTTGGCTTTGAGAAAATTGATTCTATTAGTACTGCTCTTGAATTTAATAATTGTTTGTGCAGTGGAAGATAACTTGCATGTCTTTGGAAAAAAAAAAAACAAAGCAAAAAAAAAAAAACAGAAAAACAATTGTTTGCCATATGCATGCCTACCATTATACTAATTGATTTTGTGAAAATAATATGAGTATTAATGACTTATGAACATATGTGCATTGTGACTATTTTTTCTCAAATTGTAGCAATATGTTTACATTATATGGAGAATATTTTATGCCCTCATTCATTAAAACAGACAGAGCAGTTTATGTCCTGGTTGTCCGAAGACAAATTCACTTGCAGCAACAACATTATTCTGCACTGTTTTCTATGTCTGTGAGATCACGGCTGCCTCAGTTGTTTTGGGCCATATGTATGCTTTGGGTTGAGCTGAGAGCCGGGCATCTCCCTATAAGCAGGTAGCAAACAGGGGTAGTGATCCCCTCTCATCCCGGTCTGTAATGTGGAAAATGAGTGTATGTGTGCTGTGCTTCGTTGTGCCTGTCGTGCACAGACGCTGTGTAGTCTGCAGTCTAGCACACATTCATACACTCCTTTCAACTTTAGCTTTTTCATAAGATTTTACAGAAGTGACAAGGCAAAAATATGTGAACTGTATAAAGATAAATGTCTAGGCACAGGCAAAATTATACCGCCTGCTTCAGGGTGTTCCTGCACATGAAAGCAGAATATTAAATTTTGACATGCAAAATGAAGCATACCTATAGGAACACTATTTGTCTTGTGTAATACTAGATTCGTATATTTACCATTTGTTCACAATTTCCCATGTTGTTTTTAATATTGCAGTCATTTAAAATCAATGTTATTTTATATTGGATTGCATATTTTATTGTAGGGTTGGCATTACAACCGATTTCAGTAATACAACAAAAACTAGATATAGCCTCTGAAAAATATTCAACGTTTTCCTCTTTTGTCAGTTGTTTTGTAGAATTCCGGGGACTGAGTATAAGTTCATTTTTAGAGTGCTCCCATAAGGCTTTGCTAGGTACGGTGGTGACAAATCAATTTGAGACGGATATCTAGTCACCTGTTCTAATGTTGCTTATTATCTTTCCACTATGATAACTCAGCAGCGGGAATAGGCTCACCTCAGGACCGCAGAGTGCTTAAATGGGGATGTTTGTTATTCAATCACAATCAATTTTAGGGACATCAGACTCGAAAAGGATTTGTTTTTCCTGTCAATGTATCTACATGTATCTCTATCTGTGCTGTATGAGTTTTGAACTGTGTTGTTTGCTTTGAGTGTTTTGCATTCCAAGAAAAAAAAAAGTAAAAAACATAGAGAATAAAAGCAATGGAGCTTCAATAAGTCAAACTGCTGGCCAGTCCTTCATTTCCATAAGCAAACAGAAAGAGACTGAGAGGTGGCAGGTTTTCTTCTAAACTTTTTCCCCCTCTCTCTCCCTCAGCTTTAGCAGTCGTTGAATATGCAGTGGCTGTGTTGCCATAATGAATAGACAGCCACCGTAGCTGAATCGGGCTGTGCTGTTTTATAAGCCTAGCTGGCCAACAAGTTGTCGTCAGCAGCTTCGGGGCCGACTGCCTCTTTCATTGTGTGTGTTATCTATTATTAAGATCCAGTGGTTGGCCAGCAGTGCCTTCTGTGGTGTGTAAACTAGGGAAACGGCTTTCAGTCCGCTGGGAATGCTGGCTGGAAGCTAGGAGTAAAGAAAAGAGAGGGCAATCTCACTTTCCCTGCTTTTCCTGAAGAAATGATCTGCATTGGGGAGGGGGTGAGAGGGGAGCTCTTTGTAGTCCAGAGCTCGCTTTGAGCTCAGGGATCCAGACACCTTACAAATAATCTGGGCTTAGCCGGGAATTAGTTTGGCTCAGGTGATTTGGATGAGGCAAACAGAGCATCAGCGCCTGAACTGCACAGCCCAGGCAGGTTAGCAAACTTTGACAATGATTTTCTCTGTAATGAATCAATTTGCTCGGTGCCCCTCAACTTCAGAACGGTTTATTTCACAAACAAAATATCAGCCGGCTTGCTGGAAACACCGTTTTCTTTTGTCTGGGATGTTAAAGCCGAGTGTGATTCTTTGTTTTCAACAAGGACAATGTAATGGATGGATTTAGTTAGGGAAAAAAATGCAGCAGACTGACCAAAGCTGCAGAAGCGCATATTCTGTTTTTTAATCTAAAATATAAAATGAAATACAATGATTTTCAAAGAGCTTTCTCACTCTGCCAGGGAACTTGTGTAGCATCTATTTACTGTATCATTTGCACGGGACAGCTTGTACTATCATAATTGATATTGTTACAATTCCCAGGCATCCCTATTCTGTGGGGTGTGCTCCGATATTAAATCACTGCGTTTCCTGTGCTCTCAGAGTAACTGTGGCTTTAATGTGAGCCTGCTGTGTCTTATTGAATGGCACCTTCAGTAGTGGGTTTCACTCACTGAAGAGCACATGATACTAATTCAGAAGGATGTCTGAACTTTGCTGTTCGGGTCCTGCTGCACCCGCCAGCGGCGAATTACTGTATTTTCGATAGTATTGACTGCCCTTCGGCCTCCACCCAGCACGGGCTGTCTGGAATACAGAGTTAGCCGGCCACCTCAGCGCGGCCCAGCAGCCCAGGAAGAATCTCTGCAGCTTGTTTTGTACCAGGAAAACATTCAATGCCGCGTTTTTGCCATCAGCCGAGCAGCACCTGAAAGCGCCCGGGTTTTTGTGGAAAAGCAGCACGTTTCAGGCGGTTAATGACCATTCCCAGTGACTTTCCATGCTCCGGTATCGTTATCAATAATAGACAAGCCCTCATTGATTGGAAGCATAGGCTGTAAAAGATGTCAGCTTCAAGTGCTTTTTAGGCGCTTTGAAATGATGGCATTTCAGCAGGATTTTAAGAGGGAGCCGGCCTAATCAGCTAACCAAAATTGTGTTGTAAAAATTGGACCCGATCCCGGAGCGATATCGAGCAATACGCCTCTGATGTGTCGCAGTGGTGGTGTCATTGTCAGCCCCCTTGTTTTTCTGCTTGTTTGTTGAGATAAAGGTTTCTGCACTCAAGTGCTGCGTGTGTGCGATCCGAAGCTCTCCGCAGGCCCCTGTATGTTGTGTATTTTGTAGGGGATCGAATGACACCGTCTGGCCTGCTCTCTAATAAAATGCTTGAGTGGTACTTAACCCACCTTCTTGGCTGTCAACAATAAGTAAATTTACTGACGGACTGAGAAAGGTAGCGCTGCTGGGAGGGAGTTGAAAGACACGCTCCCAACACAAACTTTTTTTTTTCTGTTTGCTTTTAGGAGCCATCCTGCTGCTAGATTTGACTGTCCGATTCTGTCAGCCTGATTCCATTTATTATTTTACTCTCACAGAAGAAGCTGAAGGAGACTGCCTTTGACAGCCATGTCTTTATCTTTGCAATTTTCCACCATTTGTTATTCTCCAGTGTTTTGGAGAAACATCACGAGTGGAAACTGAACTTGAATCCGTTGCTTGACATTCCAGAAATGTATGGCAGATTAAAAATGTCATAAACAAATGCAAGAGGAACGAAAACAAAAACAGTCTTGAGAGTAAATTGTATTTTCAAATTTGACAGACTGCTGTAAGAGACTGTTTTATTTGGACCAATCACTTGATGGCAACTTGGAAGTTTAGTGTTTTAAATGTTTTCCTTTGATGTGTAAAACAGATTACATATGCTGACATAGTTTAAGGTGGGGAAAACATTCCTTAGGCATAGAATTTTACAAAAGTATTTTCATAACGTGTAGATACAATGTATAAAATACAGGGGAAATTACGTGGGCTATTTTAACATTGTTAATTTCATACTGAAGTCATGGGGAGTGTTTGAATATGACATGACTGAAGGGGGTTGGGATATTTAGTAATGGGATATTAAATGGGGTTCACCGTTCATGCTATGTGCTGGAGTTAATTACAGTACTATTACCATGGTTACCGCAACCACTAATGCTGTTACCACTAGTACTACATTGCTATAATAATATTATTAATATAACTACAGTGTACATTTTTAATTAAAATAGTTATAATGAGTTTCACATGTTTATAATTTATGATTGTAGTACGTTTATGCAAATGCATGGCGTAGATATGTTATGAGTACTTTATTTACCTCTATGTGTGTGAGAGGGAAGGAGAGAGAAAAAAAGAGCAGCAGTGACTCAGATCAAATTTTTTTGTGCCATTTGTAGGAGTTTAAAATATATGCATGGGAAAGAAGGAGAGAGAGGGGTTGGTGACAGGATATTCTGTCCATCACCCAGCAGGCCCCTGACTGTCAGCGAGCGGCGACAGGCCCCAGCGTCTCCCCCTCACTCGCCCAGGGATCGCGGGATTTGTTCCCGTGGACCCAGCGCCGCTGCACAGAGAGCAGAAATGATTAGCACATCTGTACAGCGCTCCAGTCTACTTATGCTTTTCCAGCCAGCACAAGGGGATATCCTGTGTCCTTTTATTGGATTGTCAGTTTCACACTGCCTCGCCACGTTGATGGTAATGATGATAAAATTGAAATATCTGGGCACTTATCACTGTATTACCTTGCTATCAGCACCTGCCCGACTCATTTTTTTAGAGGTTATTTGAGGTTTGATACAGAGGGAAGGCAAAGCCGTGAAAGAGGAGACAGAGCGCCCTTATTATTGGGATATTTTTTAGATTCTATTTTCAGGAATAAATTGGAGGGGAGAGGCGGTATAATGCGATCCGCGCAGGCCCACGCCAGCGCATGCCGGTGTTGTATGACGCTCGTTTTCTGCGGAGACGGGAAAGACACCACATTCCCCTGCCATGTATGAGATATTGTAAAGGGTTTTTTTGATTTATGAGGAAGCTGGGTGGTGTGTAAGTGTGGAGATCGGGTTTTAAATTGATTTAAATGAGTGTTCTGGACAGCTGATCTCAGGGAGGTGGGAGGGAAAAATCCAAGAACATTCCTTCAGTTTCTTTGATGTCGGGGTGATGTCCGGTTATGGCTTTGAGAATTCTGCTGAATGACGTGTTTGTTACAACATTTATATTTTTTTAAGAACGTAAAATGTTAACCGCAACTCCTTTCCTCTCATGAATGGCAGTCACTGGGAGTCAGGTGTCCATTTTTATTGGTAGAACTCCATATGTTCCTTCGGTTTTTTCCCACATCTTTAATATCGTTGTATCTCAGTGCACTCTTTCACAAGGGCCATGCTTGCAATGACGGTTGTTTCTAGAAGAGCACTTGTCGAATTATCGCATGAGTTAGCAAGCGTTAGTTTGTCATGGATTCTCATTAGCGGAATGCTGTGTGTGTCAGTCTGCAGTGGTGCTAGGCTCAACGTGTTGCAATGCGCCAGCCGCCTTTAAAATGCCCTCTGAGATAAAAATCCCCTCACACTTCCCCCAATCTGCACATCTTATCCCCATGAGGATTCCAGTCTGTTTCACTCCTGTGGAGGTCAAAGGTGAATTGGAGCTAATTTATTCATTCAGTCAAATTTCCTGTGCAGATGGCGGTTAGATATGCTGTCAGTATCAGATCCAGCAAGGAATCCTATTAAAGTGGGGCGAGTGAGCACACGAGTGCGCCGGGCCCTTATCTGATCCGCGAGCGATACCCTTATCTGTGACAGATGGGGTTCCGGTCCAGTGGTGGGAGATGGAGAAATAAGCAGCTTGTGTGCGATCCAAATGACAGAGTCTGATGAAAGTTTGGACTTCAAAACAGGATTGTGTTTGAAGTACTTTCGGGGTGGGTTTAGAGTTTCACTTTTTTTATCTGTCTTTCTTTCTCTGCAGGACTTGACCTTCTGATAATGACCCGGAAGTGAAGTGGACGATCCCTCCTCCGGTTTTTGCGTTGCCCGCTCCCGAACGTCTGCCGCTACCTGAGCAAGAAGCCCCGCCCCACCGCCACCCCACCCATTTCTTTCTCAGCCCCTCCCCCCAGGCCCTGTCTTTTCTCCCTTCACCCCTAAACCAGACCCCCACCCCCAGGAAGCCCCGCCTCAGAGCCCAGATGGACTTACACAGGGCTGCCTTCAAGATGGAGAGCTCCTCCTACTTGCCCAACCCCCTGGCCTCCCCGGCGCTCATGGTGCTGGCGTCCACGGCCGAGGCCAGCCGCGACGCCTCCATCCCCTGCCAGCCACCGCGCCCTTTCGGTGTGCCCGCCTCGGTGGAGAAGGACGTGCACCTCCCCTTCACCAACGGCTCCTACACCTTTGCCTCCATGTACCACCGACAGGGCGCCGTCCCGGGCGGGTTCCCCAACCGCGACTTCCCGCCGTCGCTCCTCCACCTGCACCACCAGTTCGCCCCACCCAGCCTGGACTGCTCTCCAATCAGCATGCTGAACCACAGCGGGGTGGGCGCCTTCCGGCCCTTTGCCTCCCCGCCGGAGGAGCGCGACAGCGGCGGGGGCTACCAGTCGGCCTTCACCCCGGCCAAGCGGCTGAAGGGCTGCCTGGAGGCCGAGGCCTCCCCGCACCTGCGTTACTCGGACGCAGAGGGCAAGGAGTACGACTACGGGGGCTCCCAGATCCCCTCCAGCTCGCCAGGGGCTCTCAAAGCCGTGGAGGACGCTGGCAAAAAGATCTTCGCCGTCTCCGGCCTGCTGTCTGACCGGGAGCCCTCATCCAGCCCGGAAGATCGCATCGAGCGCTGTGAGTGCCCTGCCCTAACTGACCACACCCACCCCCTACTCTCTGCGCCAGCTGCAGCCCACACTGTCAGGCCTCTCACAAACACCCCCTGCACTGCATGCAGCTCAGTCCGAGCAGGTGTGAGGACTCAGCCTCCTGGTGTCTCCATATCTCATACTAGATCAGGCTTTCCACTGATGCGCAGTACACAAGCAAACAGCCTGCGGGGAAAGAGATCCACTGTCCGCTGTCATGTGTCTGCGCGTGTTTCCTTTCAACTTTCAGACGTCCTAACATTTACCTTCTCCCTCGAAACCCTACACTGACAGGAAATACACTTGTCTGAGATGCGAAATGCGCTGACGTAAGCCAGCCGGTCGAGGAGTGTCACACTGTAGTCTTGCAGTGTGGTAGAAGGGACGCACTGCGTGAGTGACTGAACGCTCTCCTCTCAAACCCCCATTTAGTCGTCTGTCTCCCCTGCCAGAGTGCAGGTAGTAGAGAAGGGGAGGAGAGAGGGAAGCCATTATTGGCAGATTTCCTCTTGTTAGAATTTTGGAGGGAAATGTCTAATAATAGCGTTACCTGCTCTGACTGAGTGGTGCTGGGAAACATAAGGCATCTGCTGTTCGCGAGCCCTGTGGTTTCAATGCCAGTAATCTGTCCTGTGAACCTTAACTACAAATACAGCAGCAGCCACTGTGAAATCCAAAAACAGTTCCATGGGCCCGTTCAGGTTTAGTCTCACCAGCTCCGATCCGCTCTCCTACTCTCTCTCCCACTCCTTCCCTCCTCCCTTGTTCACTCTTTCTCTTTTCTGTTTCTCACTCTCTGATGCCTGTTTTACACCCTCACTGCTGTTCTTTGCTCCCCTCTTCTGTCTGCATCACTTAATTTCCATCTCCCTCTCTCTCTCTCTCTCTCTCTGTCTCTTCCTTTCTCTTGTTTCCTCTCTTCTCTCTGTCACTGCCACACACACCATAGGGCTCGATCGCTCTCTCTTTCACTCCATCCTCCACTCCCGATGCATTGAGTTTCACTCCAAAGTATTAGCACTGAAACACTATCACTCCCTGACCAGCAGACTTCATTTGGCCCACTGCACTTTTTGGCTCATTATGAATCTGCCAACCATTCTGCTCAGCTTACTCTTTTACTGTCCTTGTGCAGTCCACCCGGCAAGACCAATAAAGAGGTGTGAGCCCAGGCCTGACATCCTGTCCTCTCTCTGGCCTATTTATACAGCTGCCGTTTCAGTTTTTTCATTTCTCTTCAATTTTAGTTGATGTGGTAAAGTACCATTGTACAGTGGTAAAACAGCAGTGTCTCTCCTGAGATTCAAACCCGCGAACCACTGGTGCGCAGTACAGCTCCAGCCACTTTGGTTTTCCTTTGGTTTTTCGTGATTCAGAGTACTTTCCATGCTGGGATTCTTCCCTGATAAAACATGTGGCAATGGTTTAATCCACGCTTGCACATGGATAGGAAATGTTCCTTGGTTTGTTGACAAAGGCTGACAAGTTTTAAAATACAGCAAATATAGCTCATTAATATAGTGTTCAAATCAAAAGCCTTCAATGCAAAGAAGAAAACAGTAATAAAACAAAACGTCCTGCCTTTATGAGTGTCGCAGAGGCAAATAAATCAGGAATGCCAGGCTCCAAACTTTTCAAAGTGAAGGTGGAAAACGCGATATAAAGGATGACAACAGGGGGCGGGACGCTGCTCAGCCCCCCTGCACGCTCCCTCTCTCTCTGTCTCTTCAAAGCTCTCCATCTGATACTGCGACAGATTGGTGGGAATGCGTCAGTCTCTCCTGCGAATGAGAGCAGGAGCTCATTAGCACTCCCGGAGCCAGTAAGATGTACTGTGAGTGTGGGAGGGAGCAGAGGGGAAGAGAACCAAACCCCCACCCCACCCCCAAATACGAGCCCCCCCATCTCCTCCCTATGGAGGAGTGCATAGCAGATAAGACGCAGATCAAATCAGAGTGGGGAGAGGGGTGTGGGGTGGGGGGTTGGTGGCGGGCGGCAACTGATCATACAGAAAGACATCCACAGGAGCTGGGATCTCAGGGGATTGACAGCCGATGAGAGGGAATCAGCAGTGAGACAGAGAAGAGAAGCAGAGCTCTTCCATATCAAGAGCTGTGTCAGAGAAGAGTCTTGGGAAACTTGTTTATAGTTTGGTAGCTTTAAGAGTGTGTGTGTAGGGGTTGTGGTTTTTGAGGGGAGGGGGCAGGTTTGGGGGGGACTAACAGACTGAAGTACCCGAGAGAAAAGTAGGGCACTTCATTTGGGCGTTTGGGTTATACCAACTGGTATTAGCTGGGATAGGCCTCAATCGACAGTTGCCTTGCAATTACCAAGCTCCTTCACTCGATCCCGGCCCTCCTCGCCTGCATTAAGCTGACATTCATACCATTAGATTAAAACGTGCTCTCTCAGCCCCGGCGCGGTCGAGCCTTCCTCCTCTCCCGTCTCAGAAAGGAGGATTAAGGCGGAGAGAGAGAAGGGGAACACCAGGTCTCAGAATTCCCTGCATGGCACCAGGAGTCAGTGGTCGGGATCTGCCTGAAAAAAAAAAAAAAAACGGATTTTGAAGGCTGGAAGCTGTTTTTTTTTCTTCTGTGGGAGCTGTATCTAATTAGATTAAAGCTACGGCCCACCAAGAGCTCTAATGCAATTGAATTCCCAGCACTTTTATATAAGAGACTTAAATTGGGTTCCTCTTGACTGAATACGGTGCTGCGCATTGTCACCCCGAGAACAGTGACCTCTCTGTGTTAAGCTCCAAATCTTCCCAGTGGAGCATCAGACACTTTTATTTACCTTCAGTCTGTCAGCTATTAAAGCTCTTTGTGAAATGCGCCATCATAAGGAAATATTGCTGAATTATCTGAAATAGGGCCATTGTGTAAAGTATTGTAACAGCTTGTATGCGTCAGCCTTGCTTTCACAGACTTTTATTCCAGATATCGCCAGTACAAGCTGGTTACATATGCAGCCATCAGATTCAGTTGAATTAAAATGGAGTGATGGGGCTGTGTACACATACAATTATGTCAATGAAATTATTATCAAAAACATGTTATTTGTACCAAGACAGAGCCACGTAAATATTATCTTCAGGGACTGAAGTGTGCAAAGTCAGTTTGGTGGAATTTCTTTGTCTTTTGTGAGATTTGTGATGAGATTTTGGTCTGTTTCTTTGTGTGTGCTTGTGTGTGTATGTGTGAGTTTGTGTGAGTGTGTGTATCTGTGAGTCTGTGTGTGAGTGCATATGTGTGTGTGTGGTGCATTTTCGTCACCCCTAATTAACATGGCAGAGTGAAGGGCTGAACCCGACACAGGAGAGTGAACCTCCGCACATAGTCTCATTTAGCAGAGAGAAAGAGAGGCTCGGCTCGGGAGGCCGATGGAGCAGAGAGAGACGAGAGAGAGAGACAGAGAGAGAGAGGGAGAAAGAGACAGATTAAAGGAGAGATAAAAGAAGTAGAGAAAAGGAGGGGATGAGCAATCAGTTGAGGGGTCTGAGTCGAAATGCAGACCCCGGCTTCCTTCCTGAGCAGCCGAAATAAAACAGAAAAATCCTTAAGACAACAGAACGTGGCCACGTGGGCTTCCTTCCTGACGTGACCCACCCGTGAGCCGTTTCGGCCTGTCTCCATAAATTCCCCCTGATTTACGCGCCGCTGGGTGCCTGGCAGGGCCCCCCGTTAACCCAGCACACCCTGGCTGAAACGGGCCACAGTGTGGGTCTGACGGGCCGGACAGGTCTGGATCGCAAGCCCCCATCTGAGGTAACTGCCTTCAACCTGAAAAACCCATCTGCGTTTTTTTTTTTTTTCCTCTTGATTTTAATGTTTGTGAATTACGTGTACATTAGAAATTATGTATTGCCATTGTTATAATGTCCTGCTGGATCAAAGAATTAAGGGAGACACAGTAAAATTGTGTTTTGGTCAGTATAATCTTTTCTCCTGGACACATGATGTTGTCTCCTAATTATGGACCCGAACAACTGTGCTGTAATATCTGAAAGCTGTCAAGTTATTTCTAGTTTTTCTGAATCTCCCCCAGTCTTCAGCTTTTCTAGTCACTTATCCATCCATCCATCCATCCATCCATCTATTTTTGGCTCCCAATTATCTGCGAGCGCCTACTCCTCCGTCTGTCTGACTAACTCGGCGCGTTGACGTGCTTGTTGATCTCGCCTCGCGGATCTGTCGCAGGCGGCCAGGTTATTTTGCCGTTTTCGTTTCAGAATGTTCAAAAGAGCCGTGGGCTCTGACAGCTGTTTAAACATGTCGTCTTTTTCAAAGAGCAGATGTCTTCAACGGGACCACGGCGTGTTTGTTATTCTTTGGGAGATATTGGAAGCTGGGGAACAGTTGCGTGGAACAGAGACAATAACAGAACTGAGAGCTGAACCTCAGACCTGCAGGCCTCCAGACACTCCAGAAATAGAGGAAGATAGAAAGAAAAAGAGAGAGTGAAAGAGAAGATGAGGGAGGGAGAGAGGGGAGGAGAAAATCTGAATAATGAAGAAAAATGTATAATTACCATACATTGTCACTGCTTTTAGCTTTATAATAGCACTTGAATCAACAGAAGCTTAAAGGGTGATTTTTTTGTGAAGAACTCAATGAAAGAGCATGTGTCTTTATGAATGTAAGAGTAGTGAAAGCCTGTCACACATCATCACCTTTTCCGTGTCAGAGGGACAAATCAGGAGGTCTGATAACGTTCGGGTTCCGTCATTGTTGTTGCCGTTGTTTGCTTCCGGCAGACGAGGAGTTAAACAGCTGCAGCCTCCAAGGAGATAAACATTGTCATCCTCACCAAATCTGGAGACCCCCCCCCTCCTTGTCCTCCTCCTCCTTCTCCTCTCATCCTCCACTCCCCTTCCCATCTCCCCCTTCTTCTCCGTCACGGTCTGGTGACGAGGTTAAGTTAAGTAAGAGTGTTCTAATAATTAGGCTGCCGCGCGGGTCCCGGCCGTGCTTACCCAGATGTTAAAAGGCTTGTCCCATCATGCTACTGAACCCCCCACCCCACCCCACCCCACCCCCACCCCCTAGTCTGTTTGTCCCTGGCCTCTATAGCTTTGTTTGCCCCTCTGTCTGCCATTGTAGCTTCAGTGTGTGGGGCTGGAGGACAGCCATGGTCTAAACTGAGGTAACATATGCAGTCCAAGTGGTTGAGTTTCACCCTCTCTATTTGTGCTCAATAGGCGTATTCCATTTCATAAGTGGTTCACAGGCATTGTTCCCTTCCAGTGTGTGGTGTTTATCTCAGTTACGCATATGTTTTTCATTGGGCCCTTGTGAGGGTTGAGGCAGGCCAGACAAACAGTTGGAAAGTGAGGTGACCTCCGGTTAGGCCTCTCCTGTTAGGACCCTGTACCAGTCAGACCACTCCACGCAAAGCAGATAGCCATCACACACACCTGCTGAAGGAGCATCCACATTTATGGTCTCCTCACAGAATGACTGTATTTACTGATAGGCATCATGTTTTGTGGTGATTAAAATGATGGCACATGGGCTTTCTGTTTCTGTTTGCTGGCTTGTGGATCACACCATTTTTTTGTCTCCTGTTTTTGCAAAGAGCTGTTTTCTGTCTCAGAGCAATTGGCTGGGGAGTGATTTTTATTGGCGGCAGAGGAGAGAAGCATTTTTTCACTGTGGGCGTGGGACGTGGGCTCGGGGGCGGTTGCTGACGGCAGCAGGTGTCTGTCCGCCCCGTCATGAATGCGTTAAAGAGCGGTGGGCCTGGCCATTGTGCCGGCGCGGCGCAGATCACGGATTAACGCTTCCTGCCTGGGCTTTTGTTGACTCGGGCACTTGAATTGGACACAGATTGGTGGGCAGCCTCCATTATTGAAATGAGCCGTGGGATTCACTGTTAGGGAAATGAACGGGGGGCAAATTAGATGAAGAACAGCGACGTCCGCCTCTGAGGAGCAGCTGGGGCCCCCCGGAGAAGTAAACACCACTCAAGAAAACACGCCCGTTTCACAAGCAGCATCATCCCAGCAACACTTTCCTGCAGTGCTCTGAGAGTGCAGTGCTAAAGCTAGGGAGCTCGCTAAAACTAAAACGGTCATTTCCTGCTCAGACAAACTCTCCTTTCTTTCTTGCTCAGCCTGGATTACACTGTTCAAAACGGTATGGAAAGTCAATTTCTTGATGTAGCAATGATGCATTTGAAGTAACCGCCATAGTTGCGCTGTGACCCTGAGACATGCTGCACCCCCCACCCCGCAGCTGCGTAGGGGGCCCATGCGAGCCCCGCTCGTAATCGTCTCTCCCAGGCCCTGGGTCGGCCCCATCCCCACGGCCCGGATGTCAACACGGGCGGTGATGTCACCCGCCGTAATAAAAAGCCCAGAAACCAGCCCGCCGAGCCCAGTAGAATCGGGCAGCTGGCACTTAGGCTTTATTCCTCCCATGGCCCTGGGCCCGGCAGGCCCGCCCCCCCCCTCTGTGCCATCAGGGAAGGGCACCCCTGGGTCCCTCCCCCTCCAGCTCGGTTTTATGGGTCTCTTTTTCCCAGCAAGTGGATCTGCTGTCTCTTTGAATATTCCAGCAGCGCTGCCTAAAGCCCCCAGTTATTTTTACGGAGCACGGCCCCCCCCAGACTAATGCAGATGTGTTGAAAGGCATCTTCCCCCCGAGTGGCCACAAAGACCAGGGGTCTGAACAGAAGGGCTCGCTAAAACGCTTCCCACCCCATGGAGCAGGTCTAGCAGGGCCGAGGTGTCTCTCCTCCTCTCCTCCCCTCTGGCATTCCTCCCTTCAGTTCACAGGTGGGGAAACCACTGTTTGATCCGCTCTGAAACAGATCGCTCGTATAAACGCCACACACACATTACGTACCGTCTCTCAAAAAAGGTGTTGCAAGTTACAGTCCACAGCAAGACGAGCGTGATTTTCCCGTGTACGTGACACTGGGATGTTAACCACGGTGGCGGTGACATGCTGTTTTACAATGGCAGATAAAGAAGCCGTGCCCCCATTACGCTAGCCTCTTTTTATTGCAGTATCTCCTCAAACGCCATGCTGACAGAGCATGCCAGAGGCAACATTACAATTATAATTGCAGGGCCTGAGGGTTGTTCACTGTATGCAGGTTCTTGGGACCGTTCGACAGATGATGCAGTAAAAAATGGAATTTGGGGAATTTCAATGGGAATCTCAAAAATGTCAAGCTATGTTTTAAAACGAGTAGCTTCCTGTAGCATGTTTGTATGCAGTAGAAACATTAAAATGATTTCCAATTTTGGCTTACACATTATTTGGAATATACATTATTGGTACTTTTTTCCATAGAGAGAAAGCAGTATAATGGTACTGCCATGTATCAGGGGTACTTCAGTACTGGACGATTACTGGATCTCAGTGTCTCTTGGCTTAGTTAGAGTCGGTGTCGCAGCCGCTCAATAGAGGATCTGCAAGGGTTACCACGCATAAACACAATTTCTCCGTATTGCTGACACACATTATAAAGTGTTGCCATTTCCTTCACCACCATGTCACTGTCTTTCTAAATTCCCCCAGTCCAATTAATTATTTAGCGGAATGTATCATGTATTTACCTTTGTAATCTATCTGTCAGCACGTCTATTGATTCAGTCTTGCATTCTAATTGGGCATCTTTGCTCCGCAGCGATCTCATATTTAAATTCAATATCTGTCACTGCCTCTCGCGGCATATTAGTATTTTTGTTAATCATCTTTCTTTGTTATTTTTTTTCTTCAATGTGATAATCAGTCTCTGCTGCAGCTCAGGAAAAAAAAGTGTCCTTGGATGTGATTACAGTGTTCCTCTGAGAGAAAAAAAAGAGGAATATTTTATTTTGAGTCATTAGGGCTGCAGCGGGGGCCTGTGAAAGTGAGACGGGATGAAGGAGAGGAGGAGGGGCTGGACAGGGGTGGGACACACTGGAGAAGACAGCAGGAGGGTACCTACCCCCTGCACTCTTTATTTTCTTTCAGTGTCTTTCTGTTCCTCTCTCAAAATACTTCTCTGTTCCTTCCCCCCCCCTCACTTACACTCTTTTTCTCTCTTCATAAGTTTAGATTGTATTCTAATCCTCTGATGTCCTTTTTGTCTTTGTTATATCAAATCATAACAATATAAGCCCTTTGAGCAGCATTTGAATATATATTGTTATACCAGCATGGTCAATGTAAGAATTACAATTCATTAGAAACATGTATCTCCTTCTCTCTGTATCTCTCCTTCTGTCTATGTTGTTGTATTGCACTTTTAACCTCACTTACTTTCTAGCTTTATAGCTGTGTCTGTGTCCTGCTCTCCTCTTCTTTCTCTTGTCTTGTCTTCTCTTCTTCTCTCTTGTCTTGTCTTCTCCTTCCTCTCTCCCTCTCTGAGTCAGTGTAACCTGGCTGTCTGTGGTCATGCCTGTGTAGGGCCATGTGTTGTACCCACATTGATACATTGTGGATTGGATCAGATGAGAGTGGGTCTGACCGAGCCTCAGACTGGGCCCTGAATCAGGACCAGTGCGGCACAGCCCTGCGGCTGCGTGACGCTTCACTATGCAGCAACGGCCCTGAGAATCCACCACAGAGAGAGACCTCCGCAGAGAGGTCCGCCAGGGGACTGGCGGCCCGGGAGAAATTGTTAAAGTAGGCACTTAACCAGTCCCCCCACCCTTCTCTGCTCTCATCGTAATGGGGTACATTGTTGTTCTCCGTTGTCTTCTAAAAAGGCTGTTGAAATAATTGAATCCAGTGGCCCTGTTGTCTGGAGAGAGGTGTTGGCGCTCAAGTGTGTGTGAGCGTGCACATGCACATGCACATGCACATGCACAAATGTTTGTGAGCGTGCACGTGCACGCATGCGTGGGAGGGTGCACGTGTGCGAGACCCTCAGTCTTAAGTGGGCTGCTCGGAGCAGCTGACGGGGTCCCTCTCCCCCCGTTAATCAGAACAGATGTGTCAGGACTTCTCTGGACCCAGCATGGGGAAACAGAAGAGGCCTGCAATCAGTAAACACTCACTGAGTTAATGACATCAATCAATGGCCTTTTAAAACAGCAATTTGATAATTACAGTCATCAACCCTCACTGCAGTATTCATTACCAATGAGTGGCTACAGTATGGCCCCTGTGATGTGGACTCTCCTCCCTCTTTTTAACTTATCGTTTCATTTAAAGCGTATTGATTTGGCTTCTTATTATCTCTGGAATTGGATACGTTATATAAAACCCAGCGTATGTCAGTCTTACATCATTGATTACAGCATTTTACAATCTAAGACAAACATCTATTGAGATTATGTAGTCTTTTCCCTTTGCTATTTTATGTCAAAACTTGGGCATTTTATCATTTTTTAATCTAATCAATATGCCATAACTCAGTTATAATGTAAAATCAAGCTATTTAGTTTATGGCCAATATTCCGGCTTCAGTGTGCTGTTATTTAATTAAAACATCAATCGCTATATTGTTATGTTTTCCTGATAAGCAATTGCATTTGGAATAACATTTTGTGCATCATTTTGATAGTTATCCATTTCCAGAAACTGAAAAGGAAATAATTGCACCAGACAGGAAATTGAATCTTCTTGTAGTTTGTAAATTGAATTGATATGTAAAACAATTACAACAAAAGGGAAATATGAAAGACAATGTAATTATTATACTGTATACAGCTTTTAAAATACAAGATCTTCAAGTCTTTTTCTATCACTTCTCAGGTTACACCATAAATACAAAATTGCAATCACTACTGCAAAATATAATAATAATAATAAAAAATAATAATAATAATAATAATAACAATAATAATAATAATAATAATATAAATATATTATAAATAATAGAAGAAGAAGAATACCATAGTTTTCAGTGCACTCAGTACCAAGATGGAAACATTAAATTGTGTGTGTACCTGTATTAAAATATTAATACAAATACTTTTGTTATTTTGTAAATTAAATAGATTTAATAGATTTAAATGTAAATTAAATAGATTTTTAAATATAAAAGACTACATTAAAAACAGAACCATAACAAAATAACAACAAACAATTCAAACACACTATAAAATAAATAGATTCACAGATCGGGTAAAAACATCAAATAAAAATGTCTGAGGAGGAAAGTGGTTGGTTTAAAAACAGTGGAATAAAACAAATATTCCTTTTTCAAAATTGGTGGAGCAAAATCGGCTAGATTTGGCAAGTTTCTGTGTTGATGGTGCTTTGTGAAGTGAGAATAGGTACAGGCTGTTGGCGTGCTGTCCCCATATCGGGTCGGGGGCGGGGGGGGTACTTTGGCTTCAGGGTTCTCAGGGCGCTCTTCCATGCAGGTTGTGTAATATCGCATCCCAGTGGCAAAATGTACAGAATTCCTCTGGCTGGGAACGGGGAATGGGATGGGGTAGCTCTGTGTGTGTGTGTGTGTGTGTGTGTGGGGGGTGGGAGGCAGTGTTTGAGAGCAAATCTGTCACCTCTCCCTGAGCAACTACCCTTATGACCTCTATGTAGAGAGATATTGATTTTCCAGTGCTCTTTTTAAATGGCGGGGGTGGCTGGTGTGTGTGTGTGTGTGTGTGTGTGTGTGTGTGTGTGTGTGTGTTTGGGGGTGCACAGTTGTGATTGTAGGTTCCCTATAGCAAGACTTGTCTTCTCTTTACATTCTTTTTGAGGTTAAATGTATATCCATACTTCCCAAGGGGTTCGAAGGGGCTTATCAAACTCACACGATCCCATTAAACCACTTTTAATGTCATTAAAATATCATCTAATTTCATTTAAAAGCAACATCGGCCTTGTGGATGGATGCCAGAGAAAGGGCTTATGGGTTATCGGCGGCCGTTTTCCTCCGTCCTTCTCCAGATCACGGATCGCCTTGTAGTTGATCAGGGCCCTCGATCCACAGCCACTTCAAGGCCGTGCAATGTCACCACGGAAACCTATTTTATTTCAATCCCTCCCAACACAGGGGGCTTGGAGAGAGAGGGAATGATCATTTTTGAAGCAGAGGAGGAGCAGTAGTGGGACTAAAAGATACCAGGTGAGCAGGATTGAAGTCCTTTCCCTTTTTTATCATCTTTCTGACGTTCTATTTCTGGTTTCCCTCACCAGCTGCTTCAAGGGTGGTGTGTGTAGGAAAATTGTTTTTTTTTCTGTACAAAGTAACTGCTAATGACCAGCGAAGACTTTCAAGTACCGTGTCCCTGCTTTTTTTTCTCACTCGAGCAAACTTAAACCTTTTCACATTGTGCTTTCATCTGAGAATGTATTTTGCGACTGAAGAGTGAGCGAAACATTTACGAGCGTGGAAAACGGGTCTGTCTGACTCAGGTCCTGGAGGGACACGATCCACCTCGTTTTCCAGGGCCCTCCCTGAACTGCTAACACTCCTAACACAGCAGAGGGGAGCTAAATTGCTCCAATCGATGATTAGTTGAATCAGGTGGTTAAGTGCCTGACTGGAAGGAAAGCCCACAGACACAATGGCCCTCCAGGACCATGGCTGAGTATCCCCGGGTAACCGTACATAATTTAATCAGTCACAAAGTATGTTCTGCATATCCAGCTACATAAAGAGATAACAAAGAAAAACTCCACTCCGCTCTATACTTAAGCTGATGAGCATTGCCACAACAGTGAAGCATAGATATTCAAAAGTCTACGGTTGTGGTTAACACACGTAGGTGGAGCACTTATGCCATTGATCTGATAGCTGTTACAGAGGCGTTTTGCAAAAGCGCCTATTGGCCGTTTGAGGTGAGGGAGGGGCCGTTGCATGTCGGCAATAGACACAGAACACAGTTTTCGGGAGAACATGTTGCATGCTGGGATACGGTCACTGTCATTGATAGTCACGACTAGTCATAATGGTGGGACTATGGCGTTTAGAACGGCGTGTTTCTGCAGCCCCCTCAGCTGATGAGAGAGCAATGAAATGAGTGGTGCAGGCACCCAGGTCGCTGGAAGCAGACGGACAAACCGCATTCATCAGGGAGGCTGGGCTCAACCACAATTCAGTGGGGCGACAGACAGTGTTTCCCTGAAAATTGATTTGAATGAAGCTTTATCCAGAGTTCTTTTTGTACTGTCTTTATAAACTATTTATTTTTATTAAGAATTTTCAAAATTTTTAGAATTCTCATATAGCTGGTTTTTAAACATTTTTCTTTTTTTTACATTTTTATTTTAGCTTGAGCTTTTCGATAAGGAAATGGAAACAAACATGGTCAGTTTTACAAGGGTGTTGTTGTATACGTTTATTATTTTTTTATTACCAACTCCCAACAAATTGATGGTGATTATCAGAACACGCAAGTGCACATGTTTTTTCGTGTTGGCGTCACTGAGCACAGCGCTTGTCAAACTCTGACGTGCGTTCGCGTGTCGTGTCGTGTCACGAGCTAACGCGTCCGAGCCTTGCTCTAGTGTCCTGCGGGCCTCCTTCACCCCAAGGCCCTGCCGTCCCAGGCCCTCTTCGGTGTTAATAATATTCTGTCGATACAGCGCCGTGACGACCAGGCTGTCTCATCTCCCCGTCCCGCAGCAGGCATCTGTCATCCCCCGGCAGAGCCCCAGCCGTCAATAACCAGCCAGAATGCTAATGGTGGCATTTAACCACGGGCTGACAAATTAACCGCGGCCACTAGCCAAGGGTTAAATATTCATCATCCACGCCCAGACCGGTCAGGCCTCGTGCTTGCAAGCTGGAGTGAGGAGCCCCACTGGGGTACGGAAAGAGACAGAGGCCAAAAAAACAGCCAGCGTAGCATACAGACTCATATTTTTGTGTAATTTTCCTTAAAATGAGAGGCTGTGGTGAACATGTTGGGTGCACTTTGGGTGGTGCTGGAGCTGGAGCTGTCCTGCTATGAACTGTGGGTGGTTTGCTTTTGAACATGTGTGTGTGCATGTGTGTATATGTATGTATATGTGTGTGTGTGAGCTTAGGGTATGGGGGGTCTCTCTCTAATGTGAACTTTCCTCCTCTGATGATGTCAGACAGTTTGTTCTGATCAAAGCTCACTGCACTAGACCGTCTGCGGACAAGGGGTGCAGCAGTGGGTAGCTGGTGTGACTCTGACATGAAAGACTTGCTGGCCTATATAGACCAGGCCTCTGTCTTTCTTTCTCTCTCTCTGTCTCCCCCATTCTCACTTTCCCTCTCTCTCCCTCTCTTTCCCTTTCCCTCTCTCTCTCCCCTCCTCTCTCCCTCTCTCTCTCTCTATTCAGCCTGTCCATCAGTGCCTTCATAAATAATTCATTGCTCTTTCCCTGATGCCTTGTCACCTTCCCCTCTTATTCGCCACCTTGTCTCCTTCCTCTCACTTCCCCTCCTCTGTTCTCACTGTTGCGGAACACCCCAGGAGCCCGCTTGTCTGGGACCACACACCCTCTGCCCACCCCCTTTACCCCCCTCTTTCCCCCCATTCCCCCTGTCCCCTGTCCCCTGCCCCCTCCTCCAGCCTCTTCTCCCACTTCCTGGTAGACTCCTCCTGGCCCACTCAGTGGTCATTCATTCCTTCACGCAGAAGGGGGGATCCATTTTTCGGCCAAAAATGATCGTGGCCCATAATTAATAACTTGTCCCTTTAGATTAGTCATGCGTAAACTTTGCATTTTTTGAGCTTGTTGTGATGTTGAATTTGTTGTGTTTCGATTTTTCATTCTCATAAAATTGAATGGACTGTGCGGTGGAAGTTTTGCCCTTTCTACCTCAGGGTAGAGGACTCGAGGCAGCACAGAGAACATAAAGCCGTAAAGTAAATGAAGGCAAACGAAGTGTTATTGTCCTCACGAGGCCCTCATGGATATCTCCGGAAACTTCCATCCTTCGGCTCTCAGGCCGGATTGGACTCACCGCTTCCACCTCACTTGAATCCTCTCACCCAAGACGACCGCAAGCCGACGTCTGTGGTTATCTGAACATTACCTAAATTACTAATCCACTTTCACCACCCATCAGTGTTTGCTTGGAATATTGCCTGATATTGTATTCCTTTGGTGTCACAGTGAATCCTCTCATCTCAAAAACTGTGCATTTTCAGGAGGAGCAGAAAACTAGCAGGGCCTATAAAGGGATTGTCCTGCAGAACACGAGGCCATCTTACAGTTTAGAGCCCATTTTATCAGCTGTACTGCAGATCTACCAGATATTAACAGAAAAAAGAGATGGATGAGTTCTTTGTGTTCATGTGAAAAACACAAATGACCATTGCACCTGAGTGTTTGCAGGAGGGCTAGACTATATCGTTTAAGGCATTCAAAGAGGGCGTTCACAACGGCGCTGAAACAGACTCAGCTAAGAGGTGACATAGACGGGCCCTTGCAGGACTTTGGGGGGTGATTAGGATTCTGGGTGGGTGTGGGGGCCGCAGACAGTGGGCAGGGCCTGCCGCAGGTGCCCGGGCTCTCCACCGAGTCAAATGGTCTGTCAGCGGCACTCAGCGCAATCCCAGCCCACGATTAATACGTTTCAAAAAATGTCCCCTCCACTTTTACTGCCAGCCACACATCTGCTATACTTTATTCTGCTCAGCTCCTGCTCCGTTAGTGCAAAATCAGCAGCGGCGCCCCGGCCTATAAGAGGAGGATCAATCAGAGAGCTGGGTGATAAATTAGACACATCAGCGGAGGGGCGGATGCTAAAGCAGGATGCCGCGCTCAGCCTGTGTGCTTAGACTGGAGAGCTGTCCTTGTATACCCCCCGGACCCACACACACCCCCTGCAGTGCCCACATACACTCATAAACACACACACACACACACACACACACATGCACATACACCCACTGCAGTACTTATTGACACTCATACACACACACACACACACACACCCCCTAATGTCTGCATACACTCATAACACACATAGACATACACCCAGTGCATTACATACATACACTCATACACACACAGACACAAACCCACACACTCATACACATACACACACATATATACATGTATTCACACGTATTGATATATTTTCAAATGCACATAAACACATATGAAAGCAACATGTAGATATTCATACCTCCAACACACACACACACACACTCACACACACACAGGCAAACACTCACATATGCTCATACACACAAACACATGCACACTATTTTTCCATTGTAAAAGTGGAGTAAGAAGCAGGGAGGCTGGATGACACATGGGCCTGAATGAAGCTGTGAGAGACACTGTGCTGGCCTGATGACATCCACCTGTGGCCAGCGCACCTCCTGCCTCTCACTGCATTTCAGAGGGAGCTGTGAATTTTGACAAGGACTATGAATTCATGTAAAATCTCAGGTAAAATAAGGATTTCATCTGCTTAAGCGAAAGGAAAGAAAACACGTGTTAAAGGTCCACCGTAGATATGTCTTACCATTACTTAATGCAGTCATGTTGTGCAAAGTAAAAGAAAAAGCCCAAATTAAAACTGGGGCCGCCTGTTGGTTAAATCCTGTGGGCAGCCCGTCCCCTGAAATGAATCCAGCACACAGAGCGATCCACAGAGCCCCGGGTGTAGATGAGGTCACGCTTGGCCTGGCCAGCTTCACCTGGGGCGCTAACAATGGAGAGGCCGTCTCATAGACGCACAACAACAGAACAAAGTACTCCTCTGCTCCCCAAGGGGGAAATTTGCTTTGCTCTATTTTCACAGGACAGGAAAGAGGAAAAAAAATGTTGAACGCCAAAAAGAACAGTATGGGTACGAGGGGTATGCAATTTATAATAGAATTTACAGTAGCCGCACAGTTCATTGCACACAGTGTGTGTTAGCAATACACACAACATTAATGGGTACTGTTTTTCATGTTTAGCTGATATACGGCAGTGGCGGGCGGGCTGTCAGAGGACCCCGACGTGCCGCTCGTGGGATAAAGGCTCCAGACGCGCTGGGAGCACAGGGGCCAAATGGGGGTGGGGGTGTGTTGTCGGGATGGAAACGGAGGCCTGCAGAACCCGCCGTGTGGCCCCTGCGCCGTCCCCCCCACTCACTCAACCCTGCCCCTGGGGCCCTGCCCGCGCGGAGTCGGCCTTCCCCCGCGCCAAATTAATTCACGGCTTTGCTCTCTTCCCCCGCTCCTGCGATCAATTAATTGTAATGATGACGGCCTCGTTACGAGGCGGCTGCCTTGTTTGCTTGTGATCCGAGCGACAGGTTTAGGACTTGTATTATTTAAGGCGGCTGGTAATTACATGGGTGTTAGCATATGGAGAGAGCGAGATATGATTCATTCTCTGAGTGGGAGCTGGAGAGAGAGAGAGAGAGAGAGAGGGAGGGAGAGGGGAGGGAGGGAGGGAGGGAGGGAGACAGTGAGACATCCACGTTTGGCAGATGAAACAGTGAGCAGCGTGCTGCTACAAACCGTTCCCCTTATTATATCTCATTAAAGCAAGGGGCGAGATAAGGCAACGCAAGCCGTGAATAAAATCTACAGCATCCACGTTACGAGCTGTAGACGGGGAGCTGATATTGTGAGAACCTGTAAGGGGCCCTTTGTGAGCCAGAGAAAAATGATGTCTTCTTCTCCATGGTGACCGCCCGGTGTGCCTGAGCGATAGCGGATAGCAGCGAGCCCCTCTGCGCTAATTAGGGGAGCTTTTAACGAGAACAAAAAGAGATGTGTAGTGTCGGGAAACTGGCAGGCCTCGTTAATCCTAGCCTATTGTCAGCACAACAGGCAGGCCGTGTAGGACAGTCTCCCTGGGAGCCACTATAAATCTGATCCTCGGCTTGGAGGACCAGACCGAGCCGGGCCTACCTACCACCCGCGCCGTGTACTCTCATAGAGGATGGGTAGTGAATCATCTCCACTCACCCTGGAAGTAGTTTGGTTTGCTCTTATTAAAATGGAGTGCCAAATGAATAGTTAACAGTTGTGGAGTGATTATTAAAAGTTATTATCAAGATTCAAATGAAGACTGAATATGGACTGGTGGCGGTTGGTTTGCCAACTACGAAAAGGCCTGTTTCTCTTCCACATGCTCCTCTTAGTCTATCAGGGCACCAAAGCATAATTAGGTGCTAACGAGACCTGAAAGGCACTTAGAGCTCAGCTCTGCTCGCCGTATGTTTTCCTGTGTTCTCGGTCTGAAGCGGAAGTGTAGTTTAAAGAGGGCTCCAAGCTTCCTGTAACAGGCTCTGATCTTTTCCAACCTGGCAGGCGTTTGAGGCTCAGAGCACCGTGAAGCATTTCGTTGCTACACACACAAATTCACATAAATACATGCACGCTTCTCACCGCCTCTTTCCACAGTTGGCGATCACTGGTTCCAGCACAACATGCATTTTACACAACAAGCACAGTGATTTGAGCGGCCCGCGGCGCTCTCCCACGGCTACGCGCACGCCTCTGATCACAGTCATAAGTGACCTTCAGGCGGTCAGGGCGACGCCGTGGCTGCAGACGGGCTCGCCGAAATGAAGGCGTGGGGGGTGGGAGAGGCGGGCACGGGCACAGCCAGGGTGTGTAAGTCATGGGGAGAGAGCAGGGCCCGCCCCGTGTGGACGGCGAAGCGGCGTTTAGGTAACTGCCCACCCCTGTCCCGCCGTGTAGCAGATTAGCATGCGGGAACAAGGCATAATGAGGCATCCTGCACTTTACCCACCGGCCATATGATCCGCTGCTTGGCCTCCCACCGATTGGTGATTTGCCGAAATTAAAACTTAATCAAGCATAGTGCAGGACTGGCTGTGAGTTTCCTCCAGTGAATTCAGCTGAGATTGAAACGGAAAGCAAGCACTGGAGATGCAGAGGAGAGAAACAGACAGACATAGAGAGAGAGGGAGGAAGAGAGGTATGGAGAGAGAGAGGGGGTCTGGATTCAGACAGCAATCGGTCTACCTTTGAACTTGTTTGTGCATTTTTAAACAACAAAATGTGTGTTTTTTTCACTTTACAAACAGGTTGGCAATGTAATTTTACTGACCACTGGCAAACCACTGGAAAAAAAAAAATTCAGGGTTACATTTCATTTTGAGCATAAATGTTGACTGCAACCAGGCCAGAGAGAGAAACTGTTTTATTTTTATTTTATCAGTTGGAGAAGGGGGAACAGGTGATATTCCCCCTTTTACTGTTATTCCACAAACGGGTAAAGAATGTACTGTAATTTATACTGCAAAATGGCTATTCCAGTCCCCCAGCCCCTCATGAACCAGGCGTGCTGTACTGGGTGGCCATTTCTCCCTTTGCAGCTTGTCAGATAGGCAGCACTTCTCCAGTGAAGTGAAGAGGCACTGAAACAGAGCAATGCTAATGGGAGCCGGGGGAACGGTGCTGGGGGCGAGGGGAGCGCAAGCCCCTGACGTCAGCCAGGATGGAGGGAAAGGGGTTCTGTAGTGTCTACGAGTGACTCCAGGGTCGTCAGGGCGTGCGCTGATACAGTCTCAGAGCCCTCCTGGGCCACTCCTGAGCCTCACATTCATGAACCTTCCTCACAGAGTCACCCATCGAGCCTGAGAGGGCGTCTTCAGCAGGCAGGAAGTGAAGTGGAAATGCCAGCAGAGAGGCAGCCATCATTTATAGGGGCGCTCTTCAGTGCTGAGGCTCCAGCGTGCCCCACAGTGGGACGCAGTTGGCCGAATTCAGGGAGCCACTTGTCAATTCAGTCGCACACTTGTTCAATTAATAACTAAGACTCTGTATGAAAACTTCATTTATTTGGATGAGGTCTGTAATTCCTCAATTTTATGTCCTTTGCAGAGTGAGTCTCTTGACTGATTAATGAGAGCACATTTTTATGTGAAAAGAGTTTTATTAGAATTATGCAATAATAACTGGGTAAAGAACAGGTCAGCCGTGTTCCTTTTTTGTGTGTCTGATTCTAAACTGTTTGATTCTGATGGCACATTTTTTTGTTTCTTTTTGATTCCTTTGAGTCATTTTGAAACTCCCAAATTCATATTAGTCACAAACTTTTGGTCGTAATTGCTTTGCGTCCCTTACTTTTAATTCCTGCTTCTATTTTTTACTTTGTGGCTTTCATTAATTTCCCATCTTGGCAAGCGTTTCATTAATACGTAAAGCATTAATCATGTTTAATGAAACACATTTGCGGTGTTTTTACAAATGGTAATTTAACCAGGTGATGACAGGAAGAGCAGAATAAACATTACCCAGCTTCTCTCTGCCTCTCAGCTACAGATGGTGGTGGCTCCCCTAAAACCAAACGACTGAGTTTCACAGTTTTGAGGTAGCTGTGCATCAGTCCTACATTTGTTCCACCAAACAGAAAAATAGTGAAATATAAATGAATGTAGCCTGTTCTCAGTTCTCATTCATTTTGGCATTCAAATACTGGAAGAACAGCAGAAAAATGGCTGGGGACGTGGTGATATGGCTGTTTTGGTGGGTCTCCCTGGCTGTGGGGTGGGGGGGGGCAGCTCCAGTTTGCCCACCGGGCCACCGTCAGGCCTTGGCGGCGTGCAGCGGAGAATGAAGTCCCCCTGAAGTCATTTCTCAGAACGGCTGGACCTCTCTCATGGAAATGGAGCGCCACTGACGCGATGGCCCTTTGTCAGAACCCACAGACTCACATTTTATTAAGTACTATTTAGAGAGAGGGGGAAACATCACTGCTGAATTTTAATCAGCCTGCTGGAAGATACTGAGGAGAAAGAGAGGGGAGTTTGTTGAAAGGAAAAAAAGACTTTTTTCCAGCAGTGCACAAGGGAGGCTCTCCATGCAAACAAATATACAGGCAGGAGGGAGGGAGGGAGGGAAGGAGGGAGCGTGAGCTTTTTCTCTCTGTTCTTGTCCGAACATTTTTAGTTTTAGCCAAAATGTACATTTTCGGTGCCTTTCCTCTGTTGCTTTACCCCAAACTTAGCTGGCTCACCTCAGCTGACTTTACAGCTGAAGTCTAGAGTATGGCATGATCCATTTGGAGGGGGTCTGTCTACCTCAGAAAAGCATCTCAATTAATATAAAAATAAAAAATAATATTAATTAAAAAATGTGTATATAGACAGTAGGTGAGTGTTTTGTGGCAAGAATATCCACATTTTCTGTGCCAGATCATAACCTTGATTTGGTAGCTGAATTGATAGCTGAGTCTGGCAGTGTCTGTTGTCTGTAACCAACCAGTATGTGACACCTTTCTGACAATGTTTGGATGCTGTGGCAGCAACCGACTTTCTGTCCATAGCCACTGTCCTGTTACACAAACACAAGGCCCACACACATCCTGCCCACAACACATACACACCTCAGGCCTGTGCCACATTCTGTCTACGCTCAGCCCTGCCTAATTCTCCCCCTTCCCCCTCACTCTCTCATAATCTCTCACCTCCTCCCTCCTTGCCTTACGCATTCTCTCCATCTCTCCCTCTCTCCCTCCCTCCCGCCCTCCCTCGTTGGGAGATAATCACTCACTGATACTGACAAGTTTGCTCATTTGTCTGCTCCCCAGTGGCAAATGAGCCACCTGCAAATGGCAGCACTGAGCTGTAGCAGTTAGAGAGGTGTGCTTGCAACCAGGAGGTTCTAAGTTCTAATCCTAATCAAACTGCAAGCTTTGTACTCAAGAGCAAAGCGTTTAGCCTGAACTTCTCTAGTTTGCATGTAGGGCAACGTGAAATTGAGCAAATATTCGTTCGCTGACATTTCATTAGAAGTATGGAATATGACAGCCACCTCGATCTAATGTCTGACATGGTTCAAGCCTCAGGCATAAACCGAACTATGACGTTTTTCCCCGATTGCATTTTCTGGAGATCTGAGATTGTACAAGCCATGTTAGTTTGACACTTAAGTCCTCAATGATTCTTAGTGATTGTTATGTATCACGGGTTTATCCTTTGAAGAAAATAAAGGCCTCAGGCATTCTGTGAAGCATGTTTATCGATGGGGTTTGAAATTCCGCCACCATCATTTTTCTGGCGGTATTTACTGCGCTGAATGGGAAATGGAGCTGTCAGCGGCGTGGCGCGTTTATAGTTTTGTAATGTTTTATTCTCTGGTGGGACACATAGCTGCAATAGCACGGAGGAAAAAAAAAAAAAAAAAAAAGGTACAGAAAAATTCACTTTGACATGGGACGCCGAACCAAGCCTGCCAGAGTACAGCGTACTGAGCTGAAAGTGATGGATCCAAGCGAGGAGCTTTGTCTGGATGAAAAGGCGCTGGGAGAGGGAGGAATGGTTGAGATGTTCACTTGCTCAGAGAGAGCAGGAGAGAGAGAGAAAGATGGGGGGGTGGAGTTGCATCTGGGTGGGAATGGCTGAGCTAGCTCTTGAGGCGGTTTGTGGGACAAGAGAGCAGTTCCCCTGGAGAGCTCAGGCCAAGGAGTAGAACAAGAGGAGAGGCGTGTGTGTGAGAGTGTGTGTTGTGGTGCTGGGGGGGGGCAGGGGGGGCGGTGTCAGTTGGCCGGAGTTGTGGGGGTGTGGGGGGGGGTTGGGGGTGTGGGGTGTCTGCAGGCCAGAATGGGAGGATGACGACTGCACAATGGCACCACCCAGCCTGCCGTGAAATCAGAAAGGCCCAGCCAACAACCATAGCAGAACAACCCCCCCCCACACCAACCATAGCCCTCCCCGTCCCCACAAAGAAGGGATGTGGGGGCTTCTGGGATGCAGTCATGCGCCCGCTGCTCGGCCCCTCCCACCCCGCTTATCCATTGCGTCACCACTTTCACCCCGACCCCTCCTGCGGTCTCCCACACTCTCACAATAAGGTAAATAAAATGGTGGCCATGCCTGGCAGACAGTGTTTTGGAACAGTTTATAGAAGTTAGAAGTAGTTTGCAGACATGCATTACTGACTGGGGCAAAAGGTGGGTTTAATCTCTTAATGGCAGCGGTAGGCTGCCGTTAAAACACCCTGCACCTCCATCCATTAGGAGCCGGTGTGTTTTTTCCCCGCCCCCTTCCTCCAGCATGCACTTGTGCATCCCAACCAGCTGTTTCTAATGAAGTTTGCCATGCATAACAACAGCCATCACTGCTGCTACGTGAGGAAAGATAGCAGAGTCGGGCAGGCTTTCCTTTTTTAATGGGGTTTTATTTTTTATTATGCTACATTCTTATTCTGACACTGATGTGGAAGCTGTGAACATGAGAAATATAAAATGAGTGTGTGTGTGTGTGTGTGTGTGCTTGGAGAGAGTGTAAGTGATTATGCATAATTATGATTACTGTTTGTGTTTGTGTGAGAGAGAGAGTGAGTGATTATGTGTATCTGATATGTGTGTATGTTAGTAAACGAGTGTGCGTGATTATGTGCGACTGTAATTGCTGTTTGTGTGTGTGTGTGAGAGAGAGAGAGAGTAAGTGAGGGAGTGATTATGTGTGTGTGTGTGTGTGCGTGCGTGAGTGTGTGTGTGTGTGTGTGTGTGTGTGTGTGCGCGTGTGTGTGTGAGTGTGTGTGTGAGGTGGGGGGTCCTGTCATTTTGCATTAGAGTAGGGTGGGACTGAGGCCTCGCGAGGTCAAGTGACTTACCGCCCGCGTGGGTCACACAGCAGCACGGACTGCAGAGCTGAGCCCAGAACAGTGGACCACACCGCTCTCGCCTTTCTCATACATCCACCCCATTGTTCTGCCAAAGAATTTAGTGTTCTGCAAACTGCATTGGTCAATAAACCCCCTTAGATTCCTACTTAACTCACTTCATAAGACAGATCAGACCTGGGCCTGAGCTCCAAGACTGGACTCATAAAATCACAGTGTTGATGATCTTTTTTTCACTCTCTCAGAATACTCTGTTATCCCAGCCCCCAAAATGAGAAATATATACAAACCTACATTCACCGCTTCACGTGGGCTGAGAGGAGATTCTGTGATTCTGTGAACACATTTTCATCTAGAAATGCAAGTACAGACATGTGAAATAATTTTCAAAATCAGAAGTGTGTAGCCACGGAATAATCTTTCAGAAATAAATGGAACCCATGACATAATTTTGTATTTTTTCTTTCAAATTTTAGATGAGTAAAATGTGTTATTCAACTACCTGTTGTTATTGGTTTATGTGTGGCTGGTGATTATTGAATATTGGTCTATATTCTAAAATGTTGTACAAAAAAAAAAAAAGAATTTATTGCAGTATTTTATCAAAGTGGGGCATATTTACTGTTGAAATATTCAGTTTACTTATGGAAAGAAAGGCAAAGCTATACCTTTACTTAATCCATATTTTTGTGCATTTGTAATATTTAACCCTTGATGCATAATCAGGTGCTTTTTTGGATGCATTCTGGGAAAATATACTTTAAATATAATTATGAAAGTACCTGCAGTTATGTTCTTGTAGCTGTAGATTACACTAAACACTTTATGATATATAATTATTTTGCTAAGTTTAAATTGAACATTTCATAAAAACTCACGTTTTCATTAGAATAAATACTTCACAATTAATATTTAGTCTTGAATGTTAATTCTGAGTTGAAAGTAAAATGTATGACAAATTATGATAGATATATTTTAAACATTTGCTTCAAACTTTTTAGTGACCCAGTCTATGATATAAGAATGAATTATTAATGAATAATTATGTCCATGTTAGAGCGGTTTTCCGGGAGCCCCGCACTGTCTGTCCCAGCACGCGTGAATCCCGGAGCTGCAGGCATGAGTTAGTTTACACAGTTTAGCTTTACACAGTAAAACACTGTCGGTCCTTAATTAAAAGCCATTGGCTTCTCCTTCAGTCGTTGACCTTGGGTGACACTTTTTGGAATTAAACCATAAAGTACAGTTTTAATGGGTACAAATGAAGCATGTTTCTTGATTTGATTTAATTAAACTGCCATGAATGTGTCCGGCAAGGATCCAAATTTTAAAAAGTGCAATATGTTTTAAAGTATGCGAAGTTTCGCATGATTTAGCTTTATGGGCAGAAGGTAATTCAGTGTGTTGTAATAGTTCTCTGTCAATATTCTTATTGAATGAAATCATTTGGAAAGTCTATCATTTTATTTTAACGTCTTCTAATGTAAACGGAGTTGCTAAAATATAATGTTAATTATAAGTACTGAGGTAATGCAATGTTTTTGTAAGGTTAAATTAAAAGCAATTACGTAGCCTCTGCATGTCATTTAGGAATATTAAGACAATATTATTATTATTACTTCTACATTAGTCTTACAATATAATAGTATTATTTATAATAATAATAATAATAATAATAATAATAATAATAATAATGGTTGCTTTAACATTGCCTTTTTACGGACTGGCCTATAATTGAATAAATGTGCAAACGTTGTAATTGGAATATTATGCAAAAATAATATAGCTGTGGACATCGCTCGACAGCATCCCTTCTCACTGTTTTATGGTATTAACAAAATGAGTATATCCTGTCCCATCTATTCTGGTCCATTGCCATCCATTAAAAAACCGTAGTGACAGCGTGCCTTCGTGTCGACCGACGATTTAAAAAGCTTCATTCATTATGTACTCGAAGAATGCAGGTGTTTGTCTGATCACTCACTTATCTGACTCGCTGATCGCTGATCGCTGGTCTGATAGGCCCAATGTTCTGCGGTGGTACGTGTTCATATGCTTGTCATTTTAATGTAATTGCATTATATCCTACGTAACATAATCATTCTGCCCTCTGGGCCAGGTCTCGATTGTTTACAGAGATATTTAAGTTTCAATGGACAGCCTAGTGGAATGATATGTAATAAATAATTATGATAATAGGTAATACATGCGTCAGCAACGTTTTACATGTTCGTTCAAGAAAAAATGTTGAATATAATTATTAGATTTGCGTGACGATACAAAGATCTGGAAGTTGTTTGGTACGTAATTAACCTCTTTGTATATATTTAAATAGTTCGTTTTTTTATTCGTGTAATACAACACCAATTAGTAATTCAGAAAAGGATAAATAAATAAATAAATGCGCAGATCCTTAGTTCAAAAGCTTGTTGTTCTTAATGTGGCAATTCAGCATGCCACCTGGATGTGTCATATAAAGGTATCTCATTAACACTCAATTAAATTACACTAGATGCAAATTAACACTGTTAACAGTGAGCCCTGTTGAAAAGAATATGGGGGGTTTGTGATACAAGATGACTAATACATATTTATCTCATGCTAATTGGGTTGTGTGAATAAAGATAGATCTTTAATTAATTGACAACGATCGGTTGTAAATGAAATGTTGCACTCAAGCCGAGGTGCGAACGCTGCCACCGCGCGCGACCACTGCTGCAGATGACTGGGGGGAAGTGTGAGTTTATGTGCGGGTAAATAAGGAGCAAGGAGGAGAAGAAGAGAGGAGAAAGGAGGAAGAGCTGTATCTAATTTAAACACCATGACAATACCAGTAGATCATTTTTATTAAAAATTAGACCTCACCGTGGGGAATATCACTGATAAAAATATTAATGACAGATTAATGGCACTGTTGTCTGAAACAATGCAATACATGGAATCCCAAAGGAGATGCGTTGTATTCATTTTTCATGCAAATAAATTTTTAGTGATTTTCATGCGACTGTGTCTTTTTTAAAACTAAATGCAACCCCCTGATCCCTCCTGCGCATGATATGCATTTCTATCTGACGTTTTTAGCTGCGCTGTTTTAAAAATTATGTTTTCCTGACATATTGGCGGTTGAACAAATACTTTATTTTTGCTTGAATCGTGTTCAAATGATCATGCTTCTTGTTCTGTAAATGGATGTTCCCTGGAAAATAACGCAATTTTGATAGCCTGTTCTTGTGCTGAAGTCTGCCGGAGACTGCTCCAAGAAAGCAAGGATTTCTCCAGGCGATCAATATGAAGGGAATTTGCTACCCGGGACACGTTGATCCTCAGTAAATGTCACCCGAGGAAGTAGTTGGATACTTGAAGATTACAGCAGGAAAGCGGAGTTGTTTTTTCATGTTCAGCATGATATATCCATTCCTAAGTAAGACATTATTCTGGATTATTCTTAGTGGTGCTGTTGACCATGTTTTACAGTTCAAACCATTTTTGAATTCGTGCATTTATCTATTATTATTAATTGTTATCTATTGTGATTATATTTGTAATAATAATAATAATAACAATGGCGTTAATATTACTGGGAATATGGAGTAGTACATTTATAATGTCTAAATTATGGGAATCGAACCACCATGCCATAATATTTTTGAGTCCTATGCGTGAAATGTAATTATATTTCAATACAAATTTTTGAAAACGCGTGATTTTTAATGGTGTTGTACTGTAATGGTATAGGTAAACTGGTAAAACATGTTTTGACTGTGAGCATAATGCAGCAACACAGATCTTTGGAAAAGTCCTCGCAATTTAATCGCAGCCAATTTAATTTACTTAAATTGCAACTTGCAAGGGCCTTATTCAAATGCGGCTGCGGTCAATTACAATTTTCTAAGCTTTTGTTACTTTAATTTCTGTGTCGTGCCAACTTGCCCCATGTAATTTGTCATATGTGTGGGCAATAACTGAAGTGTGGGTTCTTTTCAGGTTTATTTGTTTATGGCCTTTATACATTTCTGATAGGTTTACACCCATTCAGTGGGACCACCATTTTGTGAAGAAAAAAGTACGGACAACAAAACACTCATCCATTTCAAATCACAGATGGTGCTCTGAATGGCCGGTGCCCTGTATTGGTGGGGGTGTGCGTTCGACTTTCTTCTGTTCGTATGCACCCATTCTGCCTCCCGGTTTTCTTTGTGACGAACTTTCGCTGTAGGTATTCATGCAGTGACTGAGTGTGAATTTACCCCCATCCTCTCATCTGCCCCGCTTTTCACCTCCAGCCTATTCTTCGGTTTTTCATATGTTTGTGCACTTTAATGCTGTCTTCCTTCTGCATGCCTGACGGAGTGGGCAAGTGGTGCAGAAAGGCGAGGGAGCGCTTTCTCTCGAGCGCGGCGCACAGTACGTGAGATTGGCAATGGTTACAGAAGCACGCACTTGCGTATCTGGTATTTTAATACAAATTGACACGAACTTGTTTCGGTATATCCGTTTCTTTTTTGAGTAACCCTGTAGGGTAACTATTTCTCTTCCGCTGACGATGAGGTGTGTCAAAGTCGATTCACACCAACATTCGTGCATCTTCCCACTGCTTTTCTGCTTGAAGGTACTTGTGTAAAGTAGCTGTGAGACTTGTTTGCATGTGACCATATCCGCTGTAAGAACATTATGAACGTCCGTAAAAACGCATCATGTACATCATGCCAAATGTAATTGTCAATGATAGTCAGATAATACACATAGATATTTTAATTAAATGCCCTAATATTGCTATGTTCAGATAATTCCCCTATAATGAAAATGCTTCGGTAATTAAATAAATATGCTTTGTTTGTTTGAAAAAAGCAATAGTTTGACAGGGCTGAACAAATGTTAGGATAAATTTAACTGCAGTGTTTCTGAAGGGAAACTTGTAATTTCAAACAGTTGAAATGAAAAATTGAAATGTATTGTACATATTTATTCATATTGGGGATTAGTTTTAGGGGGATTTTACCCATATGCAAGAGATGTGCCTTATTGGAAAGCACTTTTCCTGCTGCCAGGCTTGTGTGCTGTTACATGAGGGACCACACTCATGCTTCTGCACGCTGACCTCCCATTTGTGTTTCAGCAGCACGCACCTTGTGTCCGCTGTTTGTTCAGACATGAGCAATTTAATAGGAATAATATATATATATATTAAAAAAACATTGTTTCAGCATCCACATTTGATGGCACTATTGGGTTAAAAAAGTTACATTTTATTTGCAGTTAACTGAGGAAATATCATACGGTATCCAGTCATAACCATGACAGAAATTAAAACCATATTTACATGTCCGACCCATAATTATAACCCTGCTGCTGTCTTCTGTCTGGCAGCTGTAAATACAGTAGCACTGATTTTGATCTCTCTCTGAATACTAGCAGCAGTAGTCTACAGCAGATATAAAGCAAATGCTGAATTGTGAATTGGCGAAATTACATGTAATTGTATTGACATTGTGCTTGGTTGCATCAGTCTCTTTTTAAAAAGTGAATTTCTTTCTTTAGGTCTGTGTCATCTCTTTGCAATGTGTGGTCTTCATTGCGGGACTTGGCTCTGCCTGCATTTGGCCTGTGTGTGGTATTTCAGTCCAAATGAATAGTGGGCTGCAGAGAGCAGTCAGAGGAATGGTAGCAGGATAGTTTAGGGATGAGAGGATGGGCACGGTCAAATCACACATTGTACCGCCGTGTTGGGGTCTGGGTCCCATCTCTACCGTGCCAGGGGCCTAATAAACACACTATCTCTCCTTCCTGGTGGCATCTTCCCTTTTTTTTGTAAGCTGCCTGCTCTTTTTCAGTCCCCCTTTGAATGCAGGGGATTGTTGGGGAGTGTAGCCGTGTTAATGTCTTGTAGCGTAAAAATTGCTGGCGCTATGGTTATTAGGTGCGGTGGTAAAGCGCGCAGGGCAGCGTCGCGACGAAAGAGGGGCCGCGGCAGCAGCCGGCCTCAAATGCAGCAATAATTGCTTCGCTGTGAAGGGCCGGCCCTTTTCTCTTCTCTTGATTTTTTTTCTTTTTTTTTTTTTGTGTGCGATTTGTCTCTTAAGCCGGCGTAACGTTTTGGATGCGGTGGCAGAATGTGGGGAGCAAATTGGAGGCAGGGCGTGAACAATGCAACATGGAGCACCGCGGGGGGATTCTTTCACTGGAAGTCGCCCCCTCAAGATGAAGGGGTAAGGGGAGAGAGAGAGAGGAAGCACAGAGAGGAGGCGAGGGGAGAGGGCCAAAATGTAGCATGGGCCCAAGCCTGCTGTTTGCTGCAACAGAAAGGACCATGGTGCCACCTAAGCTACCCTGCATGAGTCAGGTTCTGTACAGGTTTGAGCAGTGGGAACAAAGGGTCACTAAAAAGTGCTGTCTGTCTGCAGTCCTTGTTAAAAATAAATCCCTGTCAGCTTTTGAGCTGCTCCCTTTTTTAACGAAATGGATTTTGAAATGGTCTTTGCTCTCAAGAAGGCAAATAGAAAGGAAACGGCCTTGCTGGCATAAGTTCGCAAGCTTTTGATGGTCAAGTGATCGGCCTACTCTCTCCCAACCGCATCCCAACACAAACAGGAAGGACGAGACGAACATGCTCCTCGACGTCTATAGAGGAAAAAAAGAGGAGGGTGGTTTGTGCTACTGTATTTTTGCATTTGCCTTGTGGGGAACAGGTTGCGATTGTGAACACATCGTTCACTGAAAAAGTAAACAGATTAGAAAGGAGGAAGCACCGCTATTGGAGGCTCCTTTTTGATGTTTAAGGGCCTAATTTGATTTTTCACCTCCCATTGTTTCAGTGTTTTGCTCCTCTAATCCACTTTAAAGTGGACGCGGCTTTCATCTTGGCGGGGGGGTGTGGGGGGCTAGCGGCACAGGCTGCTGTTTCCCCTCCCTCTCTCACCCCCTTCATCTCATCCAAGCAGGGAGAAAGTGGGTAAAGGTAGTGCCTAAACCCACCCCCCCCCCACCCCAACATACACACCCCCACTCTTCCTTTCTCATTTTGTAGTTAAGTACTCTGGGGTCTCAATAATAGGAGGGGTGCCCTAAACCTTCTCATGGAGGGGCTGTTAGACCCTGGTGGTGTATTAAAAGAGAAAGAAAAGAGAGAGAATAGAAAGAAAGAGGTGGAAATTGCCACCGGAGTTTGCAGCAAAATGACCAGCTTGCCGCCGCTGGTTTAATGTGCCCTCCTCCGTGACCCCTAAAACGCACACACAAAACACGGGATCGACATTATCTCAGCGCCTTGAAAAGAACCACACAGAAATAAGCCTTTTGTGTTAATTCCCTTCTCCAAACCATTGACTGCTGCAGTTTTTTTTAATCTGTTGGAGACTCCCGAAAGAGAGGCAGGAAGAGGGGAGTAGTGGGAGGGGGGGCTGGAGGAGGGGACTCACGGCTGGTTTTTTGGGAACCATCTGTGACAAAGTTTGTATTCATTGGAGCAGCAAAAACTACTAAAAAGACAACCCCATTTTCCTTAGCATTTTTTATTTTATTCTATATAAAATGTAATCAGAGAAGTGCATATATATTGTATTTTTCTCCAGTTTATACCATGTGCATATCATGTTATTATCTTAAAAGAAAATAGGAACACTGGTTAAAACACACCAATAAAATATACCACTGGAATAATTATTATTGTAGCAACAACTTTTGAAATAAGAGCCTGCCATTTATAATTTTCATTTGTAAAGGGGATTTCTATTAGTGATAAAATGTGTTTATACTTGATTTGGAATTTAAATTACAAGCTTAAAATATATTACAACACCAAATATAATTTATCCTTATTTTCATATTTCTGTTTTATTACAATCATATATAGTATGTAATGAATATTTTTCCCATGACTTTTTTCCTCTTTCTTTATTTTATTATATGCATCTTTGCCAAGTCAGGTATTAAAATAGTGATGAAAATGAAAAAGTAATGCTACTTTCCTGCCAACGAGGCTTTAATATTGCTCCATTTTGCTAATTAAAATATATATTTTTCATTTTAATGTTCCTGGTTCAGTGGAAATACATGCACTGGAAATCTTAATGTTTTTACCTGAGACCTGCCACTTAATGAAGTAGTAATTTTCAGAATGGTTAACGTCTTTTTTTACAGGTGTCATGAGCACACGTGACCACTGTTACATAGAACTGAGGGAAGATACGTCTCGTGTTGTGTGTTTGTTTATTTGTTTTAATTTGATAGGGTTTTAATAGTACTAATACACACATTTTGTGATGGTGTCTTGGGACGCAGACAAGAGTTATTCCTCTATTTTTGTAATAGTGCTTTTGCTTGGAATAGCGTGCACCAGAGATTACATGCTCATAATTTAATATAAACTCATCCTGGTTTTTGGAGCCACACCCGTACTTGGAAACACACAAGTGAAAGTAGGCAGTGCAAAATACATGTGCGTCTAAAAGGCATCCTCTTATGCATGAGCTGACAGGAGGTTACTTCATTGACCCGGTAAGATATTAAACTCAGAGAGCTAATTACTTTAAACTTTAAAACATTTGATCATTCCCAGCCAACACATTTAGATATTATCAAATAAAAATATAGTTTTGAGATAAAGTCTACCAACCTGCAAATAACATATGCACTATATTGTGATTGTTCAAGCCATTTTCCTATTTTATTCAAATTAAATGTATGAATATCATGAAATATATGGTCATTTCTTATCTTAACATTGTGTATTGCTTATACAATAAAAAGCACCAAGCAACATACATTTTATCAGTTATTGGAAACAAAAGAATTTGTATAAGTAACAGTATGTTCTTTGATGTTACATTAAAAATAGTTTTCTAATCATAGATATAAAACTAGTGAAGTATCCATCCCGGTTATAATCAGCCATTTCAAGTGGAGAGTGAGAAAATAAAAGACAGCACTGATCCACAACAGGTAACTCAACGACTAAAAATCTAAAAATTGACTGATTTTTAGAGAGGGTATTTTTAATTATTGTAATATAATTACACAAGTCGATAAATAAAGGCTTCTTAAGTGCCAGTAAATGACATTTGGTCTGTCCTGGCTTTTTTTGTGCCACATGCACTCAGGAAGCTTAGACAGCCGGTCAGAAGAGTGTGTTCATCAGTCTGTATTCCTCCAGTGTGTGCATTGCGTTTTAAACATAACTGCTTATGCAGTCTACATATTCCTGCTGATTGTCTTATTTGACCAGGGCGGAAGTAGCTGCCTGAAAGAGTGTAACACTTTGATGGAAACATGATGTGGACATTTTGCAATTTTGTTTCGATAGCTCAACAGATTGGAGTAACTGTCCACATTTGTGCTATTCACATGTATTTAACTGATTAAGACAAAACAAAAAAATAATGTAAATTTTAAAAATAATTAGAAACATATCAGTGTGATTGTCAATATGTGTAGTTTTTAAACAGCCTTTTAAAACATACTTTTTGCTTAGTAAAGACTGCACAACAGGTGCTACACAATCCAGGGTAGGAAAATGTCGTCCTTAATACAACCCCTTTTATCCGTACAGTAAATGAGCGTTTTTTTTCTGTATTTAAAACTTAACCCGAGGAGGCTGCTCTTTACTTAAGCAATAGATTGATAATATGCAAGCCAGTGTAAGCAGTGTGTTTGTCTTCTGAGGCAGAGGAGCCAGAAACATGTCAGATTATTGTATATTCAAAGAGGAATAACGGAATGGCTCAGTTTATGACATGCCAGGAGCCGGGCACAGCAATTTTTCTGTCCTGACTGCAGCTTAACTCAAAGTACTGCCCATGAAAGTATTTGGTGGCTGGCACACTTGGTAGTGCACTAGTTAGAACTAGTTATCATGTTCTTGTTTTCTCTGTATGTTTTTTACAGAGAACGGGGTATAGATAATAAGCCTAATTGGCTGTGTTAGTGCATGTTCTGTGAGAAGTAGCCCTGTCTTGGTTTTGCTGAGTACTCAGCACATCCCTGGTGAATATACAGGATTTGCTGAGATGTGGATAGTTAAGGAGGGCCTGAGGAGGAGGACAGTATTGAAACCTGCTCCACCGCACACGCTCTCTGTGTCTTTGTATCTCTGTCTGTCTCTCTCTCTCTCGGGCCCTGTGTGTAGCAGATTAAGGCTGGACGTGAGCGCAGCAGTGTCTGATAGTGCTTAAATCTCGCTCGCTCTCCCAGCGTGAGGGCCTGAATGCGGGGCGCTGGGCTCATTACTCTCTCCCTCTGCCAGGGCCGGGGGGATCTGCACCGCAGCAATTTCAGCCGTCGTCCAGCCACAGGTGACCCCCCCACCCTGCCCCCACTCCTGATTGCCCTTAAGCGCTCATCCCAACCACTCCTACCGCCAGCTGCTGAGGGGTGCAGGTGCCCCCATCTTTTCGGTGGTCCCTCTTAATCCCCCTCCGCAAAGCATCCGACGGCATTGCGGTGGAAGGGTTTGGGGGGCTGGCACAGTCGGCCTGTGTGTTTGTGCGATTTCCTGGAGCAGCCTGCTGTGTGTGCTCCATAACCAGGCCTTTATTCTGACCCATAAGCCCCCCTCCTCCACACACACACACACACACACACACAGACTTTTTTAATTTGGTGCATCAGGGCCTGTTGTCTCGTGGACATGCGTGGTTTCCTCTCGCATTGATTGCCAGAAGGCCACATGCCTCCGGGGGAGTGCTGTGTTAATCCAGGTGACTGAACCCTTGTTGGTGAGATTAGCCAAAGATTGGTTCAACAATGAGGGCTAAGGTGCCACACAACAGCCCCCATTCCCTCCATCACACCACCCCCATCTGATCCAACCGCTACAAAATGCTAAAGCTACATATAACACGATTCCCACCATCTATAACCTGTAGCCAGACTGGAAATTCTGTACAATTGACTGAAGTGGTGAAAGCTTGTAGTGAAAATAATAATAATGATTCAACATCCTGTGACTTGTAAACAGAAATTATCTTTGTTTTCCTTTTTTGACTTGTCTTGGTGAAGGCTGTCATCAAACCTTCCCACAACACCAAGAACTGTATGATGTAGCAGTTGGAGTAAAGGACTCTGGTCCTGAATAATAAGCTCACATTCCAGATGGCAGAACGCTGTGCTTTCATACGCTGATGCTTAAGCTGAACCACTCCGGTAAAACTTAAGTTATATGAGATTTCATAGACCCATATGCATTGCAAATTGGATTGGTAGTGAGATATTTTTCTGGCAAGTAAATAGAATTATATAGTGATAACGCAGCAGTGTGCAGAATGGGAGAAATGTGTGGCTTTTGGAAAGGGATCCGGTTTGGCCCCTTTCTTCGGCGGGACAGAGGGGGCTACGTGCTGGTGCGTGTCCTGAGCCAGTGCTTTGTGGAGTGGGTGTCGGGCCGGTGCTCATTGTTTTGGGGGTGGGGGTGGTGGTGGTGGTGGGGGGGGTGCTTGAGTGAATGGCGAGCTTTGAGCTGGCTCTGAACAGGGGGCTGGAGGAGCAGAGGGTGACCTCACTCCCAGGGAGTCATGCCAAGCAGTCCTGCGCGCTCCACTGTGCTCGCCCCCCTCCCTGGGCGATGAGGGCCCCCAGTGTCCGCACCCCATGAACACTCGGGCCCAGCCCACCACCTCACGCTAACCAGCCGAGCCTCAGTATCGCCATGTATCACTCGAGTTACATCAGCAGGTATGGACCACATTGAAATATTGAGGAATAAAATGTATTCAGTGATATTATATCAATATTAGAATAGAACAATCACGTAATTCAGAATCCAGAGTAAATACCCCCACAAAATCAGCCTTTGATGAAATACATGAGCCGATTTATACAAAAACATTGCGGTAATATAGATTTATCATAACATTTTGTAACAAATCCATACAGTCACAATATATTGCATTATATTCCATTGCCATTAGGACTCCCCTCCATCTCCCCATACACACGCACATGATGAGGCCAGGTCGGGCTGAATGGGTCACTGCAGTGTTGCATTGGCCAGTCACAGTGCAGTTAAGAGGAGCTCTGTGATGTCCATAACACCCCCCCCACCACCACCGCCACCCCCACAGACTCCCACTTTAATGGCCATTTCCATGTCTATTCAGCGCTCACAACACAAATATCTCCCCGCATTCCTCACATCTCCCAGCGCTATCACAGACTTTGAAGGGCTGGGAGGAGGGGATGGAGGGAAAAATAAAAAAAAAAAATAAATATAAAAAAACAGGCAAAGAGGGAGCAAATTTAACAATTCGCCTCCTTTTCTCGGCCTGATGGAGCAAAAGTGCACCCAGATTATAGGTCTGGGAGAGGAAGGCGTGCTGAAATGCAGCGACAGGCAGTGACATGATGGAGGCCTAATGGCAATAATTGGAGGTGGCTTTGACAGGGCCAATATGATAGCTCACAATAAACACCCTGTGTTTTTAAAGCAAAATTTGCACAAAATTACAGCACGGGGGCTGAAACCGGCTGTTTCTGCCCTCGTCTCCAGCTCACGTCTGCTCTTTGATTTACTCAATCAGCGCTGTCTTTTTTATTACAGATAAACAGTGCAGGCGTGCGATCAGGATGCTTGACAGGTGGAAGAGGGGGCAGTTTAACAGGGACTCCTCTCCTCTCTGCTGTTTGAGGAGGCTTGTGTTCTGAGAAACAAGATAACGCCCGCCAGATCAAAAAAAAAAAAAAAAAAATCTTAACTCAGCCATCCCGTTAAATCTCGGCAGTTTGTAATTTTGTGACTTTGCTTTTTGAAAGGGGTAAACATTTTTTCTCATCTCGTCAGTTTTAGGGCGAGGTGCTACCGGTCTGTGGAACGCAGCAGAAACGCAGAGTTCCATCAGCTACCTCAGTCTGTCTCATTCAGCTCTTTGTTATTTTAGATTGTGCTCTGGTCATGGAATGCGATGCTCGGTAATTTTTTACGAGGTCCCTTCTCAATCCATCTACTTTTATTTTATCGTTTCCTGATAGCCAAGGCAGTTATGCCTTTAGGGGAAGAATGGAAAAAAATTGATCCTAGTAAATCTGGTATCTATCCCAAGAAAGAGTCTTCCTCTTCCCAGACAGTTGTTGGATAGGAGCGGGCTGGGATCCCGCTCCACGGGTCGGAGCCCCGATGCTCGTTAGCCCTCTAAAGCCGCGTTCCCAAACTGTCCGCGCTTTGTTCTCCCAGTATGACGAGTAATCGCACAGCGCAGCGTGAAAGAAACCCAAAGAGCTCCGATGCCTCAGAAAGGGAAGGAGACGGTGGGGTTGTGGGGAGGGGGGGCTGGTGGGGGTTACGTTATTAAAACAACAGACCACTCAAAAGGAGACCATCCCTGCACCTGATCGACCAGCATCATGTGTGCCAAAACGCTTCCCTCTGATCTCAGTTCAAAGGCAGCAGGGAAGGGACTCAAAGCATTTGGGGTGGGGGGTGGAAGAGGGGGCTGGGGGAGGGGTTGGATTGTTGGCTTACTACAAAACGGCACATCCCTGCTCCCCTGAGCCCACAAATCATTCAAGCAAATACGGACCAGGGACAGTGAGCACTAAAACTGGTTTTAAAGAGCGATGCCCTGGTATTGACCAAACGGCAAAAAAACGGCCTGGTTCCTTACCCACTCCACTGCTGGACATCTGTTTGTTTGAGTGTGCCTATGTGTGTGTGTGGGTGTGTATTTTAGTGTGTGGATGTACTTGTATGTGTGTGTGTACGATTACATATAAGTGTGTGTGCGCACATGTGAGCGTGTATGCATGTGAAAGTGTGTTTCTGCATATGCGTGTGTGTGTGTGTGTGGAAATGTGTTGGTGTGTGTGTATGCTGGTGGCCTGTCCTTGGTCTGTACTGTATATCTGAAAAGTTCTTAGAGGCCGGTGAGCCTTAGGGGTCTGATTGCCTTAACAGTAAAACTAATAGTGGAAAAGGTCCTCTGCTGGACCCTGGGCTATTAACCTTCTTCTGGAAATGCAACACAACTGCAATCAGAGGAGGTGCTCCTCGACCCCTTTTAAAACATCACGTCACGTCAAAAATTCCCTTTTTTACATTATTAAAGTAAGGTTGGAGGCGTGACAATATTGTTGTATATTTTGCCTCATAGACATTTTTGGACCCTTAAAGTCCCAAGTCCAAGAGTCTGGTTTGATGGAGACGATTGGGGATCATAGGATCATGAGGTTATAGGTAATTCAGGATTCTTGAGAACTTTTAATTGCAATCGTTTAATTGGTCAATTCCGTGGGCCCACTTTTTTCTCCATTTACCTTAGTCCGAGGCAGAGGGAAGTGTGATGAGGTCCGTTTTTAGAGGGTGTTGAGGAAGGGGAGATAAGCCCGAGGGGCATCAGTGTTTTTTGTGTGGATGACCCTTAGAAACCACCAGCACCTCCCACGCGCACCCCCCACCTCCTTTCCAGGAAGAGACGTGACATCTGGGCAAGTCATCTGGGCGAGTCAGGAGTCCCCCGGGCGGCTGCCACTCCAAATGACTCGTAGTGCCGCAGGAAGTGACGTCCTAATGGTCATTCCATCCTCAGGTGAGACCGGCCCGCTCGCCAGGGCCCCGGCCTCCCTCCCTCTCGCTAGCTCGGGGCAGTGTTTTCAGAGCAAAGTTTATA